>OX454272.1:9364025-9964025 GCA_949715065.1 Periphyllus acericola
CATTGCGGCGTGCCGCTGCGGCTGCTCGACCCCAAGCAGCGCAGGGCCAGCTCGTGGATCGTCACGCGCAAGACGTCGCAGGACTCGAACCTGTCCAGTTCCCGGAACGACAGCTCGGGCTCGGCAAACACGGCCAGCACGAGCATCAGCACCCGCGCGTCCCGGTCCAGCGTCAGCGGGGGCGGCGGCGGGGGCGGCGGAGGCGGGGCTTGCGGCAACGGCGGCGGGTGCGGCGGCAACGGGGGCAGCTGCTGCGATCAGAAGCACAAGCCACGGCTGACGCGTCAGTCGGCCGTGCTGGACGAGGCCGAGTTGATCGCGCTCCAGGCCGGGCGAGCCGGGCAAGCTGACCGTCCGGTTCCTGGCCACCCATACCGTCGGCGGCCGAGACCAGCGTCCAGCCGACCGACTCGCAGGACGACGACTGTGAAGACGACGACGACAACGACGTTGGCAGGATCGGGGACTCGCCGAGGCCGGACCGCTCGCCGACGACCACGGGCAGCGGCAGGACCCACGCCGCCCGACTCAAACCGTCGTCGCCGCGCGGCAGTTGAAAAGTAAAAACCGAAATATCCGACGAGACCGTCGCGTAGTGCAAACACACCCACGCCCACACGTGCTCTTCGCTCTCCCACCCCCTTCCCTCGTCTAATCCTCTCGAAAAAGAAGCCGAACGAGGTTCCGAGACATCATGGCCATCCCGATCGCATATTATACAATGATACCCACTACTACTACTATTACTTCTACTCTAATACTACTACTACTACTACTTCTACTACTACTTAAGTGTTTACGTTTCGTATAGCGCAGTGGTTTTCGACTTTTTTTCGCTACGACCGCGATTCCGTTTTCGTCAATGTTCATCCCGAACACCGGTCGTTTGTTTTGTTTCGAAACTACTATGATCGGTATCGATAAACTTTGTACAAAACAATTTTCGTTGCCAAAACGCCTGCACGAGTGCTAAGGTTGTAGAAACGTAGTTTAATAATTATTTGTAAAGTGTTCGTCGAAACGTGGTTTTTTTCATTTTTCTTTTCGAAAAAATTTAGACGGAATAAACGATCCAAGTATTTTTTTTTTCTTTTACTCGAAATGTGTATTTTGCGATCCGATGGCGGCGGTCGAGAACCACTGGTTTAGTTATATTTTATTGTTATCACATAATATTACAGTAGTGTTTATAGAAGACCGATGATAAAATATGTGCCGATATTACTACATTGTTATTGTTATTCTTTGTGAATTCTTAACGGTGTATATTTTTTATTATTATTATTATTATTATTATTACTATTACTCTACGGTAGCCGTTTATCGACCGCTCCAATATTTAAATAACGTTGTACGTTATAGGTGTACAACCGGTTAGGACGCATTTTTCTTTATACGAACAATTTGATACGTCTTTTAATCTTCTAAATATCAATTAACGAAATTCCGAGTGTTTTAACTATTATTATTATTATTATAATTTTTTTTTTTGTATAATTATATATTATATACGTATAAGAATATTGTCTTTTTTCATTACGTATATTTTCCACTCTACTCGACCCATTTACATAGCGTTGGAAAGTATTTTTAATGTATAGCCTAGACGTATTCTGTACGTAGTTCGTGATATTAATATAATACCTTATAATAATAATAATAATGATAACGTACATAAAATAATTGTGTTAAGGTCATACGTTTATAATATATATTATAATATACTATTCGGGTTGACGAGCTGCAGTCGATCGGGTTCTTCTGAAGATGAAATCATAATAATACGTACAGTGAAACACGTCAAAGGCAAAATCTCAACAACAAGGATACCCACTGAGGTAATGGGTGCAAAGTTCTAAATAAGCCGGGAACTTGTCAAAAACTGAATTTTGATTCAGGAGTCTTTCACTGTAACGAAAAAAAAATAAAAATATTAATATTTTTAAAACATTGATACACACGCGACCACTACTAATAACAGCTCGAGCCAAGACAATACTATCTAAAGTAACTAAAAAGGCTGTGTTTAGTACAAGGGATGACGATTATAAAATTACGACGTAGGTTTAATTTTTAATATTTTTCGTAAAACTGTTTTTTTTTTTTTTTTTCTTAAATTTAAGTTCGTGTGTAATAATACGAATATGTGTATGTTATAAATTAATACGGTTTTGCTGCAAGGACGTTTTCTATCTCGGAGCAATTGTACGCGAGTGCACGTCTAACGCACCACGAGGCGCGTACGACTATCCCCCCCCCCCATGCCAAGGTTCATTTTCTTTTTTCTTTGTCACGGGCCGACCGTCTTTTCAACGTTGCGAACGCATAACGATTTCGTAACGGTGAAAACATGCAAATGCCAGCCGGGAGGGGAACAAATGTATACGATTCCGGCGTGCGACGGTCTCGTGTACTTCGACGTCACGACGACTTCAGCGTACTATTTACCATGTTATACAGTTACGCGTGCTCGGCGCCGCTACCGCGGACAATTGCTTTGCGATTATCACGTTGTACCGACAAAACCGTATGTTCGTCTGTTCCTGATTCGTGTCATTTTTGCCGGTTTTATTTATTTATTTGTGTTTTTTTTTTTTTTGTACATTTTACTATATTATTATGTAATAAATTATTATTCATAACTCTGATGTACTCTTTTCAACTGATCATCACCGTTCGCGACTTACAGTCGACGAGAGCTGTCCTGTCCGAACGATCTTCGCTTTCATTTCCTCGTTTTTTTTTTTTTTTTTCCGCTCAAGTCGAACACTGTCATTAAAATACGTGATCGTTTACCACTACGTTTTGTAATACCATAGTTGAAACGGAACCCAAATAGCGTTTCATAAGTATCGTTTTTTAACGTTTTCAATACAATTGTGGTTTGAAAAAAGTTATGGCAAACGTACCTGATCCTATATGAAACATTAACCAATCCAACAGGGTAAAAAGAACTTGGCCGAATGCGACTGTCCATATTAAACACTGCGGCCCAAGTAAACGTGGGTTATTTAGGTATATGTATTTGTTGTTCGACTTCGTTGAACGAGAAGAAATACTTTTACATCTCACCTGGAACTGAATTCTGCGTACATTTCTATACGTTCGAACATCAAAAGTACCTATATCGTTGTTTGGCAATCTTTATGTTTGTACGTCACGTTTAAGTGTACTTGCAATCGTGTTTTTGCCAGGTTAAAAAGAACGAGAACAGGTGCCGGGCGGATCGATAAAAATATAAAAATATTCTAAAATGTACATCCGTTTTAGCAATCCCTGTGCTACCCGACTTCAAGATTTACGGACGCATTCGGTAACGAATCACAACATTTATTGTTTCCCCGCGTTGCCTCGATATTACATTATAAGCACGGAGGTAAGTAAGTCTAGTTTATAATTTTACCCGTCGAAACCCCCGACTTTCGCCATCTAGATTTAACGCACGGGTACGGATGATGACGTTTCGACTTTGAACCGCTAGCGAGTGCCTATCACTAGTTGTAGCCGATCCGACTTGATAGTTGAAGTTTTCACCACCAGATTCCGTTCATGATTTCGTCTGAACGCTACGTTATTTCACCGCGGTCGAGATTTTTCCGAGCGTCGCGTTTCGCCACAGTGTTATCTCGGTTCAAATGGACCGATAATAAATCCATTGACGAATTATAACCTACACATGAGTGAATTTGAAGATACGGATACCATTTTTTTAACATCCAACTAGGATAAACGTACGTAAACGGTTTACACGTTTCAACTAGAATCAACTATTAAGTTTTAGGTTCGTCGGTTTTAACGATAAAATAATACATCGTTCGGTGTATATTATGTTTTAAATTTTTAATAACAAATTATTGGCATAAGGTTAGTAAAAAAATAAATACTTAACTAGCTAAAAAAACACATAATAATAATAATATACAAGATACTGACAAATTATTATTAGTATATAACTGTGCCAAAAACTAGCTAATCAACGTTTAACCGACTTCGATTGACTGATTAACTTAACGACCACTTAATCGGTGATTGAACAGTAAACCAGCTCTGTACAAATATCCAACATCTTTGATCATAGATTAAATCTTAATCACTGTTTAAACTATCGCATAGAGTAAAAGATCCGCTGTTTACAAACAAATGCCCTAAGCCGTGTAGTTTCATGGCAAAACAACGGGAATTTACGAGAAAAAAAAGTACAAGAAAGTTAACGATTTTATACGGGAACTATTTGCATTTGTACCTTTTGTTTTTCAGATAGAATATATTTTACTGTCTGGATAAAAGACTCCGCCGTTGAGTGGCGTTTTTATGTCCATCAATTTTATTTTTAAGTATTTTTTAATTGAATTCTAAAACAGCATATTGAGACGACGAGACCTTCTTCGAGCGAGCACTCGCGTACTATTCTTCTTAAAACTTAAGTGTTTATTTTTTTATTTTATTTGTATGATCATTATTTGCTTTATTAGCATTTGCCATTCGGGAATGGGTACTGGATTTTATGGTCCATAAAAAAAAACTACATAGGTAAAGAAAACGTTAACACGAGAAATTTTAATGGTATAAAACGAATTATTGTACGAGAAAGTATATATCTGTATAAACGGTAGGTAGAAAAACAAAAAGTTTGATAGAAATCACAAAAATCTGTATAATTTTTGTAGTTATGTGCTCTTAAAACATTCAACTTTAATAGGTACTTAAAAATTTTAAATTGAATTAAATAAGTCATTGTATAATATAATATAAGTCATATTAATAGTAATTAAAATAAAAACTTTTTTCCATTACATCTGCAATTTTAGAAATATCACGAACAGGTCAAAGTTGAGTTTTTAACAACCACCCGTTTTTCGCCATTAAGAATCGTTATTTTATGGCTGAACTCATTGTTAAAATCCCCTGACATTCTTATTATGATTATTTACCCCGCTTGTGAATTAGTTGCATGACAGAAATAAAAAAAAACGTAAAGGATATCATATTTTTTAAATGCTTTGTGCACGCCAATTACAAATCCATAGTATTGTGCAGGTATAATTGTACAAAAGCGTCCCGATAAACTATACAAGTACGTAATCATAATAAATATAAGAACCTAATTATACAATATAATCCTCTCGGGTTGAGAACAGACGCGTTTTATGCTTGTGTAGTTTGTGTATTACTCGGTATAGAGTTCATCATGCATTCTTGAGTAAAATGCAATACCTTATTCATAGAATATTGTAACGTTCTTATATTTTTTATAAAATCACTGGAGTGAATAGCATACCAAAAACGTGGTCTCATAAACTTTTTATTTTTATAATTATGTATTAGATTCCACGTGAAACGAAGAATATATTGGTTTTATCATGATGTGAGTTTTTTTGTTTTTGTGTCTGTGTACACGACTACTTTGGACCAGAAGAAGTGCTCCGACGTATTCCGACATGGTACCTTTTTGATTTTGTCTAGTTGGTACCTTGAGAATAATTGCGAAAAACAGTAATAATTGCAAAAATGTCAATTGAGATCAAGAATCAAACCCTGTATCGTCTAGTACGTTTCGTCTGTCGTCACGCACAATCTATATTACATATTAATATATCTATATCACTATATTACATGGAGAAAAGATTTTTTATAAGAATTTTTTACTCAATTTTTAACTAATTTTACACAATATCGTACTTTTCCATCATCTTTTATTTCTTAAACCATCAATTGCTTTTGAATTTTTCAGCATTCTTTTTTAATAATACAAGTCGTACGCAAATGTATTACACATTTTACATATTTCTATGGTAAAATCTTTATTCAAACACGACCAACGAACGTACATAATATTGTTATGGTGTGTTCCCTCTACCCGTTTGCCACTCGCGCGCCAGCACGTTTCATTATAACCAAATACGTGTTCGAAACAGCTTCAAATACAATACTTGACGGTGGATCCGCACCAGTCTTTATTTTATGTTCTCAGCGCGGTGTGGTTACACCCGTTTTCTGAATACAGATTTCTTGAAAAAGACAAACACTTTCGGCCGGGTAAATATGTGTACACGTGTAAAAAGTTAGCTACCGCGCACTATGCACGTGAGTGTTGCAGTCGTTGTCAACCGGAACTTGACAAAACGCCGATTAGGTTAGGCGTCCTCGGTATAATCTGTTATTTCATAAGAGTACACGCGTCCACCATTCCGATGTAATGTGATGGTAGACATTATATCACGTTTTTCGCCGATCCGTTTGATTCCCGATGTACGCGAAAAAGTGGCCGTTTTTTCGATCTCGTGACTCGTAGCAACACGTGTATCGTATACTATATGCAGGGCTGGGCAAGATACCTCAAAAAAAGTATCTAAATACAAGATACAAGATACATTTATAACTAGTATCTAAATACAAGATACAAGATACTATAATATTTTTAAAGATACTAGATACAAGATACATGTATCTGAGATACGTTTAAGATACAAGATACTTAATTATTTATTTATTTTTATTAATTTCTTCATTTACTTTGGATACAATTTTATAATATAATTATTTTATAATATAATTTATATTATATTATAGCTTATAAGTGTTAATAATGCGGAATGTATTGATCATTAACAATATAATTTCAAATAACATTAGATACGCATAAAATAATAATACTAATAATAGACAATCGAAATAATGGGGAAAAAGATTTACAGTCTGTAAAAAAATTACGTACACAATAAGAAAACGTTTAAAAAAATATATATATACTCGTATTTGTAAATTAGCAATGTTTACTTATTATTTATTAAATGTTTAAATGTAGGTGATTTATATAAATATTTAATTATATTATTTATATCCCATGTTTTGAAATAAATTCTTGGTTGCCTTTTAAAGAGACTAATTTTTTGAAAGTATCATCTGACACACCGCACATATGCATAATACGCACGAGACAGACAGAGAATGTGAACCGACAGGCGGCAGTCGTCAGTCGGCGATCGGTGATCAATGAAGTCTTATCGCTGATATAATATTATCGAAAACCAAAATTACTTTAATCTAATCTTAAAACATATTGTTACTTATTGGGAAATAAGGAATTTAAAAATAATTAAATAGGAATTTTTTGAATGTATCTAGTATCTTAATCATAAAAAGATACTAGATACAAGTCAATAAAGTATTTAAATACTCGATACAAGATACATTCAAATTATCTAAGATACGTATCTTAATTACTAGTATCTAAGATACTGCCCAGCCCTGACTATATGGTATCCCGTCTGATATATCGTGGGCAGTAATAACCGGTCGTCGAAGGTTGCAGTCGCTCGCATGTCCGGTGTTCGTTAGTTACGGTTAGTAGGTCCGCACCTTAACATTATAGGTTAGATTGGATAGTACCATAAGTATACCTAAGACAGTATACGGTTATAGCGTGCAGGTCACTGTATCAGTGAATAAACTGCAATCGTATTCGGGTATACAACAAACCAATGTCGTGATCGTTCAAGTGCGTCCGGGCGAAATTCTATTCATATTCCGATATTGCAAAAGTTGAAGTTAAGGAAGCAATGAGTAAAAAACATTGCAAAAAGTACGTGAGCATGAACTCACGAGCCCTGCTAATTACATTATTTTCCACGTACTATACAAATATACGTTTCTAAAGTTATACATTTTCAAATTCACGTTACTAGATAATTTGTATTTATTGTTTTTAAAAGTACCCGAATGTGGTAGCCGCGTTGGTATCGACTTTGTCAAAAATAATACTCAACCTCGTGTAGGTGGAAGACGTAGATGGCGTTGATAGAGTATGAAAAGAAAACAACCTTAATGGCAAAGACAAATAAGTGAATTTCAAAATTCAGTTATTCGTGAATTGAGATGGACTTAACAGGATTTGAATTCTCACACTAATTTGCTTTATTTATACTTATTATATTAAGTGCAATTCTCATTTAAACGTATCTGCAATTTACACGTAAAATAGCTTTAAAAGAAAAATACTTCAATTACTTGAAATAAATACAAGCTAAGAGATAAATTTGAAATTTTTATTTTATTACTATGAATTTGAAATTTACATTTTACTTTTATGAATTTTAAAATGTGTTGGTACGATAAAACTATTCGTTAGCAATACCAGTAAAGTTAAGAGCATGTATGTCTCCGTCCTACAATTAATGTATTACATAGGCAGTACATTTGCGTTCAGTAGTTTAAATGTTTGTCGTTAGCTTTAATATTGAGGAATGTGGCCTATTATCGAACATTCAAAGGGGAAACCAACCGTGTTTTGTTATAAGATACTACAATGTATGATAATAATGATATGAATAATTTGTACGATATTTGATTTTCAAGCGAATTATGAGTAAGTGAAATATACTATACCTACAGTGTGTTAGATTGTATTTAATTGGTTGGAATTTCAGTCACTATAAATCACGATCTAGAACGAGTATTTGAGTGGAGTTTTTATTAACGTAATAATTGAGTTATGGCCTACCCTTTACAATGATAAAATCCTTTAAACGTCAATAGATTTTTTTTTTTTTTCAATTCAAATTAACCAAATTAAAATTCTAACGTCTATCGAAATCTTTTTTAATCGACGTAAAACATAGGCGCTCGAATACTAAGTTTAAGAAAAACTGGTATCAAATATTCATAGAAGATCACGAGTTAGGGCGACTAAAATTCCAACTAACGAACACGCCGCGACTGTACAGTAATTTTAAGAACTCATAAAGCTCTATTCACACTAGCGGTCTCGGTTCGGTCCAGTCACGGTCAAGTCACGGTCAAGGATTATGATGTAGAGTTCTCACTACCGATCATAGGCAAACAATTTAGAAATCTATATCTGGGTGTATATTATGCATTAGTTAAAATATCAATGTATAATAAATCAAATCTAAATAACTCACCTGTTGTAGTTTTTCCATTTTCTTTCCATAAATTGAATTTATAAGTTGCATCATAATACTTTTTATGTGAAAAGTCATATATAACATTATTCTCACGTACAAATGAAATTAGAATTTCGTCTTTCATTTCACGAATTTTACAACAAATAATCAAAAATAATAACAAATATGACCGAGACTGTTACGGTTTCTATTCAGACTAGGCGGTCTCGACCAGAAATCTCGTGACTGCCGCGGTCTGGACCGTGCATCGACCGGTCGAGATTTGATCGGACCTGACCGTGACTTTACCGTGATCGATAGTGTGTACGATGCCGTTGGATTACGTACTACCGAAGTTGACCTGACCGTGACCGGACCGAACTGAGACCACTAGTGTGAATAGAGCTTAATTCGCTTGTAAATCAAAATTTGGCACAAACTGGACTAGCAAAACAAAGGCTGTATGTTTTGAATCCCTTTGCGCTCGGTAACAGGTCAGTGTAAAGGCTTCGTCGAACAGAACGCGTTATGCGCGCGCGCGCGTCAAAGCGTTATACTAAAATGGATCGTCATCGCGACACTAGAACCTGACGTCCTTCAAAATTACCGCGTGTGATAGTGCGTCGAACTTGCAACATCCTCGGTGAAATCACTATTATCCCGGGACGTCTGGAAATACAATAAATAACACCGGGGGTTCAATGCTACTCTGGTCGGTGACGCGAACAGTGGTGATATCCAGCGGCAAGTCGTAAAACGTGATGCATCGAGACCACTATGCATGCCTAGTACGACGCCACGCTCTGGTCCCTGCGTGACGCGTGCACCGTCGGCGACAACACCGCCGGGTAAATAACACGTTCCGCCCGACAGGGACTTGATGGCGTTACTCACGTGGCTGGGCCAACGGCAAACTACCGAACGCAAAGTCGTCGAGACTCGGAGACCACGTCGAACCGGCCGTCCGCTTTCGGATCTCGGTAGCTCGTGCTCAGGCCGACTTCCAATTCTTCCGGTTGGACCTGAGCTTCGAGCCATCATCTCTCG
Organism: Periphyllus acericola; assembly: GCA_949715065.1. Taxonomy (NCBI): domain Eukaryota; kingdom Metazoa; phylum Arthropoda; class Insecta; order Hemiptera; family Aphididae; genus Periphyllus; species Periphyllus acericola. The sequence goes on from OX454272.1 coordinate 9,373,976, forward strand.
GACGCCCTCACGACGTTGGCGGCACTTCACGCACGCTGCAGCTCGCCCCTTCTGAACAATCGTCATGGCGGTCGCACATTCGTAGCGTACGACCGCCGCTGGTGCTGCCCGGGGTGATTTTCCGACGTCGTCCGGTCTAAACCGCCGCCGCCTTGCGGTTCGTACGCCTCTGAACGTGAAAATTTTTCGACTTGATCTCGTACGCAGCAATCTTGGCCATCGTCTCGCGCGTCAACTCTATCTTGGCCACCGTCGTCTTGTTGTAACGGACCTGCGTCCAGTCCTTCCCGACGTTCGTCGGCTTCGGTTTCGGTGCCACTGCCCAGTACGTTTTTTCCTGCGGCATACGAAGCAGGTGCCGGCCCTCCTCCACAGCCCTCTGGATTATCATCATGCGCGTCAAATTTATCTTGTCCACCGTCGTCTTGTTGTAACGGACCTGCTTCCAGTCCTTCCCGACGTTCGTCGGATTTGGTTTCGGTGCCGCTGCCCAGTACGTTTTTTCCTGCGGCCTACGAAGCTGGTGCCGGCCCTCTTCCACAGCCCTCTGGATTTTCATCATGCGCGTCAAATTTATCTTGGCCACCGTTGTCTTGTTGTAACGGACCTGCTTCCAGTCCTTTCTGGCGTTCGTCGGCGTCGCTACCCCCTCGGAGCTTGGACTCGACTGGACGATATGCATTCTCGACGGGACAAAGTCCTGAGCCATCTTGACCCTCGTCTTGTTCGTCGACTTCATCTTGTCCAACGTCGTCGCGTTGAAACGTATCGACCCTTTGCTCAACGAATAGTTAATTCTCGGGGCTGACATACTAGAACTCATCGGTTCTTCGCAAGCAAAGTGTAGTGGCGAAAAGATAAATCTGAAAAGCTCGAACTTGATTCCTGTTCGTCTGCAGCACTGCGTGGCTATGTGTGATATTCGAACACCAGCTGGATTTATTGGAGTTCGATTAAAATGGCTAACCGGTCTTGTTTCGAAATTTCGTGTTAATTCGTGTTGTAATAGTGGAAGTACTTTAGTTTGTTGTAAAACGTATTTTCATAGTGACGATATTGTTTATGATAAATGTATATATTGTTATTATAATAAACACGACTATTGATACTGACCAGTGGCTTTTTTAAATAGCAATATTACATCCGAGAATTCAACGTACATAATATACTGTATAGTACACACATTGTGATTGGGGTAGTTACGATTCCACCGAAAAGGTTGCTTAAGATTTTTCATTTTTCCGAGGACATTTTTTACAATTTGATAACGAAGATTGAGCGTATTCAGAACAGGTTACTACGAGTACTTGCATATAATACAAATAAAATAAACTTATCTCTAGAACAGTTATCACTGGAATTTTATATTGAGCCCCTTGATAAACGCAGAAAGTTGACTGATGTACTTTGGATTCATAAATTATTAAACTCCCAAATCAACTGCCCTGAACTGTTAAAACTCATACCCTTAAATGTCCCTTGTGTTAACACGCGTGTATCACACACATTTTACCTTCCTACTCACCGTCAAAATTACAGTCTTTACGCACCCATCAATAGAATACTGACAACAGCTAACACGTTAAAAAATTTCTATTTTTTCAATGATAACTCAACCAGGTTAAAACGTCTATAAAGAAATAGTCTTAAGTTAGTTCAACACTAAATACACTATATTGTAAACTTTTATTGTTTTATAACCGTGTTCATTCTAATCTATGTAAATTTAATAAGTATTAGTCATATATTTTGTTTATTTATATTATGTACTGTACTGAGCCCCACAGGGCGTATATATATATATATATATATATATATATATATTATCAATAAATAAATAAATAAACATATTTAATAAAACTATTCAACCGACTCGTATAGTTACACGCCACGGCATATAGGTTTCGTGTAGTTTTTCGAGATCTGTCTAATCTCCGCTCGCCAAGCCCCGGACCCGCGTGACATTTTTTAAACCGCGAATCTTTGGCGACGCGGAGACATTGTTAACATACAGTACCTACACACACACACACACACACACACACACACACACACACACACACACATGGCGACACAATTCCTGGTATTACTCGACGGGGAAGGAGCCGGCGCGCGCGTTAATACGTTTTATCATAATTTACGAATCAAAACGGACGACGACTGTAAGGAACGCGTACATGCACGCGCGTATATGTGTTTGAACTAAAGTGAATTTGTTTCGAACGAAACTGTGTGCACGCTGAGCAAACAGGACGAGCGAGGCGCGTGATCCTAATGAAATGCAAATAGAAATTTACTCGGCGAAGCGCGGGACTGCCGCGGTGGCGGGTGTACCTGCGTTCCGCGGGCCGTAGGCGAGTGGATTTCGTTTGATTTTAATTTTCGGCAGGACCTTATCCGCTCCGGGCGCCGAGCGTACGCGCGCGGCGCGCGGGGAAAGAAAATTTGTCGTCGATCCCGGGACTTAACAATGGGTTTAACCGGAAACCACTCTCGGCGCTGCGCACTCTGCTACACGATGGTTTTTCAGGTAAACACGTGGCGGTTGGTTGCCGCGGTATACGATTTGTGAACGAACCCGTCGGTCGTCATCGAAAATATGCGCCTGCGTGCGAACACGAGGTACGAGTGGTGTACACCTACGTAAAATTGTAAGGCTGATGGAAGAAAATTCGCCTTTTTCTCAAATAATCGTAATAAAGGCGGATTCCGTCTCTAACGTCGGCCGTTGTGGTCACGTGACTTCGTAAGATCGTACGCGCATGTAGACGTGAAAACTAAATGCATGAGAAAAGCATGTTTCGATCGCGATGGTTATATCGTTTCGACCGGTGGTGGACGCGGTGCAGGTGCGGATCGTCCGGATAAAAACGTGAAATCGCACCGGGAAAACTCCGTGTGAACCGGACCAAACGAGATGGCCGATGGACTCAACACTTTATTCATATTATAGCTCATAGGTACACCGTGTCGTGGAAATCGAGTCGATATAATACGATTAGAAATTGTAGCCAAAGATTTGCGTATTATATTTTCAGAAATGTTTATATGACGTGAGGGTCATACCTCAGAAGAAATGACGTAAGTGTAAGTGGAGTTGTGAGGCCAAGTGTGTTGTTTTATACATTCTTCAGAAAATGGTCAAGTGTCAAGCAATAGAAATAAAACAGCCGTGTTGTTATTGAATGTTACATGAAAATAAGAGTGAAGTGAGTTTATGCCCGTTATGGACTAAATATATCTTTGCCACTATGTAGATAGCATTACTTTGATCGGCTGACTCTTTTGGGGATGATCTGGAACTCGTCCTTTTTTGACCGTAGATTTTTGTTGGGGGAATCATTATCACAAGTTATATTATAGTCGGTAATACCTCGGTAGTTGTTCTGTAATAATAATAAAACTACTATAGTGGGATTTAGACCTCTCGCAGAGTCCGATACACTGAACATGGTCGTAATGCGAGTTGAACCCTGGAGAGTTGTCACGCGTTGTATTAACGGTGTTTTCATATTAAGGGAATTATTTTTTCTTTCTTTTACTTAATTTCGTTGGATTTGTACTAGCATAGGTATTGTAATTTGTATTATTCATTGTATATTTTTTTTGCTTATCTAATTCGAATCACAAAGGTCGTTTTTGCACTCGTCAAGCGTTTTTGAAAATTAGTAATGCAGAATAAAAAAAAGTGATGTGGTACATTTACTGACGATTTGCAGGAGGACTTGACCAAAAATCAGTTTTGCAAATTTTCGTTGTGTGATTAATCAATTAAATTCATGATCATTTCATTTAATCATTAAAATTCTCCAAACTAACGAAGAAAAGGGCTTTAAGATTAATTTCTCAGATTAAAGTACATCGAAATCCCAGCGCAATTGATGATTAATGTCTGAGGGTCCCTGGCATGGGGAGAGGTGAGGTTTGAAATCTACTGAGTGTACCTAATAGCTGTATGCAGTCACGTATTTTTGTGGACACTATATATAGGCACGTGCCAACAGCGGCAAATTTTCAATGGTATCTTTTTAGTTGTTTTTCGATATTGAAAGTATTTCGTATTAACTCGGTGGGACTGTTATTATATTCGTTTTCTGATATTGTAAAATATATTATGTAAAATATTCTAATATCCAGTGAGCGATCTATACTATAACACATTTATAACAATTTATAACAATATTTTATTTGAAATTGCAATTTTTTCAAACATCTCAAGTTTGTTTTTAAGCAGATTTGTTTCATTTTTAAGTAAAGTCACTTTCCATAAAAACACCATCTAGCTGATTATTGATCAATATATATTTGCTGTCAAACCATTGATTAAACATACTTATACACATCTGCTGTAAATAAAATGTGAACTAATAAATATGAATTATTGTTGTCACAACAATCGCATTATCATTATTTCAGTGAGCGAACAATAAGTATGTAAACAAATGGTTTTAAAATCGATAGAAACCTTCGACGAGCACACACGCGTTTTTATAAAAGTGTATTATTCGAAAGAGAATCTGTGTATCGACAAACTCGTGCGAAGTGAACATGAGCGCGCGTGCGCTCGTCTACATACATATTATGTAAATTAGCATTTTTTTTTTTTTTTCATCCCCCGCATAAATATTTCAATACGAGTCGAGTACATCAGCGTCGTACAGCTGCCGGTATATACGTGGGACCCGTCTTAGTATAATTTATGTAAAGTTTAGCGAATCTGTAATCGAAACACGCGCAATGTCTAAGGCATGTCACATTTATATAAATTGGTTGTGCCAGGAAATTTAAACTTTTCTCCCGGCGCGCAGTGTCGCTCCGTCTGCATTTTTGGTGAAACATTTTATGTGTTTAACGCATGAAAAAAAAAAAAAAAAACCAATGAATATCACTGCGTTCAAAACGTTCACGATACACTGCGCTTTAGGTATTCACGCATGACGAATTATAGTATATTAATTTAGTGCCGTTGCAGGTTTCATCGATTGGTTACCACCATTGTACGGCGCGACATCACCTGTTGTTATATTATACCGCGTTGTGTCGTCTCGAAGTCATGCTAAATTGTGTGATATAATGATCAGTTTTGATTTACTCGGAAATCGAGCACCTCGCGAAAGTCAATCGTTGCCACGAGCATACAGCTATACGTTAATATTGCAAGTTTTTGATCGGTGGAGAAGTATTCGCACTAACTCCGGATAACGGGAAACGGGTTCGTAATAAATTATAATTTTTCACCCCACAAAAGATATCATATTGTTGTACAGCGGTTTGTTTTCGTCCAATAACGATTTCTAAATCTGTTCATTTATTTAAAAAAGATTTGCTCCGTCTCTTTCGCCTAATAGAATCGAAATGTTATAAATAATTAATAAGGAAAAAAATATAAAAACTCTCGGAGCGAACTTTTCACTTAGACTTTAAATTCGAGGTGCACCTTAATCCCAATAACGTTCGCATCGATGCCGGTAGAATCTCTCAACTTTCAAAAAATAAAACGTACGAAATTCCAAGATCGGGTGAGATGTAGCGATGGGTCTTTTAAACTTGAAACCAAAATATACCATAGCACTCGAAATAACGATTCCGAAAGAGGTCGGTCGGATCTGCTTATATTTCCAAAGATGGTCGATATCATAGTAGAACCAAATTTTTTAATGAGGTGAATTGAAATTTTAATGATCCAAATATTGCAAATAAAATAAAAGTTTTCGTAACTACGACATTTCTATTAAACGATGATAATATTGATATATCGATTATGTATGATGTATGTTCCGAGTGGTTAAGATAAATATTTGTAGAATAACAGCCAAATAAAAAAATTCTAATGAAAAATATTTTATCAATAAAAAATAAACAAGTGGATTATGCGTCACGAAAGTACTAGACGGCGCAAGGTTCGATTCTCAATCTTGGTTGAAGTTTTTTCCCTGTTTTTCTAAATTTTCTGAAAACCGTCCGGTCTGCCCTCGCCGCGGGATATCAATTTACTAGCCTCCACGTTTGTTCTGGAGGTTAGATGAAAGTATTTTTTTTCAAATATTTCAAGGAAAACGTTTACTTATCAAACAATATCGTATGCAACAATTATTCAAACTAATCGTGCTCAGACCCGGATCGTTAACCGACTATTTATTATCTTTATTGTGTTTCAAAAACGTTTTTACCCCGTTGTAATGCATACGATTGAAATAAAAAACGTTTTAAGTTAACTCTCTACACCGGTGCGCTGTGAGTATACTAATCGGTGAACAATAAACTTCGCTCGACATCTCGTCGTTTCTCTAAAATGCCAACATGACCCGTGACCCAACTAGCTTACGGTTCCTGTACGTTTCGCTTTTATTTCCCTTGCACATATTTCGCACGCACGGTTTAATGTTATTTTCGCGCGAGAAGAGATGGGAATACCGGCTGCGTACGCTGCGAACACGAGATTTCGAACGCATTATTTGATACGTCGCACAAGGTACACACAGTGTTTTCATCCCCTAGTTAAAATATAATCACCGCGCATTGTTGTCGTAAAACGCTATTATTTTCAATTCTCTTGTCGGACAATGATACCGACAAAAGTGGAAATGAAACAATATTAAAAACTAACCTGTTTGCTCTCACGGAAACGGCACTGAAAGATAAACGTTTTTATTATACGCAAACAACACCGCCTTTTCAATTACGATTTTCTTTCATTATTTTTTTTTTTTCCTTTTTGTCAAATCGTTTAATAATGAAATCGATTTCGATCGAACTTTTCGTTTTCAATTAAAAACGTGGTACAAATCTCCGCACAATAAACGTACTGTTATTGCTTATTCCGTTGCAGTACTCCACGCGATTAATATCAATTATAGTCTATGGACTTTTTTTTTCATCTCTATTACATATATAACGCTCCGTTGTAATTTGTGTATTTATATCCTTTGGGGCTGTTCACATTTCTGTTATACGTTTGTACCGTATGTACCATTTGTTTCTCTCGTTTTCATCGAGTCCATGTTCAAATCTCCTCTCGATGTTCACGCGATAAATCCTATACGGATTGCTACGTTTAGTCCACGCGGACGAACATAACAGTAATAATAATTATTATTGTACGGCACACGCCATGACCGGTAACAGAGAACGCATTTGTTCGATACATCGCATTCTCATATTTTCTTCCTACACCATGGATGTCGCCACTTTTGTTCTTCGTTTCGCCGCCGTTGTTTAGTGTTTCGCGCAACGACAGCGGCGCGAGGGTGGAACGCGTTTTCCGACGACGCCCACTTGGCCCACTAATATTTTCACGATTTTGAAGAGTTCGCGATAAACAATACACGAAGAGACGCAATATTACGGAATAACATGAAACATGCATATTTTATCATCAGTTCGCGGTATCCGTGCGTACAACAATATCAGCGATCGCATTATTGTACGTCCCCGCGAACGTCGTGCTGGCGTGTACGAAATAATAGCGCACTACGAGCGAATAGTATTTTTTTCCCGACGCGCCCGTTTCGTGCCACGTATAACGCGATATTATCGTAAACGGTACATATCGTCGGAATAATTATACTTATTAACTACACTACGAAATAGGAAGGACTAGTGCTCGTGATTTACAATTTAAACAAAATGATTTAATAAATTATCTAAAACAACTGGATCCGCGCTGGCTAAGAATTTATTCCGATGATTATCATTTTACATTTGACTTCGATATGATTGTATTTTATACTGAAAAAAAACCTGTGAGCCATTGAGTAGCGCGGATACCTCTTTCGGAGAAGCCATATACTCGATTTGTGCCAATCATAAGACGTCGTCGGTATTTGTAATCATAATTAAAGTAAGGATAACGTAGCTTAATACAGCAATAAATTAAATCACTCAAATTAAAGCAAAATAGCAAAAAAATAATCAAGAAAAGGCACAACAAATCCTGAAAAAAGCAGCTGATTAAATTTTTATAAATAACGAGAAAAAAATAAACAGTCGTATTCTTGTATATTATTTTAATTTTAATAATCATATGATTTGATGTATACGTACATAATATTAATACGACAATAAATTATATTAAAATATTAAATAATACAAAAACATTTGAGCATCTGATTTCGACAGCCAACAGATTTTTGATGTTAGGTTAGACTAAAATATAGTGAATACAGTGTATATCAAAAAACTTTTATTTTAACCATTAAATCAAACATTACGAGAAAAGAACCGACATTACGGCCACAATTCTGGAACACATTATAAAAAAAAACTATCGTAATATCAAATATTTCAAATACATATTTAAATACGTATATTTAGAACAACAAGTTTTGATAAGATTTTATTAATAACGGGATAAATCAATCCAAATGTGAAAAAGAACAAGAAAAGCTGAAACAAATAGCAACAATGTTATTCTACATAGTATACAAACATTTTATAACTAGCATAGTTTCGTTTTAGACCGATAGAAAAAAAAAGCAAATTACTACAAAATCCGAACTGTAGTCATAATAATAATAGTCACTTTACGAAGACAATTACGAATGGTGGTCCGTCTTTATGCCCCCATTCCCCGGTTCTTTCCACGAGTTGGCTCGGAAAAATAAATTATTATAACATAATGACCATGAACGATAGGTAGGAACGTATTATACTCGTATATTATTTCTTTGGGCATTGCGCGTGCATGAGACTTCCGTCGTGATAGCGGTGACTTTATTAATGTTTATTAAACTTTTTTTGCATTTTTTGTTGCGCACAGACGTGATACTCGAGGTACATGGACGAGAATAAATATGAAAAAGTTCGAAGAACTAATTGGAGAAGCCTTTGCGAAAACAAAACACTGCAAAATCCAAAAAATTTGCATTTCAAATAATAATTAAAATCATCATCTCAACCAACCGAACTCGTCCGCTTTTTAAACCATAAATTTTTATTATCTACGTATATATATATATATATATATATATTTATGTATTACATAAGTTGCAGAAAAAAGAAAACATTAAAATTAACTGATCCCATCAATGAATAATTCACGAAAACTGTGCATAAATAACCAGTATTAAGTCTTCTAACTAATTAAGTTATTACTGGAGTACCACGTAATTTATTTTATATATATATATATATTTTTTTTTTTTTTTTGATATGCTAATTTTTCGAAACTTACTGGGGAAAACTTTTCATTTAAACTATTGGTCTGAAGTTGTTTACCATTATTTCGGCTTGAAAAGATTAAGAAACCATCGGGAAACGGCACGCCGCAGGTTCCTACCCGCCGGACCCGGTCCTACGTAACAAATGCTACTTTTATTTTTGTTTTTTTCCGAACCGCGGACACGCGACATTCTAGCCACGGCGTGCCTGTCCAGAGTTTTCGAATTGATCACCACCCCGTAGCCCGCTATCGATGGAAATGCCCCGTGGTCGTCGTGCGGGGTGATATTATGGAGCCGTTAAACGTACGGATGAAAGCGCCAAACGTCAAAAGTCGTCGTTTAACCGTTGTACTTATCCGCATCGTCACGGATTTTTCAGAGAATCGTTTACGCGCGCCCAGAACGTCAGTACCAGATTAAAAACGCGTGCCGCCTTAGGCCCTTTTATATATGCCACCCCAACTCTCCAACCCCCCCCCCCCCCCTCGCCCACCAAAAATCTAGTATTTATTAATAATATATAATATTTAATAAATAATATAATATAAACAATTTGTCGATACAACATCGTCGGTTATACTCGTATTGATTGGGAGTAGAAATGGACTGTAAATAATTAAAATTACTTACTTTCTTTTAATGAGATATTGTTGTACTATTAAATTTTGTAACAAGAATTATGTTGTGGGGCAAACCGGTGCTGGCCTGCTATGGGGTATTAATAATAATAATAAAAAGAATAATGATAATAATAATACACAGAAAAATAAATACAATAATACACAATAATAATAAGTAATGACCTGGTTTTCGGTCGCGCTGGTGGTGGTAGGAAAACACAAGACGACGGTGATGACAAAATGGTAAACTGGTGGTAACTGGTATAAAAAATGGTAACAAAACAAAAGAGTACTAAAAAATGGTAGAAAAACTCGAACACAATCCACTACGTGTTATGGTCTTCACGGTTAGCGCACGACATCCAAAACCGGCCGTCGAACCGTCCACCGATAACATTCATATTATGCATTATTATATTATAATAATGTCGCGTGACTGCTTATCACTCGAACACGTATTATCATAATTTATACTGATAAGCATCTCAGACTCTATACGAGTATGTTAGATGTTATTTAAATATATTTATACATTAAAAATTATATAGTAGGTATTAATAATATCGGTTGTATTTTTTTTTTGGATGTGCACTATTTCATTAAAGCGAGCCGCCACTGATCAAGTATAATAGCTGTTGGCTTAAATAAATATGGGAAATGAGGGGGAATTTGGCTTCCTTAGCCGCCCCCCCCCCCCTCCCACGCCTCTGTGTAGCCTGCGAGTCTCGTGTACGCCTTCACCGCACTCGGAACAAGCTGAGAAATGTGCATCTCATCGGTCACTTGAATGCGGAGAAAATAAATAAACACGCCGACGGGATAAGAATGTTTATCCCAGCTAGCGAGCCGAACGTTTTGATGTATATATATATTTAAAAAAAAAAATAAATAAATAAATAAAATATCATCGTCGCACCGCTGTGAACAAAGTGCCCCGGCTGGTTCAGGGCGGTCGGGAACTCGCCCGTTTCCTGTTTAACATTCTGAACGCGCGAACGTTAAAGTAAACCCCCGACGACACTACCAGTCGCCACCGTCCGCCCGGGCCGTTCCACTTTATTACCAATAGGTAGTTATGAAATCGTTCTTTTGCCTCGTTATAAAGTCGCGACGCTAATACCAATTCGATACACAGGGGAGGGGGTGCGTTTGGAATTCGCGGGCGACGGGAGAAAACCGGTGCCGAACGAAACGTTCCGGTCCGATGCGAAAGGACTACACACGTGATTTTTCGTACACTTCATGTTGTCGTGCCGGCTGTAAGCTTAGGCTTAAAACATATACATTGCTCGGGACCTCTAGGAGCTTGCATGTTATTCGATAGCCGTCCAAAACGTAGCCGAGCCGTAAGGAAATTTGTTTCATATCCATCCGAGCTTATGTTTGAAATTTGCAGTCGCATGTTTTGCGTTCTTGATCATTTTTCATTTTTAAGTCCGTTTTTGATACAAAGATGTTTGTTTTATAAATAATTTGCATGGAAATAAATTATTTTTAACAGCTTTCCTGGGTCTGAGATATTGGTTTGATGGTGGTTTTATAATATGAAATAAATATATAAAATCAATGTTTGCGGTTTCATCGCCGATCATTCGCATATTGTTATTAATCTATTTATATTAGAAGTAAGGAGAAAAAGAAAATCGGAGAAGAAAACAATTATTTTCGACTGCAAGTTTTTTGTTTACTATAAATTAAAATTTATCATTTTGTAAATATTATTTAGATATTATAATAAAAAGGTTTTATGAAATGTAATACATTTATTTATTTTTTTAATGCATATTTTTACTTTGTGTTTTGTGATTCTTTAGGGTATAAATACATGAATAATTTAAAGATTTATAGGGCATAAAGTCCTTAGCCCCAACTGTAACATACTCGTAACTAAATTATAATGGAATTGACACTGCAGTCGCACCTGCAGTGACACGAATAACATAATATAATACGTGATTAATTCCCAGTTGGCACAAAAATTTTCATTTGAAAACATTTGATTGCTGACATATTAATATGTAATTAGGTTAGACCCTTTACATCGAGTTATATGATGCACAGTTTTTGTAAGAACGAACCTACGGTTGAAGATTAGCGGAATGATAAAATTGTATCATGAGACTATGTCGTTGATTGTCCACAGAGTTGTTGACATTAACGTTCAAAATTAATTCAGAAGAAATCATGTCTTGACTGTAGGGCACAATTTTTATATTCATATGGTTCCAACTATATGACTACACTTAATGATTGTGTTAATGCAATGTTGATGAATATGTTGATACTTGATGTAAATGTTTTATTTTTTTTATTATATTCTTTATACTTTGTTTTAGATTCTGAGGGACGTATTGGTTGTATCATTATGTGTGTGCCTGTGTGTAATTGTTTTTTTCTATCTATGAACACAATTTCGACCTAAGGAAAAATCCGATATAAACAAAACTGATACTTTTCTGAAAGAAAATGTTGTCCTGATCGGTAATTTGGGGGTCATTTTCTGAATAACTTGAACGTTTTCCAAATAATTAACGATATAATAGGCAATCAATTAGTATTCAAAGGATAAGCTTCCATAACTGATTATTTAAGTTTGTTTTTAATTAAAGTCTATACAATAATAACGCGGCTGTGTATTGCAATTTTATTGTTATATTTATTTATTTACTCATTCGTATATACTAAAAAATTCTGGGACACTCAATTTAAAATGATTTATTCAATAATATTATTATCACTTATTATTATTGAAACGGAAAGGGATTATTTTATGACCTATTTGTATAGTTATAGAAATACATATCATCTCTGTAGTATAATTTTATAAATTATTATTTAACGAGAGTAAGTTTGCGTTGCATATAAATTGCATTTAATATTTAAACAGTTCATTAATTACAGGTACACATGCAATTGTATTCTTAAAAATATACAGAATATGTTTTTTTATTATGAGCCACAGATAAAAGTATCACGTGTTAGAGTTTTTTCATTCAGTTTCAATGATAATAAATGTTAATCCTATTAGTTTGGTAAACTGGCGACATATACTCATATAATATGTTATGTGCACACACGTACAGTATATAAATGTTTAAATACTAAATAATTCATGAACGTCAACGATGATCTGGGTCGAACTCAGTTTTTAAATTAATTGATAGGTAAGGGATCGAGTTATGATTTTGAGTTAATTGATAATTCCAAGTCAATTATCACTCGCTAGGTTCTAAGTAGAAAATAATATATATTTATTTTTCAGAATAAACATTACACGTTTGCATTTCAACTCTAAATTAATCAAAATATGTATAGTTTAAATAACTATATTACGAGTTCCCATCAATCGTACAATGATAAATACGCTTTTATATAACCATAAAACAAAGAAATATTTGTACACTTTCCGTGAATTAATCGTTATAATATTTGATTATATTTATTTAAAAAATATCAAACACTGTTTCTTAACTTTAAAATAATCGCTCAGTGTTGAATGTATTATTGTAATGAATGGGGATACGAATAAATAAAAATAAATTGTTCTATTAAGATGTACAATTTTGTTTTTTTTCTAATATTTTATAGGACGAAAAATATTTTAAACGAAAAAATAGAATACAGTTTTATACTTATTATTATTACATATGTACCTATATAAATACTACCTATAAAAACAATGCGCATTTTCAAGTCATTAAAATGTATTTTAAATCAAATTAGAGTTGAGGTCGAAGATAATTTCTCTACTAAATAGTAAATTATTAATTAACAGGTAACATTTAATCACCCTTTAAATAAAAATGAACACATAATATAAAAATATTAGTAACACCTTTCGCCTTCGTACGGAATTATAATAGAACACGGTTTATATTGACCGGGACGTATAGCAAATGAGTCTTAAACGATTTTGTAAAAGTTTAAAACGGTCTAAGGATTTACTGTGGTCTGCTTATTAGCGTTATTAATATTTCGTGGAAAAATGTATTCAACCCGGTGTAGGGTTTGAAGAATTAATATACACACCCCCGAGTACAATTTACTACTGTGTTTGACCTGTGAAGTGTTTCGTTCGTTTTCATCGAAACATTTATAGAACACGTGTTTATAAAATAAAGTACACCACGTGGATGTAATCTGATATGTGCTCTAGTCGTGTCGAATTTTAATGGGAACAGACGGAGATTCGAGGAATCTGTATACCGCGGTGTGGCCGACTCACGTTTCGAGAAGGTTATTCCTGCATCACTTACACGCGCGGTACGGTACGTATCGCATTCGTCCCTGTATTTTGTATACTATAGGTCGCAGTGCAAACAATAAAAGTATGATCATATAGTAGTACCTAAGATGCTGGAGGGGGGGGGGGGTAGAATATTAATCAAATCTAAATATCATTCATACACTATATTGACTTTTCTCAGAATTTTCTCAAGAACCGTAGACGCGACAAAGTGATTTTGTAGGATCACGAGAGACTTGTATTTTATTATTATCGTGTAATATATGTGAAAACAATTATACGATTGTTTTTCCACGCGGTACCCCGAAAATAAATCACAATAACGCCGATTGTTTCTGTCAGAAATGGCCAATGCCATCGCAACGGCATATCTTTCGCGGTGGAAATACGAGGAATTCCGTCGCGTTTAAATAATCATCAGCGAAAATATTATAATTGATTTTTGAACGCGCTCCAATATACGTTATTATTATTATTATTATGACTGTTGAACTGGCGTTGGGTTTTTCGAGTATCGTAGCAGGGCTGCACAATGAATATAATAACATATAATATACGCGTTCAATATTATTTCGCTTACGTATTGGAATTATCAACATAAAACAATGATATGTCAAAACACTATAGTGACGTAAATCACGAGTTCGCGTTATAAAACATATTTCTATGCGTATAAACACACACACACACAAGTGTACGATTATACGTTTAACTCGGAACGGAATAATTTGAATATTTGTTGAAAGCCCGGGCTAGATGCTTATTAAATACCGTAATAAACGCTCGGCGATAATACGGCATAAAGTCGTTCGTAATTACTACATTATTAATGTGTATATATATACACACCCCGCTAAGGGAATTATTATATTCCGTGCGATCCTATCCGCGTCTCTATGACGGTTCGCGTTTGCCATATGGGGTAACGAAAACAACGCAATAGCAATAAATACGTATTCCGTCACGTCGCTGCGCACAATATTGTCTTTATCAAAAGCACGTGTGTTTACACTTACCGTTTTTACGCGCACAATGGTTGGAAACACTATTGTACGAGTTCTTTCGTCCGCGACAATAAACGGGTGCGCCCGGTTCACTCCACAATCCGCACGAACAAAGGTCATCGTGGTCGCTGGGGACTGAGCGGTGATCTCTACATATCGCTATACGTAGCGCATTTGCTGTTCGGTAACGTCGTTATAACGTGATTTGCGCTTATATTAAATTTAAGGATAAACTGTAGGTTAGAAAAAAAAATTTGTGTCGCAATAAGACACCTTCAAGGGGGCATGAAAAAATAAAGTTATAGAAGACATAACTTTTACAGCAACTTCAACATTGAAATAAATTCCAAATATATGCGAAATTACGACAAAAAAAAGGGTGATTATGGTTGAAAAACCACCCTGTTTATTATAATACATATAAATCTATGATATAAAGTTGTAAATATGTGCGACGCAAGTAGGTAGCTCCATTGGGAGCCCTCCTACATAGTGCCATTTTTCATGTTATGTCAATCCTCTTCATCATTATTACTTGTTGTGCTTAATTGTATAGTTGTATATTTTATTATTAAAAAAAAAAAAAAAAAACAAGTACGACGGACCACTGCGGTATAGTGACAATAATTATTTATGTGTACAACGGCAGATATGTATCGCCTCAGTTTGTATCTCGTTAGTTTTTTTTGTTTGTTTATAATTATACACGTACTATCGATGACGTGTGCAATCCTCGTAAAGAGATTGTGTTTGACGAGGAACGGTTCTTTCGTGTTACGGTTTATTCATGCTTGTGACATTATAATGCTATGACGAACGACAGTAACAAGTAACAACCCTCCTGTGTCAGTTTCAGCTGGGTTTCGTAATACCCTCAAAGAATTACCCGTACTCTGTCCAGTGCGTGCATGGACTATACAAATCCTTTTGCCTACAATAATTACCGGTGCGCCCGGTTCACTCCGCGATCCGCAGGAAGAAGCACCATAATTATTGCGACCGAGTAAAATCACCAATATTTCAGCACGTATGAATCATGGCTCCGAACCAACAAAGAATATCTTGTGCTCAGAAGCTTGCGCGAAATTCCCGTATAAAATGATACGTTTTTGTTCTGTTTTGCCATTATTTCATATAATTCCTTTACGTTTAAAATATGATTCGGCTCGTCATATTCTGAACTAGCTCGACGAGTTATCGTTTCAATTCTTTTTCCGCGCGTTAATCATTTTAACCTGTAATGAGAACTTTCCATCGTCTCTGGAATTCAAGAGCCCGCAACACACAAAACACATCCACTGCACCTGTACGAGTATTGATGGTGTACTTGTAGCCGTTCTATCCCGTACACGTACTATCTGTGTAAACAATAATTCCGGTAAACATCCAATCACTGTCGCCGATCATAACGGTATGATATTTCGCGACAGATTTGTTGTCATTCGATGCGTTATAGTTTTCCCGCGATGGACGCACAACTCGTACGCGGAGATAAGTGTAAACTTTACACGTTTCCAAGGCACTCGAGTGGTCGATGGTCCCACACTCGAGCAGCGAGGACAACGACGTAGCGCGGAGTTTGACCTGGCTCAACAATGATACAATTTTTCACGTTTCACAGGACCCTTTACCCATTAAAAATAAATGCGCTCGGTGGGCACTTTGTAACGGAGTGTAGATAGTAAAACGGCCCTTTTCAGGACCAACACATACAAACGTGATATTGGAACGCAACCCGCACGACACCACCGACGATACGACACGGCCGACGACCCGGCAAACGACCTTCCGAGATTTTGTCGGAGACAAAAACGCGATTTACGGCCGACCTAATAAGCGCACAGAGTCGGCGAATACGGCATGGGATAGAGGAGCTCGTCGTCTATTAGACAACCTCGGTTGCAAACTAATAACGACGAGCAGGGCCGAACTAGCGCCAATACCATGCCGATCGGAAGCACACGGGAAAACGAAAACAACCGACAGTTTGCTAGTCGGTACGGTGCGGCGCATATAAACGAGACGATTTCTTATGTAAATTAACTTCAGCCATCATTCATCTTCAACACCTCTAACCGACAACACGAAGATGAATCCCGGAGTACACTCACTGCAGTAGCCGCCCATTCGACGACGTTCCGACTAGCGATAACACGACTACTGGCGATCCTGACGGCCAGCGATACTATAATCAGCGATCCCTACCACTTGCGTTCCCGACGGCTGGCGATATCATCGAGTAGCGATCCCGACGACGTGCGTCCCCGACAATCAGTTCCACTGGCGTTCCACGCCAACGCCCAACCGCCATCGAACGCGAGAAGTCCGGCGGCCTGTCGACGAGGACTGTACGCATTCGGCCGTGCCACTTAAAATTGCCCTTTTCAGGGCTACATAGAACGGTCTTTCTCCGTCCCCCCCGGCGCGCCTGCACAGGTATCCGCCAAGGCCACTCGGTCAACACCGCGACTTGTTCAAGCCCGTGGAGCGACCGTGCTGATCTCCCACCACATTTATTGTAACATAATTGTATATATTTAAATATAACTACCACTCTTGTATTTTGTCGCGCCTATTCCGCCCGATTCCGCCCGTCACGGTCCGCTTGCTCAAGCCAGCCGTGCAGCCCGAACTAACTCTCTCTATATATGTTTACTCATTAGAAAAATAAAGAACATAATTTTGAAGTAAAACAATCCCGTTCTTTTTTCAAGAAGTAGGGCGCCGCTGCCCGCGGCATACCGCTTCAACTTATAGAGTTACTTAAATATTATTTTAATTATATTCATTGTAGTAGTGCTATGCAAGATACATGTGAAGTCGATAATTTCGAACGCAAAATGTCGATATGTCGCAAACTAAAAAGAAAATATTGGAATTGTGACATATTTTTAGTTCCTGATTTAATCATTGAGTAGAGGTTTATCGATGGCATGAGTTCCTTTACCATATGATATGTAACATTGAACAAATACGTACCATGTATGTGAGTACAGATTTTATTTTTCCAAATGAATAAGTAAAAACCGACGGAACTCTTTGGTCTAGTGAGAAGACTCTACGGACTGGATGGATATAGGTATGGGTCTGTTCAACTTGAAACCATTGTACAATTGCTCTCGAAAAAACGATTGTAAGAGGTCAGACCAATCAGTTTGTATTTCTCAAGATTGACGGTAAAGTAGTAGATCTAAACTTCTTAATAAATATAATGATCTTTTAATGTTCTAACTTTTGCAAATGAAAATTCGAAAATTATGGAATATCTTTGAATTTCTAAAACAATACAATTATTCAGTTAATGATTGACAAAATATATTAGACGATGCAGGGTTTAACAATACTCGATATCAGTAGAAGTTTTTTTTGCAATTTTTTTCTCTGTTTTTCTCAATTATTCAGAAAACTGTTAAGTGATACAAAAATGATCCTCCTCCTTCCACAAAGTACCAAGAATACAAAATTTATTTTAAAAAAAGTATATAGTACCTTTTTTGTACACATACGAGCAAATCCTATGTGGTCGAAATCGTGTGCACGTACAGACGCACATAAAAACATTTTCAAAAACACACTCATCATGATAAAACCAATAAATTCCTCGTTAAGCTCAGAGTCTCGAAAATGTATCAATACATAACTGTTGCCGTTGTTGGCGAGCATTTTAGTTGAGATAAAAAGTATTCATTGAACATCGGGTTTTCCGTCTTGTGACCGATAATCTACACGACAATATGCCTGCGGCCTGGCATTATTATTGTGACAACGTGACGTATTTTTCCAACGATGATTCGGTGTAATTATTTTCTGTCCACATGCACGTGTGGTGTTCACATCGGACGAGAAGCGCAGTAAAACCTTTTAATGCGCGCACATACGAGATTATTAAACCGGAAAACTTAAGGTTTAGTTATATATTTTCATGGTTAAAAATTTAATTTCCGTACTCGTATACTGAGACTCGTCATTCATATTGTGCATATGAAGTTTTGAAATTGTACACTTAAAACCTGATTCCAACTTAACGATGATGTTTCCTGTTATAATATTTGTCCTATATTCCTGACGGATAAATATATTATTACGCGGTACAATATTGTACGATAAATAATATAATATTTTGCTCGGCTTGACTGCCGACAGTTTTCCGGCTGATGATCAAATATACTTGATTTAATCGCACGTATCGTACTAAATGTTATTTTAAGGAATTAACTATCACGTTATTCTTAAATGGATAGAACCTTCTGAAAATCTTACTGCTCATGAAACAATCTGTTTAACTTAACGGATTGTGGACGTCACGTACTATCCTGCATTGTTTAGTACCTATGGTTTGATTGTTATTAAATAAAGATGAACTTTCAGGGACATAAAAGCACAATAAAAGGAGAATTAAAGGAGCCATACACAACCGGACGGCGCTGAAGCATTCTTATCGATAAATGTTTTCGTGTCTCATCGCCGAAAGCATGGAGATACACAATTTTCTCAATAGTTATCTTTGCCTCGCAATTCAAATCAAAAATCAAACGGTATAATTATTATGATCCATTGAAAACAATGTGATACCTACATGCATAAATTGTGTCCGTCAGATGTATAATATGAACAAGGTAGTGCAATCGGCTTTAAGAGTTAATCCTACACCATAATTGGATATTTTAATATTTTTAATTAAAATGCCTAATGCACTAACCTAATGCAATCTACCGTTTACCTTTCAAATCATCATAACAAATTATTTATTTATTTTCGTTTGTTGTTATTCTATAATATGTACAACGTACTATCGTCGACGACTTGGTAAATCGTGGAATAAATCGACCTCTATAGAACCGCTCTCATCAAAATCCGATCTCATTATATTATAATATGGAGGGACGAATACTTTCAGACCATTGACGCGTTTTAATTTGAAATTCGAATACCTTCGTAACACAAACTCGCACGCAGGTCACACGCACGCACGCACGCACGCACGTATGCACGAACATTTGTTACTCGTATCGTCAGTGCACGTGCGCCCTCCACATCTACCTATTCGTCGAAAGGAGTCGAGTTTGCTTCTTGCTCTGCGAGTGCCAACTTTCCTCGCTGTTGAAAAGTACATATGTGTAACACACTGCACACGCGCGTGTGTATAATAAGCGAGATGTATACACAGCAGTGTTAAACTTTGATGTGTGTGTACCACGTGGAAAACGAGTCCGACGAAACTTCGCCAGGTCAAGACCTCCGTACGGACTTGTACACGTATACACTACACATGTCATACGTCACATTTTATGTTCAGCGAACGGAACAAAATTCGTTTTCGAACGTATTTCAAAACGATAAAATTGTTTTTTTTTTATCTTTCAGCACAATTTCGCACATAGCTACAGGATTTCAACGATATGGAAACAAGTAACGGAAACACTATTAATCGTTTACATTTCGTTGAAAACCGGTTTTCTCGAGTTGAACGCAAACGACTAAGCAGCGACGTCTAGTGGTTGTTTCCACGCAAGCGCTATCCAGGTGGTATTAGCTACACGTATAGTACACGCATATTGTGAAACGCACGGTATGAATATTAAACGATGTACGTATGGTCGAGGTATGCTCGATATTTGCTTACACGCGTATATTACGTTGGACAATAGAAGTGTAATGACGTTGAATACGTAATACGTATACGTGTGTAGGCGGCACTCGGTCCGTCGCCGTTTATGAACAAATAATATTATACTCGCCCTTATTGAAACGCCGCAATAACGCTGTCACCGAGGTGTTTTATGATTTATGTGTTGTGGATACTGCGCATCCTTACAAAATATGATACGAACACTTAAAACGGCGGGGTGACGCAGGTTTGCGTAAAGACCAGCGCCGTGGTATCATGCGTCAATGTATATTTATTTTTAAATCTATAAATTGATTCTGATTATATCGTTTAAAATACAGTAGTAGTAGGTACCTACACATTACGTTTCGTAAACTTAACGCTTATTATACCATAGGCTCGAAAAATAACACAGCCTACTCGTTTCTCGAGTGCAGTCTAAAACAACATAAGCATTAAAGTATTGGCTATAAATATCAGTATTTTTAATCAATTATATTAGTTATCACGTGGAATAAACATCCGAAATGATTGATCATATTATAATTAGGGATCGCTTTCGAAGAACAGAACATACTCTTTATTGAAACGCTTGACAAGTAATCGTATATACCGGAGTTCACCGCGGGATTAGAAAATGTAATTAATGATTATTATGACTTATCAGTTACTTCGTGATGTTGTCCAACAACAAGTTTTAACACAAATATATTTTTAAAACAATAATCAATGGTTACAAAGTCTCCGAGTAGAATCGCGGGGAAAAGGTTTTTTTTTGTTATTTTTAAATTTGTCATTGTGTTATACTTCGAAAAACGTAACTGTTTGCTGTAAGCAGTCGGGTGTGTTTCCGATCGAAAAACACTCTTCAGAGTACGGGAAACAATGCAAACGAAAAACAACAGCAGGTACCACATTTGTTTTAACTTTTAATTGATAATGCGCTTAATGAAATTAGTTTCCCCGCAGAACTTAATGGAACACTACTCGGGAGAGTATATAGTATCCGTGTGTATTCAACAGTACTGGACGTACACCGAACAATACGACTCACCAAGTTTGGGTCGGTTTGGACCGCCAAACGACTTTTTTGCGTTCATCGCGACGGCGCGGCGGGTACCGAATAAGTTGACCGAGTAAAAAAAGGAAAAAAGTGGAAAAAAAAACGTAAAATATTCAATGATAACGATAATAATCAATTATTACGCTGTACATTTTTCGCACGCACGCATTACCGCGTTCCTTTGTTACACGAGTACGATAAATAACCACATCAAAAGCTCGTAAAGGCTATAGTATAATGCGATTATCCTGCGTACGAATGTAACATTTGGTCTACAAAAGATTTTATAGCGTTATTGTGTGCGGTCTACGTTTCGTACCGCGATACACGTATTGAATTCTGCGTTTTACTTTTTCAATTATTATTGCTATATCCTTAAGTGTGTTTCATCAACAATGCTATATAGGCAAGGATGGGTGCCGTCGAAAGACGGATGGTGAGGGGATTATAATGAAGAACAACTCAACGTTTCCTCAAGTAAATATTAACCGTTTAAGATTAGCAAATTTTTCCATGAAACATTTTATGTGCCATATGTAACATACAGTTCTAGACTTCTGAAGCATATTAGATTCATAATTATTCTCATCGTAGTATAAATATGTTCCAACAAAAAGTTAAAAAGGTAAACGTTTTTCTTTCTTATCATTTTTGAGGAATGACTGAGGTTTATTATGGCTGGGTCGATGGTAATATTATGAAAATGCTTCTAATCACGATGGAAAACACACAAAAACGCGAATTCACAATAGTTTCTGACTATTCCGGCGATTCCGAATTCCTTAAGTTCAATGTTAAGTCAATATTTTCTATATTTCTAACGTTAGAAGTACCCAAATATACTATGTAAGAAAAATGGTGTCATCGGCCATACGGCTAGAACACTACGATTGGCACAAATAGGAACTTGAATGACGAATACTCATTAACTATACTTACTACATAATTGTAGTATAACCGTGTTCTCGTGAAAATGTTAACTATTCAATCAGTTCTATAGATTATATAAACAATTATACGAGTTATCTACGTGACAAGGTGCAATCATAGCTTCTGCAACGCGTTTGACGCGCAGAACCGTCTGCAGTCCAATATGCTGATAGACAATGGACAGCGCATTAACAAAAGACCGACAAATACATCAAAAATCGTTAACCAGAAATCACGTGCATACATGGGCCAATGTTACTTGACAAACGGCGATAATGCAAATTGAAATTTATAATATATTAAACGGGAATATATAATTAATAAATAACTAAGCGTTCCAAATTATATTCAATCGAACGCGTCTAATAATATAACAAACGATTCGATTCATTTGATCGTTATAAGATCCAGCCAGGTAAATTATCGTTATAATATCATGTACAGGGTGTTCCACCGGGATAAACACTTATCGATTTAATGTATAATACACTTATATTCACCAAACTGTTGTCAAAAACATTACATTTGCCCGGGGATGCTCATAAAAAAAAACAGAATTTGAATATCGCTATTAACATGGTTAGGATATCGCTCTGTGTAAGTCCCGGTGAGGCACCCTAAATGGTTTCTTGGAATGGCATTGATTTTATGGTACAATGTATTTGAAAAATCAATGGTGTACATGATATACAGGGGTATTCATATAGATTCATCCAATTTAAGATAGCTATAAAATGGTTAAATATAAATTTTATCCAATCAAATTATGTAGAAATTAATTGAGGGTAATCCCAAGTGTTACAATGTCATTAATTCATTATTTTTAAACTATCGCGATATGTTAGTTTCCACAAGGCTCAAATATGTTGACCGGACAGCACAAAGCGTTTTGTGTGTTGTGATTTTCGAAGTGTGAATCGATAATAACCGTGCAACGTGATTTTCGTCGTCATTATGGGATCGATGCACCGACTGCTCAGAGCATACGTCGATGGTATAAGCAGTTTGAAGAAACGGGGTGTTTGTGCAAAGGAAATAGCCTAGATGAATTGAAAAATCGAATAACAACGGCGATGGAGTCAATTACAAAAGATATGTTGCAAGAAGTATGGAATGAATTTGACTACCGACTAGATGTTATTCGGGTGACCAAAGGAGCTCACATAGAACATTTATAAGTATTATTAGTTAAACTTTTCATATTTTTCTTTTATTTAATGTATAGAACATTGTTCGAAATATAAAATATAAAATATATGTAAGCATTTTAAATTGGATGAATCATTTTGAATAACCCTGTATTATGTTCAACGAATGAGGATCAAACATCTGTTATACGCTGAGATTTTTGACTTGCGTTGGCTTCGAATGAACGCTGAAAACACATTTTTGAAATTTTCACTGCCGTTTGAATATTATGCTGAAACGAAACATTACGTTATTCACCACGGCTAATGTTGGCAGGTTACATCGTGAAAAATGAGATGTACCACCTTATATGTACTAAATCGTAGTTATTCGCAATGTTGTGCATTCAACTGTATTGAACCCATCATAGTACTCGTTAGTAAAGTTGTTGATTGTCAAATACAATTTGATATTAAACAACTTTTCACAAATAATTTCAAAAACATATTTCAAGCTTATTTTCGAGTGCATTCAGCCTCATATTGCTGTGTCATACAAGCTGATTTTTAAGTCATATTCAACCATTATTTTGGCCATAAAGATGCTTAAATTTTGATTTTTTGATTAAATGTTTAAGGTCTCACACGATTCCTTGCAACCCTCCACGTCTTCTTAAAGGTTGCTGGTGCCGTGATCTCCTGACCAAGGAACTTTATCCTAAGCATAGAATAGGGTCCTATCACTGAATAGCTTCCCTTCTCGCTTGTTCGCGTTTGCTTTTGTTGCATGTTATGTCGTGTCCGCAGAATTTGCATATTGTGCAAAAATAATGTACGGATTGTAAGTTTATACTTAAAAAAAAAATATTAATTTAAGGTACAATAAAGCCTGAAAGATACGATTGGATATAATTATTGTGTTTCTTCGGTTTTAAATGAAATCCATCGCAATATTATCAGTCTGCTCATATGACGAATGAAAAATAAAGATAATGTATCAGAGCTTTGGGGCGATTTATTTTTTTATCGGAAAACGTCTAATACTATATGCCGTCTTACCATGATGCAGTCGGCGATTATCTTCGTTCAACGTACAATAATACGCGATGGGTTATTATAGCTCTGGCGCTTTGTTTACGTTACGATTTCTTACTTATTTTTTTACCCGTGTATACACTGCGTAGTATACACTATAACTGTGCACGCATACTCTGGAAAGCGGATTATTTGTTAATAAATTACTGACTACTTAAAAGCCTGTTTAAAATACTCGTAAACAATTAATAACCAATATCTGTACGGGCTTATTAATCGTTACGTCAATTTATTATTTATTTATTAACCACAGTTTTTTTTATACATTTATTTTTTTTTTTATTCGTTGTTTTGCTCGTTTGAAAATTATAATCGTTATGAACGGTCTCGCCGTTTAAAGTGCGTACAAAGTATTACGCGTATAATATTTTAGATACCGTGCACAAAAACAACGACGGGAGCGATATTATTATAATATCGGTGTGTATATATATGTAAAGGAGAACCTCGGAAAGTAAGTATACGAATAATTTATCATCAACGCGATGGTCTTGTACTTAAGTAGCATCTCTAGGGACAATTAATATATATATATATATATATGTAAATTTCTATACAATACACAATATTAAAAGACTATTAAACTCCACGGACGACGACAAAAAGAAGTAAGACAAATTGTTCGAGGTGTAATTATTTCGCTCTTATATAGACGAGAAAAAAAGAAGAAAACCCGTTTTCATTGGCATTGCATTGGACGATAATATAATATATATAGTACGGTCGAAACAAACACCCGATAGGTACGTGAAGGTGGCAGTATAAAGTTTGCAAAACGTTTCAGTAAGCCCAACACGGAATTTGTCGGAAAAGTATAAAAAAGTAATTACAATTTTGGATTTTAAACGAAGTTGTCTCCTGTGTTATGCGGTATGCAATATTATAAGTTTTACTACAAGTCTCACCGCTCGTCCCACGTATCGAAGTTGTATAAAATACCTTATTTTATATTTATAACAAACTGAATATCTTAAGAATATACACGTATTACAACTCGTAAACTATAGGTTATTGTTTTAACAATCCGCGTGATTGTGAGGATGAATCAACGAGTTTTTCAGAGGTCAAGTCGAACGGGTTTTGACACCAGCATTTCGCCGGTGTCACCGATTGTCTTCCGTCCAGGGAAAACGTCAAAAATTAAAAAAAAAAAAAGCACAGACGCGAAATTCGAAAGTGCGAAATAAAATTTCGTTCGTAACATTGATGTCACAAAAACAGTTACTTACATAAGCCAAGTACCGTGGGATCGGCTCACGTTAAAATATACGGGAAAATGTGAAATATAAAATCAAAATATATACAAATCGATATTCAGTTGGTTCATCTTGAACTGCGGAGAATGCGTATCACATAAAATATAAATATATGTATACATAGGCTTCATATACATGATATTATACTAAACGTATTAATGTGTGTTAAAAAATGTGTAAGTGTGTAATAAAATATCGTTCGTTGGAGTCAAAAAAACGGTTTCTCCAATTAGACAAGTATTGTAGTTTCGACCTTACCCTGGACACGGAAAAATTTACATAATTTTCATAGTACATTTAAATAGATTTACAGTAGATTATAGGTCCATGGGTAACCGCGGTAAATACAGTATATCACGTAGGCTACAGACTTTTATTTAAAGCGTATAGCGTGTACCGTGGTGGTGCGGACATTTGAACTTTATAGACCCTGCATCTTATACTGCGTGTTACACCTACACACTGCAGTTATCGGTGATTTTACGATAAGCTATAAAATATAATATAGACCACGAACATCACGACGATGATTGTGTACCTAGGTGCTCTGTAACATAGCAAAATCCTATAACACGTGTGTGTGTGTGTGTGTGTGTGTGTGTGTGTGTGAAGTGCCATTTACTTACTTTGCGTTTACCCTCTCTCACACGACGTTTGAGTTAATGGGTAAGCATACTCGTTATTATTTCAACCTTTTCAAAACCGTGTTATGACCTACCGTAATGATACGATCCCGCAACGTTTTTTTATCGAGAAACGCTGATCGATATACCCGAACAGAACGTTATATAGGTACTATTATTTATGATTTATCGTTCCAATGCGTTTCGCGTGACCGAGTGATTGTCAAGGTGTAAAGTGCATACGAAAGAATACACGAATTGTATGGTTGCATTTTGTTCTCATATAGTTGGTATTTTCTAATTTCTGAAATAGTGGTCTTCTCTGATTGTCCCAAAGCTTCGACTAGTCGACTGGTACGAGATTGGATTTTTTTTTTTGTAATCGCCACTGCATTTGAAGCGTATAATATGAACGTACCTACGTAAATTGGTATAATATACTTATATATTTACAATAATAGTTGAATAATTTATATTTTTTTAATGTTTGAATAGGGTATAAATTTAATCGTTATGGTGGATACTTAAGTATTAACAAATTAACATATTCACACAGTTAGACTAACATAATGCAGTATTATTGAAAGGCGATAGAGGGATCATCGTTGGTAATTAACATTAATCGCCTTATTGTCTTATTTTTAATGGAACTAGTGGAACAAAAAGGGACAAAGAAAGGGACAACGAGCCGGTTTTGATAAGTATAAGATCCACGAAGAAGATAAAGAATAATGAATCGAAATAATTGACTTTACCAGACAACAATCCTTTTAGGGAATGTACCCAATGCATACATCTAAGTTTGACTATATATGGTACGTATGGCTACACTTCGATTTAGTTCGCAACTGTTCCATATTTGAATAGTATTTTCTTCTTCAAATAATTTTCCAGCCAAAAGATACACGCTTAACAGTCGCAGCTGTTTTAACCGCTCAGGTTTGTTTTATGTGTTATTTTAAATTCTTTTATTTTTCGTCTTATATATAAGTATATAGCGTAGAGTCGTG
This sequence comes from Periphyllus acericola, assembly GCA_949715065.1. NCBI lineage: Eukaryota > Metazoa > Arthropoda > Insecta > Hemiptera > Aphididae > Periphyllus > Periphyllus acericola. Next base: position 9,401,719 of record OX454272.1, read on the forward strand.
GAGGGTTAAGTCCTTATTAACCCAATATATATAGGAAAGAAGTAAAGCCCAAAATAAATAAATCAAATTATTTAACCTGATAAATGTATAAAGTCTCCCCGTTTGGTGGCTGCTTTTATTCATGTATATCAAGTTGTATATTATATTCCGTCCGCATACATATGGTGATTATTAATAGCAAAATGTACTCCTCGTTATAAAAATCATCAGAATAAATAAAAAGGTATAATATGTTATACTACTGTCAGTGCGAGTTGTGGTAAGAGCTACGGGCCGAATAATTGTATTATTATTATTATTTCAAAGCCTTTCAAAACTTAATGATCAATACGTTTAGTAGCCGATATTATATCGTGTGCTCTTTACACAAACGCATTGGGGTCATGACATAATACGCGCTCTCCTTCGCGAATCATATTTCGTACTTCAACAATTTAATACTGATATAATATATAGCAACGTGGAACAAAGGAAATTTGATTTTTTTTTTTTATACATTTTCATTGTGCTCAAATCTTTCTTGTAATTTTCTTTTCTTCCGGCTAGTCATCCGATTTGTTAATGTACCGCAACAGTACCACCCTAACGGATGAGGGATCGCGATATAAGCCCCCGTCTAGCGGGGATTTTGAAAAATGTGATCGTATTGCATACACATCGAAATGATACGATAACGTTTCCCGTTACCGCGGTTTCCTCCAATAAACCGTATTATTTTATTTAAATTATTGTGCAGCACGCGGAACTTTGATCCTTTAAAGTTTGTTATTTCTTAATTAGTTTTCGTTTTTATATGTTTTTAGACTGTTGATCATTGCTTCTGCTCTTAATTATTTTTCTTGGAATTGAAATTTTGTTTTTTTTATTCTCTTGGTATCTGCGCTCGGAAATAAAAGTTTCGTATTCGTATTACATCCGTCGGACTTGATGATGTTTATTTTTATTTTTAACGTTCCAATTAATATTCAGAAATGTCATCCGCTGAGACTTAATACAATTTCGACAAACTTATACTCAGCATTTTACTTACTCGATTTGCGTATGAGCTAAGAACGGCCAATAGCGATACGGTTATTTTAGGTTTTCCTATATTTCGCTTGAAATATAATTTAAACCGTCGATACGTTGTTGATCTGTCATTTAGCACGTTATCTTATTACTAAAAATGAACACGTTTGATATAATGAATGTTACAACACTGGTGTGGTAAATAATTTCAATTTCATTTTGTGGTCAATGATGAATTTGATTTGCGAACTTTCTACGATCAATAACTGTCGTGTGCACTTCGATAACCGATGTTCTAATAAACACGCTATAATGTACTCGTCCTGGTGATTATTTTCGTTATACTTTTCAGTTATCGATTAGATTCACGTACATGATTTCAATACACGTGCCAATAGTTCAACTGTACAAGGGATAGTTCGTCCCACGATCCCGTCAACATTTGGAAAATGTTGGAAGGGGTTCAAATCAACGTACCGTTGGGCTATTCGTGTTTAGGAACATATGGTTTGCAAAATATGCAAAATACTGGTCGCTGTTGATTGGTAAATATATTTATATTTTTAATTTTTACAACCGCACGCGTCGACATAGGAATAATATAGTGCGTGTACCGCGCGAACACATTGTTTCAACGATATCACATCGATTGTTTCGGTTCAAACCACAGCGGATGCTAGTGGCGCTACTAATCTAACTCTCTTTTTATTTTTCCGTTTCAGCTAAGTCCACGAGCAAAGCAACGAAACTGTCGTAGCACACGTGTGTTGTACACTCCCGCACGGTGCACACAAAACGAATCGATAAACTATTATACATTTTTATCATAGCCGAGTGGATGATTGATGAGTTTAAGTGGTGACGACGTGTCACGGTATATCCCGATATTATAGGACAGAACTCCAAACGATGGAATTACAAAAAGCCACATACATTTATTGCTATTACGCGCGGTGCCCGGTAAAATATAATAATCAAATAATCGAATTACGCGGTTAACCTCTATACGGGCGTGCGGACGAGGTCATTGCCTTTATGGCTGACAGAAAATAATATATCTGTTGTTGACTGATACTGACATCTCACTCGTCCACGTCGTTCATTATTATTTATGGTGGTGCAAATTACCATAGCGCTTGCTGGGTCGGATGATCTGTTTAAAAGTTTTTCTAAAGCACACGCCGCACATGAACTGTACATTGTTATTGAAAAGTCAATGTACCGGCCGCATTTGTTCTGATATTGTTATTCGACCATTTCGGTTATTTTGATCGATACACCATGTGTGTGGGTAATTTTATTTATAAAAAAGACACATTATTTTAAAATCGTTATTACCATAAAAATAGTAGTTTTTTTGGTCGAAACGTTATTCAATATAGGATATAATTATAAGATCATCACTCGATTTGTTTTAACCTTTACATCATGTATTTTCTTTATTTCCGTTGAAAATCGACCAAATATGTGTTCCGAATTATTTGTTACTTAGAACCTATATTTGGTCGATTGGAGTTACAATCGTTTTCTCTGACAATACATGGTTTTGAAATGTAAAGTTATATGAACCATGATAATCAATATCGATAATAACGCATGCGCACAACTGCAATGCACGTATAAATTTAGTTCTCAGGATGAACTCTCATAGTTAGGAAGTATGTTTTCAGTCGGGGAGGCTATATAATATAGACTATTATTACATTACTTCAAAACACGATCACTTAAAACGGAACTGATCAAGGGACTTTCGGTTAACAAACCTAACCGAATCAAGTCAACCATGGAGCTGTCGCAGCTGTCCGCCGTGTATTATAATTCCTACTGAGTTGCATAGCAAATTTTTGCCCGAAAAATGAATAGAATAAAACCCTGGTCGACGCACGCCAAATTCGTGTTTCATTTTTTTTGTTCTCTACACCGTACGCCAAAACGTTGACGTTAACGCAGGACGTGAACGGCGGCGTAGCGTTTGCCTGTGCGCTTGTGTTCGTCGGTCAGACTTTTTCTTTTCGGTTTTCCATTTTTTTTTTTTATTTTTTTTTACCTCTCTCTCTTTTTACTTCTCTGGACAATGGCTCAGCGCTCCAACGTCAAGCGCGTACACAAACGCGCACATCCACTCACCCACACACACACACACTTATATAGAATATACGGGAAAAAAACAATGAAAATATTGTATATAATATCCTCTCCACTAAAGCGCGGCGGCGGCGGTTTACCGTAAGAGCCCTATTGTGTTTTTTTTTTTTTTTATTATTTTTCGTTCCAGCGAAGCCGCACTCCGGTAAATACGTCCGGATCGTAAGCCATATATGTACGTGTATACAACATATACAGCGCGTATACGGTTTAATAAAGAGTCGAAGTGCGCGAAAATAAATAATTACCATTAATATGTATTACGTGGAATGAAACGGCGCTGGGACACGGTATAAGGATACGGGTTTCCCTCGTGGCCCGGGCCTCCGTATTTCTAGAACCATATAACATTACAGTCGAGTTCAGCTCAAGTTAGGAGGGATCCTAACCGGAACATGACTTATTAACGTGTTACGTGGCCGCGGCAATTGGTTTTCGAAAACTTTGCGACTCCTTGAGGCTCTCTCGGCTGTTAACGCGATCTGTTTGCGCAAACCGTATGTACGGCTTACATGGAAGCCAACTTCTCCACCCCGATAAGTCTGCCGATCCCGTCACAACGTGATGTGACACGGGGCGTAACTCGAAGTATTGTTCTCAATAAACACGGTGAAAATAGCAAGCAAGGAATGTATGAAACGCAGTGCAACGGTTAGAACCATTAAGCTATCAGTGTGGGAAAATCCCTAATGATAGAGTAGATATCATTATACCGGTAAATTATAATTGTTTTTATTACTGTTGACAAATAATATAAATAATAATAATATGCTCTGAAAGCCAAATGTGTCTCGTGTGTCGCAATATGACGAACAAATGCGATTTTAAACGTCAAATGTTTAAAATCGTGCACTAACCAAGTGTAGGTCAAACACTTTTGTACAAAGCAAACTATACACGATAAGTGTTAATCGATACGAATATAGATTTTGCTTTTATTCGTCGAATTTATTTCTAGAGCGGTGGCTTTCGAGCGCAGCACGGACGTTCGCGGGTAAATGTACAAAAGATATACACTTCTGATGAGAGGGCTTTTGTGGAGATTTAGTTTTGAGTGGAGTTCAGTGCAACGGGATTAGTCCAGTCGACCTGAATTGGGCAGTTTTAAGTATTAAAGACACGCTTTATTGGTTATAAACCAACGGGAGCAGATGTAATAAGACACGGAGGCATATTGACCATGAAGCCCTGAACAGCTGTCGTATCTGAAAGTTATACCGTAACTGCGTTTCGTCGAACCAGACCGGGTGATTTTCTCTAATGCCGATCGATCACTAGAGTATATTTAGACCGTACGATTATCCGGCAATTCGCAATGCATCAAAAACGATAATAAATCAATAGTACGTGGAACCACCTAACCATTTACCGAGTTGATTACTGCGATATATAACGGTTTCATTAACGTGGTTATATTGTAATAAAAATACAAAGATCTTATGTCGAAAACGCTTGAATTACAATTCATGCTTCAAAAGTTGTGTAACAAAAAAAGTTCACAGAACACCGTTGTTCTCCGTTCCCTTTGGCAGAACGATGTAAACTCGAATATGTATACACCGTCCCTATATGTACATTGTACACTCGTTAACTCGAGATTGTTATTAAGAATAGTTTGTTCGGGAACCGTCGAACACGCACCACAATGCACAAGTGCCATTTACACGCGTACCTGCGCATTGTGTCGAATCGGTTTTCGCGTTTCATACGATTTTCGCGCTACAGAACTCACCGGTATTTGCTTGCCCGTCGCTATGTGTATAACGCCAATACTTTGACGGCATTGTGGAACAACAGTGTGGGTGCAGCCACGTGGAAAATAAGACCAAACGGTTAAGTTAGGTTAGATTAGGTAAGTACACCGTAGGTCGCGAGTTGAGTTTTTCCTGAGCCCGGTAATAACTGCTGACGGCATGGGTCGTAACAATAAGACCGATACGATCAACAATACGTTGACGAGAAAAGTTCACACGTGCCCACACCGCGGCACGTCTTCACGTGGTAATCGAATTTACGTCGTATATCGACTTGCACGTGTTGGGTTCTCACGGCACACACCATCTCGTTTCCTTCGCGCGCTCGCGACAAATATCAATAACGATGACGATGACAATAATGATAATACGTAATGCCAGTGCGGCCGGGTCCGTCAATTACAAGACGATTCGATACCTATGTGACGGGTGGTGAGGTGCGTTTTAATTAGAAACGAGTTCGTGAGAATTCCAATCAGTGTCGCTGCGACGAGTGACTGCGGTATTATATTATTATATTGTAATTATTTTACTACGCACGCACGCGTTGTTGCTGATGATCGTACTCTTCGTCTCGCGTTATAAGATTATCATCATCGCGCACGAAACGCGGCGATTCGCACGAGCACGTCTCTATACTACGTCGTGCTGGTTTTTCGACGAAATAATCAAATAGTATTTCTCTACCGTTGCGTATTATGTGTCGCGTGACGGTCAACCCAGCGCGAACGTTTCGAAGCGATATCATAGACGATTTTCCGAAAAGCCCCCTCACCTGAAACATAGGGTGTAACGGGGCTGGGGGCTGCTTTTTAAGCATAATATATTCGGTAAGGGCTGTGGGTCTTACCGTAAAATACCTAGTCCAAAAAATTGACTGTTTATCAACTTCATTCGTCCGTGTGAAATTATATCGTTGACTAGATGAACGTTCGACACAATGCGTTTATTCTAATTTCTAATATTTACGTAGGCCTTTGATGCGCGGCTCACGATCGTATTACAAAAACGTAAGATCGGGACACAAGTCATTTCATAAGCTGAAGATTTCACCCCATGAACCCCCGTATACCCTCTTGGACCCGCCACGGTGGTGACGAACGTACCAACGCACCGTTAGTACGAAATAGTTCGTACGAAAATGATAACAAGAGACGATAAAACGAAAACACGGCGTTAAGACCTTTTAAGTATGTATATTCACGTGCAACGGAGGGGTAATTGTTTTTATTTTCCAAACGCTTTTGCAGTCATTTTCGAAAGCGCGCGCCGTACATCGTGATGCAATAAATAACACGCGGTGTGCACGCGTAATCGAAAATCGCGTATGTAGATCGCGTCCTCGCATATGATACACCTCTATGTACGCGAGCGGCGATGGAAAATTTCCCATTACGTTCTCCGCGAGCCGCTCGAAACGCACGCGATTACGGTACATATTATATATTATATTCTTACGTGCACAATACACGTGCTTGAAGTATGTACACAACGCCTTCGTAGTGTTCGTCGACTTTGCTCCGTAACTTCGTTAGCGTAATAACGCGTTGTTGCAGGTACACGTATAAGCAATATTCGTCCGTTTCCAGACGTATTACGATGTCGTACAACGTATGATGGAAAATTGAAAATCGCACCGGAGCATTTTGCGCGTAAACATTTTCCGACGTCTTCGTGGTTACTGTAAACGATTTTCCCTCTTGTGCGGAGCATGATTGCCGTTCGAGTGGTATCCTGAATATCCTCTTCTTCGCGATATCGGTGTTTAAAACTTTTCGCTTGTATTGCATCGAATACCGGATGAAATCCTTTGAATATATAATACGTTGATATATAATAATACGTTGAACGTTTAAAAACATTTAAGCTGGACGTTGGCATTTTATACTCTGAATGAAACGATAGGGACGTATTGGTTTTACCTTGATATGATTTTTTTTTTGTCGTGGCTAGTGTACACTATTTCGACCAGAAGGATCACTCCGACCATCACGACGTTTGTGGTTCCTATTGAAAAATGGTATCTATTTGGTACTTTGAGTGGGTCATTTTTGAGTTCCTGGAGACTTTAACAAATAATTGAGGAAGACGGAGAAAAAATTCACAAAAACTTAACCGATATCGGATTTTGATTTCAACATGGCACCGCTTAGTATTTTATAACCTACTATATATTCTATTAGTCTAATAGCATTAGACAAAATAGAGTACTTTTAGTTATATCAGCGTTTTATAGGTATTTTATAATTGTTGGAATGTTTTAATGGAATTTGTGTTGTATGTACCCAAGAAAGTATCGATTTAATGTTAAAACCGGTCTCATTAAGAAATATGATTCTACTACTATATTAACCATTTTTAGAAATATCAACTGATCCAGCCGACTTATTTCAATCAGAATCGTTTTTTTAAGATCAGTGGTACATCGTTCGCAATTTTTCAAGACCTCTACAGATACATCATGCATAAGGTCGTGGAGTCTCACCAGGTTTTTTTACGTGTAATTTTACCACCCGGCTGTGGAGTAAGCAGTTTTGCAAATGCACGCTGAGACTAGAGGGTAACATTAACTAAGTAGTCTACTTGCTTACTTTAACTTTTCTCAGCGTTGCTTGTATATTTAGATATCTCTTAATTTTACAAAGATTTACTATTCACATCTGCCCTACTTTGAATTCGAGTGATTTGCCTCGTACGGTTTTCTATATTTACGGTATTTAGATGTCAACGTTTTCGTGTACCAAAATGATTAAATACCATTTAAAGATTCGTATCTACATGCTACGTGAACAAATCACCACCTAAACAGCTCACTTAATATGTTTTGTTGCATTTGTACGTGTTTTATTCTGATGATATTTGTGTTTGGTTTATCAATACAATATGATGTAAATAAAATTACTCCAGGCATAGTGCTCTCGGTAGACTTCTCAGATACTTTGATAATAGAAGGGAGGATTATGGAATGTTTGTTGACAATATTTTGACCCCGCGCCTATATTTTAACAATTACTGCGTTAAAATACGACTTTTATTGCCCAGTGAACTTAAAATTACATTCGATAATGTATATTATATTATATGATGTAGATATTTTATATAATGCATGTCTTATTATGGTATAGTATCTGTATACTATTTAACCGATTGTAAATATTCAGCTTAAAATATTTTTCTCTTCAAACGACTTGAGGCTGAATGATACTTGATACAACTGATCGGTCGCCTAGTCCTTTGCATCAGCAACCTCGCTGTTGAAAGACGATGCTTTTTCTATTAGAATTTTACTCGAAAGCCTTGAACAAACACGTCGGCACGTATGCCGCTTTCGTATTTCCTCGTCGCAGCTCAATTTTCGCGTTGCATAAAAAATCGTCGTTCGCTGACTTGCATAATATTGTTGTTTAAATATTTGATCGCATAAAATCGTTTTTCAGACGAACCATGTTCATGACGAGACACGTGCCTAATCCACAACGGTGTTGGCTCTAACATTTTTATGCTACACAACTGCGCATTTCATTTAATCAGTTTTCGCGGAAAACTATTTTACATGTAGGTAAACACTTGTTTTCTAGGTTTATACTTGTAACAGCGGTTCTAAATCGAATCCGTGTCACGGAAAATCCAATTCGTTCGGTGACTTTATGAGATAAAAATCGATTAGTTTTATCAACTCGAACTGATTGTAAAACAATAAAATTGCTTCGCTATGCACTGTACTGAAATTTGTTGGCATAATATATAACATTTACTGCCGTGTATTGTTGTATAGTTTTTCGTTCCTCCCGGAGCGATCAACAGTGTTTTCCATCACAGCTGTCACTAAAAATATAATGTTTACCATTGTGGAAAGTTGATGATTACATTATAAAGGTATTCGTTCCGCGGTCGGTGGTGTTAACAATCATTTTTTTTATAAACCCGATCATAATTATAACGTACAGATCGAATCCACTGCACGATTTTCTGTGCTCAATCCTTGTGAACTGCCAAACCGTAGCATGTTGTTGAGACTGACGAATCATACCGTTCGTTGGAACCTTAACGTCTATACGAATTTTAACAATTAATATATTTTCTTTAATGATACAACAACGATTAATATGCTTCACAGTCGGGATTTGTATTTTACATGGTTTTGTTTATGATGATAACATTTTATGATTATTAATTTACGATTTCAAGTAAACGTGTTTTAACCGTTTTTTGACAGACCTTGTGCAAAAAAAAAAAATCACCTGGAACGCTCGAGTTTATGAATTATTTAAAATTCAACGGATCGCGTGTATGTAAAAAGGCGTAATCCATTCACCATGAAGCACGTAGACTCGTCGTTTTTTGCTCCCACACATCGAAACTTTTCGGAATGCCTCGTTTTACCCTTTTATAAATAAAGTTGATCCGCAATGATTAACGCACTTGTTCGAAGATGTTAAGTGCTCGCCCAGACCTGTACAAATACAAACATCTGCATCATAAGCTCGTTACAAAAAGATCGATTTACTGTGTTACTGTGCATCGGCTCAGTTTGATATCCATACCCTAAGCCCATGAGGTGAATGGTTGAGTTAAGATCGCGAGAACTTTAATAATGACGTGTTACTGTTCGGAAGTATATGATGTGAACGTGTTTAGGCTTAGTCCGATCGGCTGCAGATTAACCAACTGTTTTGTTTAACTGAATAATACAAAATACTGTGTTTATAATCGATTTGATTTGATGTGTTAATTTTTTGTAGATAGAACAGTTCAGGAATAGCGTCGTATTGAGATCACTCATCTACGACTAGTTTCAGGTAAATATAGTATTCAATTTGCTGAGTTTTGACATTTTCGTTCTTAGATCGGAAAAATTGAATTTGACGTGATACGGTAGATTCGAATCGGCCGTACTTATTTTGTTTTCATATTTTATACAGTCTCTAATAGGTATAAAGATGACGTCATTTGTACCTAAAACGGTTATACGGTATTAATACTCGTATATATTTTCTTAAAATAAAAAAATGAATCATCATGTTTGAGTGTAACTGTAATTGAGTCAACGATATCATAAAAGAAGTTGAGTAAAATAAGTACAACGAGGACTATATAATATTTTTAAAGGCATTACGTAGCGAGTCAGTTTTAATTTATTCACCTAAATGCGGCCTATAATATGGTCGCGGGAATTGTTTGAAAAAAAAAAATAACAGTACAACAACTCGTCGGACGAACCCGGACGAGTATTTTTTATCTGGAATTAAAAATGCTAACCATTTCATAAGAATACAAACAAATGTGATGACTAAATGTATTATGCACGAAATTTACAATAGTCATATAGAGTTTTATTTACTAACAATTATATCATTGTCATTTTTATGGAAATCAATTAAAACTTATGAGAAGGTTCAAAAATTGTTAGTTCAATTAATTAATTATTTCTCATCAACAGGTGATTTGAATATTTTGCAATGAAACTTTTACCAAGACGGAGAGATTGAAATATATTTAAAATAGGCCTCAAAATGTAATTAAATATGTTTCATACAGCTACAGATTATGGTATAAAAGCGATTCGGATAAAAACTTATGTTTTTTTTGTAACCAACCAAATTTAACATGCATTTTCGTATGTAAATATTTGCTCTAATTGCAATATTAAGACAATATATTTTGCTTCAATAAAACAATAAGAATTACATTTACGTAAGTAAATGTACAGAGTTTGCATTTTTTTATTTTAATTTGTTATATTAGTATGTTTATTTAATTTTTTCCGGCTAAATGAATATATAGAACCTACATAATATGTACTAGCAGGATCTTATTTTTGGATTGAGGTAGCTGACTACTAAAATAATATGAATCGTATTATACGAAAGTTACCTATGTAACTATAGCAACTATATTCAACTCATTATACATCGTTATAAAGTCATCATATTTTTGTACATCAATATTATTTATATTTTGTAAAATGCAAGCCTACTGAGAAAATCGACTTTAAACGAAACCTTAATTCCTAATTTGTCACCGATTAATAATAATAAAAAAAAAAAATGTCAAAAAAAAGTATAATACTATATAAACATCACGATTATGATATCAACTAATTCAGTATTTACATGTCATGTGGCTAGTAAACCGAATTAAATATTAAAAAAGGGGGTAAGCCATCATTTTTTTAAAAAAAAATGACAAAATAAACCTTTTGCTGAGCTCGAATCACAAGACATCATAATTCGTATCGCATATTACCATGACTACTATCGATATGTTATAAACAAATACGTTATTTTCTATATATGTGTTTTTTTTTAAAAAAGTATTAATAGAAAATAATGGTGCAAAATAGTATATTTATACTCGTCATTATGCGTTGAAACAATCAGTTTGTCAATGTAAAACATATTTTAATACAAAATGGTCTTTTACACTTTCAAGACCCATGAAAGTAGTTTATGGTGATGTATCTTAAATAATATTTTAGAATGATTTCTAAAATCTAAACAATTCTTTGTATAAATATGTACCTACACAAACGCTTATTTGTCGGAAACTAATATCTTATTATGGACAATTTATAATTTTTGAATTATATAAAAATAAAAAATTAAAAAAAAACCAAGAAATTGAAAAAGAAAAAAAAAGTGTCTGCTCTTTAATGTATCTTTCTCGTTGGATTCCCGATCTCATAAAATACTATTTATGAGACTTTTGATGAAGTTTCACTTCACGAAAGTTTGATCACAGAAAATAAAAAATGGAAAAAATAACATAATTGTAAAATCAATACGTTCCTCGCCTAACTCTAAATTTAAAAGGTTATAATAAGGGTTCCCCACTACCCTCAAGTTTTTGTACTCTTTTAATTTACATAATTAACTATAGGTACCTACTCGTTAATTGTCGACATTTTAATAAATTAGTTTAAAAAATTTCCATAGACGGTGTTTGGTATAGGCCAAAAAAACACATAACTGTGATGGGGTCATATCACGTTTTTTTTTTCTCATAATACACAACATTAATGAAAATAATAATTATAAAATCAAAGATATTATTTATTATTGTAGTATAATATTAGGTACTATATTATTACAATATTATTTTTCTCTCGCAAATTATTGTTTTATAATGTTTTATAATGTATTTTATACAACAAATGTTCCAAAACATAATTTAATTTCGATCTTATGATATAATATAATTCTATAATATGACATTTGAATCTTACCTCTAAATAATCATAAGCTCAGAAGAACTATTTGAAATTAGTTCTACTCTGAATAGAGCGGAATCGTCAATTTTTATTGATTGTGGGAATACAATTTTAGGTCATTAAATGGTAGTGCGCATTTATCATGCTATTTCATATTGTGATTATCGAAATTGCATGTACGATTTTATTGACAATCGAAAAAAAATGGAACACCGTTTACTAAATACAGTATATTCGTATACGGTACGTTTTTCTCGGCTGTTCGTTATGTCGTATTTAATTATTCATATAAAATAAAACGACCTTAGCAACCAAGAAAAAAACGTATAAATATATATTTATATATGGTAATGTGGTATGGAGTACATTTTGTATTCGCGTTAAGAAAAATAAATGTAAAAAGGCCTGAAAACCGGAGTGGGAATTGTATTATTTATTAAATGTATTCCACGCGATAGCAACAAACCCATTGAAATCGAGAAGAGCGGAACGGTCGAACCGTAAACAAATTTCAACAACAGCTTTTGAAAAAAAAAATATTAATAATAATAATGGAACCGAAAATTATTATTGTTCTTGTAAAAACATCAGAAGATGCAATTTAAAAACCGTTATTTTTTCCTAACGAGTATGTACGCAGATAGTTTCGTAGAAATTGCGGTCGATTGCATTTTCTGCACATGGTTCGGTGCAGAAAATGAAACACAATGTTACGTCGATCGGTGCAAAATACGTCGATCAAGTGCCGTGAGTAGCTGCCGTTTGAAAACAACGACGGACACCGCAATCGTTCGTATCGTTTCGAACCGAATCGAAAAACGCGTAACGAATATTGTTCTCGGTGCCACTTATCTGTTAATGAAAATTATTTGTTCTATCGGTGGTCTACACTTAGATCTAAGGGTCATGACAACAACAAATACGAAAATGCAGGCAACGTAATTTCATGGTGTGATGTTGTCATGTGAGCCGCAAAAATGTTTCCTATAATTCAAAAATGTTCACTGACCAGTCAGAACACGCCTATCCGGCCTTGTTCGCACCCCACTAGCTACGGGGGAACATCCACAGCTACAGTGACCTACGAGCCGCGTCGCGACGTGCGTACCAGAGTGGTGTGTCGGTGGGGCTCATAGGTTTCGTTTTTTCTTCGTTTATCGTATAAAAATAAATAATACACGAATACAATAACGGGTATAGATCATATATTTTATGTAACTTAGATTGCCTACCATGCAGTATTTCGACCGGAGATTGTCTTGACAACCGAGGATAAAAGCTACAGCTCCCGTTCGTAGAGCATTTAGTTTTTTATTTTTTTTTTAAAAATTATGAAATACCGAGTGATAATAATTTATGTAAAACAAAAAATGTGTTCAATCACTCCAGGAATTATAAATAAAATAACTGTTAATTGGTCGATGACATCATTAGAAGAGTTTGTTTGTTTGTATTTTTCGCAGGTTTATGTAATCATAGTGTTACATGAACTGAATTTAAAATTGCCTTAAAAGTACGCAGTGTCTCGGCGTGTTGATCAGAGGAGACGAAATCGACATATTTATAACATGTTACAGTTCACGTATTGTTTAATCGAACCATTTCCACGTGATTTTGAACGAGACTCGTACAGCCGTTATCGATGCGGTCGTCACCACCGCGGAAAACTCCGTGTAAAAGAGAGTTCCCACTCGCATTCCTTCTCCTACCTCTCCTCCTCCCGCTACACTACACGAACCCCTTTTTCCAGCGGCCGACGGATGGGCAAGTACACATCACCTCCAGTATTTATTTACGCAGGTTACAGTCCCCCGGTTAACCCTTTTACCACCCGCGTAAACAATAATGTGCATGCATATAATACAAGCTGATGTTGACTGTAAACGTGGTGTTACCGAACTGTGCAGTTAAACGTTATCGCGAGTGATTCGCCACCATCGTTGTACGTCCGCGGTGCATTTATTCCGACCAACGGTCGTTATGCGAGTAAAGTACATAACATCGTACTACATCATCATCGATCCGTTTCGTTTATTGCATAATGCTACCTACATTCACCAACGCCGCGTCACGGATCCTGCGACTGCAGTTTGTGCGCGAAATATGTGGGGGCGGAACACGCGTTACCATCCTGCCGTTGGACCGTTCTAGGTATTGGATCTAGTTGGATCGATCTAGGTATGTATTGCTTACGTCGGTTGCTGACGGATACGTTTCGTTCATCTGTGCACATAAAATATGTATTACCTAGTTATAAGAGCTGTGCTATTCAATTTAAAAACTATTGAAACAGAACAAATAAATTAAATGTATTTTACCGTATTGTTATAAATCGTTAACATGTTTCATCGTAAACTCTACCGATTATTTTTTTTCGATTTATTGCTATTTAGTTACCGACAAAGATATCAGTTCATATTTTGTAGATACAACCGGTACCAAACACGAGTTACTGACGATTTAATATATTACATTATAATATGTACAAGCTAGATTACCCGGCTTCGCACGGATCAGTCTTGGCCGGGGCATTGGTCTTAACGGATTTCTACCTTACATTATTTAAATCTTAGCAATGTTTGCTTAAGGGAGTTACTTTTCGTTATAGATTATAGTTGGATAAACATTTGCCCCGCTAAACAGTATACGAACTGGCAGTAAAATTTACTTACACGAAAATTAATCAGCATAAACACAACATTTTTACACGCATATAGAGTAGATATTAGAAGGGACCACTGTTTAAAATTTCAAGTGCACACGTATCGTCGTTATTGAGATGTAGTGATCATAAATCATGATGTGGTTAGCCAGGGGTTCAAGAAGTAGCATATGACCTATTCTCAGACCTACTAAATAAACCAAAAAAATTTCATAAAAATCGCTCAAGCCATTTCGGAAGAGTTCAATGACAAACACTGTGACCGGAGAATTTTATATATACATTAAAAGTATATTTCTATATATTACTTACTCTAAGGTAAGTGTGGGTCCACAGTTTTATTGCATTTTGGTCCATGGTTATCGATAATAACAACAATATAACAATATATACAACTATATTCGTAGATTTAACGAAACAAACTTAATAAATATGTGTATGCGTGTTACTCCATGGTATTTGTTTGTCCGCGGTTATCGATAGTAATTATAATAATAATAATAATAATCGTAGGTCAAATTTTTTACTTATCCGGTAGACTTTCTAAACATGGTCATTCGTGCAAACCTTGCCGGGACAATTACGAGTAGAACAAAAAAAAACATGAATCAAATCAATCCAGCCGTTTGGTAGGAGTTAACATAAATACACTCACAGACAGAAAAAATATGTAATATTTGTTATGCTCATACGAAATCGTTCATGAACGGATACTTTTGGTTGTGTATGGAAACATAAACTGCGATATCTGAATTAATACCTATTGTTGTTCTCGAACTGTTTATAATAGTTGAAATTTTATTATGTGTGTTCAATTTTTGAAAAATTTATGAAAAATATCATTGATTTATTTTACAACTTGAATCGAAGAAATACTGTTCGTTATTTTAACAATTTAATTCGTTTTCAAATCTTTGAATACATTTTTTGCCTTCAGGATTATTAACACTGACAGTTTGATACCATGTTTCACGAACCAACATTTGAAATCAATTATAAAAATCGTTCATCGAGACCAAAATTTAAATATTTTGTAATGTGACTTATTCGTAACTTTTTGCTCGTTCATTTGATTTTCCAAAACTGATTTCAACCTTCACGTTAATTTTCTATTAAAGTCCAACTCCCCATTGTTTTCATCATTATTTCTACATTATCTTCGAAACAAATATAGATAAAAATATTTTTCATTTCAAACCCTTAACTGTTTGTGTGGCTCACAATTTATATTTTCCATTATTTCGTTCAGAAAACTTAGTCGAAAGTGTAAGGTTAAGGTAAAGGATGCTGATTTGTTCGCAATCGTTCTTATTATTATTATTGATTTTAAACCGACCATTCCGTATCGTACACGGTACATCAACGGCTTATGGTGTTTATGCTATAGCGCACCCACGGCGATGAACACTGCTCTACAGCAACATTTCTGCGATCGGTGTTAGGCACGAGACGGCTTTTATTTTGAAACGCGTCAAACAAAATTGCGTATGAAATTATAACCACCGTTGAACCCAAAAGTTCGGCGGGACGGCGAAACAACCGTAAGGGACGTGTTATAACAAACTGTGGAACGCGCCGTGACCAGAAATCCGTTTGTGATCAGAACGTTTTTGAATACGTGCCCGGTGGATTCCTGTACATAATATTAATTTGTTGCACGTAGTTCGCTGTTATGATAAGTTCGTCCGAGTTTTTGTTCAAGTTCGTCGTCATGCATTTATCATGATAATCCTCGAAACCGCAGAGCCGTGTTTTAAACGGAGCTCCAGCGACCATAACGCAACTTTTATATCATGAAGTTTTAGACAATCGACTTGTAATAATTTAGTAATCACGGCTGCCCAACATTGGAATAATGACATCACATAGAACTTGAAATGCGTAGATAAAATTGTAGTGAGATCATGTTTATCGTATGATGATATAATATTATGATTTCTTATTTGATTAGGTGATAATATTGATAAAACTCCACCGTGTAGCTAACACGAACCGTAATACGGATCATGCGAAAATGGCAAATATAATATTGTGGGAGTGGACATTGTTGAAGTGGAAATTTATTTGACAAAGTTGTCGATGCAAAGTCTACATTACCATAAACGTTCCTGTTCGTCCGTGCAAAGGAGCACATCAAATTATTATTCTTTGCTGCAATGATTATTGAAACCATGGTAGTACGTGGTCATTGTGATACAGATAAGGTATAGTCTTAAGGAAGGCAACAGATAATTAGTAATCGTTAACACGCATGGATCAATTTTATTTTGATAAAAACTGAAAATATAATAATATAAAATATAATATGTACTAAAAATACAAACTGAAAAAATATATTTAATTTAAGAGTGTGAGAGTTTTATTTTTTTTTATTAAATTGTTTCAAAAATAATTTGCAATCGCGTTTTCAGGTTGAAGGAGTTTACCAAAAGTTTTCGTATACACCCATCAATCGTACGGGAGAATGTCATCCAGTTCTACGTAAACATTTTCGAATGGTTTAAAGAACGCTTTCAACTGAAAAATAACGAAGAAACGGTAAAATTTACGGCACACCGGTTTCTTACAAAACCAATTTTGGCCTAATTCAGAAAATAATAATCCTCGGCGCTTCCAAGGGCTATATATTTTAGCATTGTATAGACGCGGTACGATTTTTTAAACCACTACTTCGGTTCGAGTACGAAATATTCCAAGTATTAAAGTTTATTTTTCGAATTTTGTATTGAATAGAAATATTACATTTTCCACTCACAAAACCTTAAAACGCATACCAAATCAAATCCTAATCGTAATACGTATCAAAAATAATATCTTTTATAAGGGTCGGTATTGATGAAACATGGACGAGTATCAACGATATATTGTTACACTATGTTTTGTTGTTTTATTAAATAATTTCGTACGAGGGATGATATTCATTATTTCTACCATATCTATATTAAAAATATCTAGAAAATATTGGCAAACAGCATTTTACGAGAGTGTAAAATTTTAACAGCCAACCATTTTATGTCATGTTACCTATATAAAGATGTAGGTTTTAATAAAATGTGTAGTTTTCGAGACTCGGCATTTTAATACAAAGTTGATGTATATTTACTCTATCTTGAAAGTGTTCTTAGATGTATTTTTACGAGCACTTTAAAAAAATTGTATACTTATTAAAGAATACTGATATTGCGTTCAGTACCGTTCTTCAACATACTATTATTTTTATTATTGCTTTCAAATTTAAAGACGTTCGCCTCCGTTGGTCTACTCAACTGATGTGCTCTATCACAAAGTCTATGCCTGGACCATTTACTTTTTTTTTTTACGATCGAAAAAATTGTAATAAGACTTTGAATCTAATGTTTGAAAATAAATCGACCACGTACTGCATAGCGTTTTGATAGTTGTCGATTTCATTTTATTTCAGTCAAAGTTGAAAAATGTAAGTGGCGTAGGTACATGGTTTTTACGAGTGAATTTAAAATACATCAATAGGACTTCTGGTAAACTATATTATTACGGTAGGTACCCCAATCCTATAGCTTCAATGCACCAACAATCGTATGTTTCGCGTTTGTAATAGTCTGAAGACTTTCGAGTTTAACTTCGACCGTGAACCTAAACGTCAGTGTTTAACTTTAAATTTTGACCAGGGAGTTTTACTTATACTTACGTAATTTACCCTCCTTGTGTATACATCAAAAGTCAATATACAATTTATGATATTTCTAGCAAACATATATAATTTGAAAATCGTTCCATTATAGTTGTATACTTGTAATATTACAGTAAGGTTACATTTATTATATGTTATATCGTTGTGTACACTCATTTGACCACGAGTGTCGTTCAATAAAACAAAACGAATAAATATTAAAAAAGACAGTGGTCTTAATTCGCCGCTGTAAAAAAAATTTGTTTCCGATTAACTGTTTGTGCAAACAATTTTTCTGAAAGTTGTATTCGTCCGAGAGACGCGGGTTCGAAAACAGAAATTATAGCGATTGACTCCTGTGTACGTGAATATTCCAGGAGACAGAATTTCGTCCGTCGGTACTACAGGAGAACGCGTGTGTCAAACAAAAACGTGCAAAAGTGTTCGACGAATACAAATATTGCGGTTTCACAAAAGTTCCAGACGTCTGAAGTCATTCGGTTTCAACGGCCCTTGCACCATTAATCGGTCAGGTATTCGCACCGAGTAAATGGCAAAGTTCGCGTACAAGGTTACGCAACGTTTAAAGACTTCGCAACTGACGGAACTTGTCTCGGAGTATTCCACGGCAACCGACCATTGTGTTCGTCACCGCAACCGTGACGGAGAATTACGACCCGACGAATCTTGCAGCCTAGATAACGCAAATATAAATGCAGTGCCGAGTGCACATAACGCTGAAACTTTTAAGTTGACTCCCGTCGATTCGCGTACAAAAAAAAATCAAAAGTGTTCGGGTAATCGCCCATGAAAAAAAATCGATTCGGACGCGTCGCGGAATTCGACTGAAAATGCGCGTATGACAATTTTGTTTACAATAATTTTCATTTACACTTGCAGCGGACTAGGTATTCCTTTTTAAAATGTTCGAAAATATTTCATTGGAATGTGTGTGGAATTTACTCGATCAATGCACGTACTTTTCTCTATTTTACAGTTTAAATGTATTATGCGTGTGCATGACAGTATTAACATAATATGACACCTACGTAAAACACGTAGAGTGCATTGAAATAATACCTGATATTATTTTTAGAACGTTCAATAATTTCAGTATTTGTAATCGGTAATTATACATAGTCTGACTATACCCAGTAAATAATATACCTTGGTACAGGAAATACGGATGTAATCAGTTTTGAACGCTTATAATAATTAAATAATTTCGACGACATAGCATCAGGGATGCGTTTCGTTCAGAGTATAACTTTTTCACTTCTTCCTTCAAATTTGAATATTGAACTTTTTGAATCGTAAATAACACGTTTTTATAATGAGTGTAGGATAAGATTGAATTAAGTAAGCTCTTGAGAATTTTTCCTAGTAAAATGTACTACCATATAGTATTAAGCTTAATCGACATAAAACTACGATCGTTTTGAAACCGTATAAGTTATAAGTTATGAAGTCGTATATTTTTATCGATTGACCGTAGACTCCGTACTCTACGCTACAGATGAGATGGTTTTTTTCAATTCAAGAAAATTCCCATTCAAGAGTGTTAAATTTGTACACATTGATTGGTGTCATTCGTGGTTGAATAGGCTGCAGTTTTATCTAATCCGGTCAAACTCCGATACTGGCAGTTATTCTCCACATCCACAGTTTTCCTACAAACCGCTAAACGAAAATTACGGAGTATATAGATATTGAAAAACGAAATGTTTATGATCCGTGTTTAATACATTTTTTCATAGGATCACTCATAAAACCATCGCAACAAGAAACTATTTATTCATGAAGCCGTTTCACGGAAGCGAATTTTGTTCAAAAAAAACCCGTCCTACCGAGTACATCCGACCGTTATACTTTATCGACGTGACGGAATATAATGAAAAGTATCGTCAAACCTCTAGCTAATTTTTCCTAACTAAGCGTATATTTCTCTCGATATTATTCACTTCTGGTGCTTTTACGCGGTAAGTGTGATATTCCAAAACTAGCATCGAAAACGACACTTAAAGTAAGATTCAGACGAATTGATTTGCCGTATAATTCACTTCGAAGAGCCCGTGCCCGTGTATCCTACCACTTTATTAAATTTCCCTAATTCTTCGTCACCTATACGTTTCGGATGTCTGTTTCGCCGGACGGATATTGCCATTCTCGTCGCGTCAAGAAAGACGAGAGAAAGTGTCGCTTTCGGGATTATTATAATGCGTATATATTGTATATTCCAATCGAATAACGATTCTTTAAGGTCGAACGTTAACGTTTATTCGTCGGCGTTTATAAATTCAAAATTAACCTTTTTTTTTCTCATTTTCTTTTCGCAAACTCGCACAGTCAGTAATGTGCCAAAAAGCCGTACACTTCCTTCTTGAAGTATTTCCGAAATTGAAATGTATCGTTTCGTGATATCGGATAGATAATATCTCAGATGAAAACACGCGATATCGCAGTTAATTAGTAACGTTTATGAATAAAACGATCGTGTGATATAAGGACACGGGAAATATAAACTGTGCGATAAAAGCACAACAAGAATTACATACGTGCACACGATGACGGTGTGCTAGAGAAAGAACGGTAGGTAGGGAACACGTATAATAATGATAATAAATTAATAAAAAAACGAGTAAACGTGATGTAACGATTTAATAAAACGTGCCGTTTTCGAGCTTTAATCGCTACAAAACATATATATTTCGACCTTTTGATTTTTGCACGTTTACGGCCTCTTATTTAAACAGCAGCGACCAAACGCACGTCAAAGGGGTAAAAAGTTTTTCAACACGTACACTCTATAACTATTATTATTATGCACAATACCCACGGAACAATATTTTTTCTACCAACGCGCGTTGGTCGCATGTCCGTCCGCAATATTACGCAGTCCGTTTTTATACTCGGTGTGTATTATTATTATTTTTGTTATTTATAATATGCTGCGGGTGCAATGATATGCACGCGCACCTTCCGATGTGCACCGTTCGCGGCAGTCTTACATTTCGCACGGGGTGCAGTTAAAAGAGTGCCGCGGGACGTTCGAGATGCAAGAGTTTTATTTAATTTTTTTTTTTTAATTTTACACCGATTACCCCGTTTGATAGCCTATCTTATTCTACGGTATAATGAGCAGGTGCCTCGTGGTGTTTAAAAATTAAAACGTTGAAAGCGAACAACACCTTATATATTTTACGCCGATATGTATTACTCGCACGTCTTTAACCCTTTTCAAACGCTGATTCATTATCATTTTGTTTCTAATATATTTGAGTGCATTACGCTGCTTAAATTATTATTACGGCCGTGCAGGGACAGACGCCACCCTCGACGTACCACGGTAACACCCTGTGTCCGAGGTACGGTCAGAATGCTAAAAACGTTCAGAGACCCTAAACTAGTCGCAGCTGGAATCAGAAAACGTGAAAGACGCGTGACAGATTAATTAAGGTTAATATTAAATCGAATTTTATTGAACGTATCTATATTTACCTACGCATGTGCACGTGTCAAATATCACTTTACTATGAAACTTCAACTACTAGCCGGTGACTAGAAACTATCTACATTCCAAGTCGATTTTAAATTCAGATTTTAAATATTCAATAAATCGGCCCTAGACTGTTTTTCGTTTTACAAACTCTATCTCTATACATTAAAATTTGAACCATTAACAATAATTATAATAATAATTGTAATCTATTTGTTGGTTTTTTTTGTAAATAAATAAATAACTCAACCGTTGTAATAATTCTTGTCGATGGACAATATATTATACGAATATTGTCTTTACGTTATGGTGTTCTATTTTAATTTCGACCGTATACGTCATAAATAATCATGTAATGATGAAATACGATAACGAGGTAAATAGCTTTTTTGATTTGTATTCTTTTCGATAGTCTCCCTTTTATTTTTAACGCATGCAATAATTAATTCTCAAACAAACGCACAAGACATAAACTTACAATAGTGTGATCAGTGATCACAAAGGGAAGGATTTCAACGCATTTTTTTTTAAATTTTCTTGTGTGATGCTCATTAGGTAATACATTTATAACATGTGATTTTGAAGGTAAAGATAATATTTTATTTAGCATTTTTCTGGATTTTTCGATAATTTTTGATTTTAAAAATATTTTCTTAATTTTTAGGGCATTCCAGGGTTTTTATGAATTTTTCGGTGTTTTCGAATCAAAAATTTAAATTTGAAATTTGATTTTAGATTTTACACTCTAACGTGAGTTTTATATATGTATTTTTAAAAATAGTTAGGTACTCGTATCATGTTATCAGACCTTACAATTGTAATATCAAAACTTAGATACCGAGTTGCCACGTGGCGATGTATATTAATTTGCATCACTATTATATTTTAAATTGTTTAATAATCTGTTACAGCTATAAAATCGATACTGACATCTGACAATATCTTTCGGTTCAAGTCTTTTGTCGTAAATTGTAACACGTATGCATTTATATTCTATTATTGCATTTCAAATGTCGAAAGTAAATTTTTTTTTTCAATTAATTAAATTTTATCAATTATCATTTATAGTAAATTTATACTAAATTTATTAAAATTAAAAAAAAAATAACTGCATATTTCTGTGCACTATTTAAAATTTTAAGGGCATATAAGAATTTTTAAAGGGCATTTTTTTGGGTTTAACAGAGCATTACATTCCCAGCCTAAGTTATCACTATATCAGCATTGAGTGTTATAAACTTAAAAACTTTCAACTTCGCGAAATAAAAAAAAAATCAAATCTGGTATAAGTTTTTATCGGTTACTATGGTAATCAAGTAGTTACTTTAATCATGTTTTATTCAATGTATCTGCTGATCTACGGTAACGCGAAATCGTTCAATAAAAATCGTCGGTTGTACCCGCTGTATAAACATATCCATTTTAACAGTATTTTTGCGTTGATTAGAAGCGTTTAAAATCTTACCATTATAATCATGATCATTATCATAAATTATATAAAGCTGTATAATTATACACTTTTCATAAACGTGATCTCTAAAAAAAAAAAAAATACCGAGTGCTAAATAACGTTCTAGACACGAAGATAGCTGTTAATAATAATAATTAAAAAGTCACAATGTACAATAGAACTGTCATGATTGTCGTATGAAACCACTGACCGCTGAAATAATATTTTTACAATCCCAAAACCGTTACTTTATAAAAGCGTAGTAAAGCGACAAACTTTTAATCGATCAACTCGTAGTCGCACTTCTATCGTACTTAACCGTCACGTAGATATACATGTTACACAACGAAATAATATATACGTACACGCAACTTATTTACGGAACGGCGATTGCCGGGAATCCGTCGTAATGAAAGGAAAATACTAAATGTTGATTTTTAATTATTATAGCGATAAACCGCCGCGAAACAGAGTTATTTCAACGGCGCAAGAACTATTTCTTCTGCCACACCGCGTTATAAATTATTACGTCATGTTATTCGTTTGTTTTTTTTTTCGGTTCGGAAAATCGTTATTATTGTTTTCGTAATTTGTGGGCCGAGACAAAGCACCGAGAAAACACGGCGATGGTAAAAATAATAGTTATAACAATTTTATTTTACATGAACACGCGCTGTTAATTCTGTACGAAAATACTACATTATATTATACACGTTTGTATCTTCAGTGAATCCCGGTAAAAATTTAAATAAAATAAATATAATACAATTTCGATTCGTCAGCGAAATCTGAATTTATTCTTCTGGTCACATTCCGATCATGCGGTTCAAAATACTGATTCTATTTTTAAACTTAAAGTAATCGTCTTCGAATTCTTAATTGTCATTTATTTCTAACCCTTTATTGGTATCCGAGAGAATGATACGTAACTTAGTGAGTCAGTATACCGTACATGGTTTTGAAAAACGTACCGTATAGTTCGATCTGAATGTCTGGTAACGAGAAAATATGTGTTGACGGACAAATCGACACGTGTTCAAATGCGTTTCATTAGCCAGTAGGTTAGGTGGTATTCGCATATTATATTGCTTTTCTCGTGTAGGATATTGCCTCTGAAAATTGAACTCGTCTCCGGGCGAGAAACACGTAGATAAACGATCGGTAAATCGTTAAAAAAATGGTCAGAAAACAATTTTCTTAACTTAGTAACGTAGTTGCACGACCAAGATCACTCGGGTTATCAATTGGTACACCTTCGAATTGCCGAACACCGATTGTATTCATGAGAAACGTCGTATATTGGGTTTAAAATGATAATTTTGATATTTCGTCACGTAGTTGATTGTTGTGTATACAGATTTGCGCTGTTTGGATTTAACGAGTTTTCCTAGGATACATACAAACTTACGGATAAATACAAAGGTACTACGCGTGTATTGTGCATAACATACGAGGCGAATGAATCGAGGTTTTGAGCACGTTGAAGTTTCTGGCCCACCGAGTCGTCGCGTCGGTTTGTTTGGATTTCCAACGGAGTGGAAGACTACCAACTGACGGTTCGGGGTAAAGGCGAGTTACCATTACACCGTTTACCGTGTTCTGTGCACTAATCCATATATTTTGATTCGCCGAACGGTTCGGTTGACACTATAGATACTACCCGGTTTGAACTTGTGGTATGACGAGGCTACCGAGAAGTTGAATTGAGTACAACTTTTGACCGTGGGTTATTCAAAGTGCAGGATCGACCTCTGGGTAGTAATACAACTTTATGATAGTCGTGATCATTTTTTATTTTGGTATAAATTATGAATTTTCAACGATTACTATTGTAATAATACACAGCAGGTCGATGTTTTTAACCATATGAACCACAGTCGTATGACGTTCATTTTAAAATATACGGACGACCGCGTCGCATAGAATGCACGGCACACGGTACACACGGAGCAATGGGAACTCGCCTTAAGTGTAATGTTCCTCTCTTGTGGGCAACCGTCATACCACGACGACACGGAAATTGCTATTTTATGCTGCTAAAAACTGAAAAAAAACCCCTTTGAACCGCGGTCGGAGACAATAGTTGCAATCCTCCATCCGTGCTCGGTCTCTAGTGTTCCACCCGGCGCTCCAGAAAATTCGAAAAACCCAGTACGGTGCGCACGTTATCAATAAATACGACATTGCGGCGAAATTCGGAAATCTCGTGCGCTCGGATATTAGCGACGGACGAAATATTCAAATATGACTGTGGTTTTCCGCACCGTTGCTTATGTACTACGGTATTAAAGATACGCAATATAATAATATTGTAGTTATCGTTATTATTTTCCGCGTTACGTATCGTAATCCCGTTTTAATGTCATTTTTCGTGTCCTAATTTCTTATACACAAAATATAATAATAATACAACAGTATACAGTAAATATATATATTATATGAATGTATTTGGAAACGTGTTCTCCGCGCGCCCCCAAGCAACCACGCCCCTCTCGCGCTCCTTCCTTTTTGTTCGGAGGTAATTTGGGCTAATAATTAGATTGTGTGTGTGGGTACTTTGGAGCACGGTCTAAAACTCTAATATTCCACATTGGATTTCCTAACGAGGTCGTTACCGTGCAGCGCGCACTTTTGATGTTGCGCAACGTTCTCACGAACGGCGAATAAAAGCGTAAAACATTTTCCTCCCGCAACTGCATCATAATTCTGTATTGCATAACATGATAAATACATGATTTTATCCTTCGGCGGTCGAGAGATCAACGACAAAGGAGATCGTAAGATTTAAAAAAAAAAAAAAATCGAAAAATTAAATTGCAATTAATTCGTATTATACTGTTGTAAACGCGTATACTGTCACTACCGGTGTAGCGATTTGTGTACGCACCGTTTTCCGATGGATAGAAAAAGCAGTACTCGCAGCACCGGCGAACGTCCAATCAATCGGAGGCGGATGTGCTCTAATGAGAGCGCAGTCGTCGTCGTCGAGACGAGACGATAATATCGGTCGGGTGAAATATTTTATAAATATTTAATAGGCTCCGTGGCGGTCTGCACGGTCGGACGGACTACGGGGGCGCGGCGTATTCGTCACGACTCGTGACCCACAAAAACAAAATGGAAAAACCGAAAACTTAAACACCGAAATTATGCGGCTGGTTAATTTTTCGGTCTCCGGATAGGCTTTCTGACGCGGCCATAACTTTGCCTTTGAAATATTAAATTCAACCACCCGCCGTCTCGTCCGTTTCCACCCGGCACATCGTCGGGTCGAGCGCGCACGCGCGACTACGTCTTCACCGCGGTCACGGCAACACTTCAATTCGAACATTATATCTACTTGAATATTCGCAACGCGCGGAAAAGCGAGCGGGATAATAATTTTGGCGCGAGGTCTTAATTGTTTGCCGGGACGACAGGCGGAAAACGACCAAAAAAAAAACAACGATTGTTATTACTGTAATACAGATCCACCGCTCGCGGACGGACGGGAGACCCGACGGCGTTTTCGGCGTTTTACGTTATAAACGGCAATCCAGCGTGTATAAAGTGTAACATGTACATGTTGCGTACACGCGTACCGTTACGCAAGTCGTAAATTATTATGCACGATCAAGAGGAGAGAGGACTTGGGGGGAGGGGGTTCTCGGCTGAGCGATGCGGCCTGACGAAACGTCCGGGTGGGCGGTGTGCTGCGTGTTGGCAACCGTGGAACAAGGACTCTGCGGCGAGGACGCACTCCGCGAAGCCATACGTATATTGGTGAATAATTGATCGGATGGCATTCGGATCCAGGAACTCGATGTATAAATCCGACTTATTCAACATTCAACGTCCGGCCGTCGGTGTGTTTACTATATATTCGCCCGGTCGCAGACACAATGGAGCACAATGTTTACGGGCGGCCACGAGCTGGTAAAATATAATAACGCCCACACGCGGATTGGAGTGTACGAGGTGGACGTGGCGAAATAAAACCGTGTTGAGCGTGTTGTGTACTTTCGGCTGGGCAGGCGGGAGACGGAGACGGAATACGGGTAGAAAATACTTTTATTTGTTATTATTTTCTTTTATTCCAAAAAAATACAATATGCACTATGTAGTTTTTTTTTTACAATAGGTTATTTTGTAATGTATTAACAAGGAATGATGGGGTGAGGAAGGATGTACCCCGTGACACTACTTCAAAATAATGCATAATTCATACCGTTTACTAATCATCATTGAAAGATTACATTTTCATTTTTTTTTTTATTTGTAAGATAAGTCTTGTGACCAGTTTTGTTTAAGACCCCGTGGTGGGTCATTAGGATGTATGAGGGAGAAAAGATTAGAGATAATAATAATTGAATGGTTAGTTGCATTTTTCTGAAATTTCATGTTGTAGCCGGATGCTAAAGAGATTTTTTGAGATTTGTAACCGTTGTGGAATGTGAGATGACTGATGCACCAGTTGGTCAGGAGTATTTTTATGGATTGAAAAGCTTGTCGCTTATTTAAATTTCATTTTTTTTGTCCCCCAGAGTTGAATACCGTAGGTCATAGCGGGACAAATGATTTGTTTATATATGTAGAATTTATTATTAAGAGATAGTCTAGTCGTTTATCTAGGGACAATCCAAGGTATATAACAGATTTTTTTATTTGAATTATTTTATTATTTAATTGAAAAGGTTGGATGTTCTTTTGTGAAAGTTATATGCAGAGATTTGTTTTCATCTATTTGTGACCCCAATGTTAAAGAATAAGGAGATGTTTTTGCATGTGGTTTGCAGCTGATTTAAGGAATTTATTGGAGGGCGTTATCGAGGAGGTCAGCAAAGGTGGTTAAGATCGGATTGCTTGAATGGGTATATCAGAAGTACAGAGGTTATATGAGAGTGAGGCGAGAATACAGCACTCTTGGCATTTATAGGGTGCATTTATTCATCTGGACAACAAGCTTAGAAAAATCGTTTTAAGAGGAGCTAACGGTAGGGAATAACGTCACGTGTAGGAAGTGAACTTTCTATTGAACAAAATACTGAGCCAAAATTTCTTGAAATTGTCTGAATCGAAAGTGCACAGGATTCTTATCAGAGGTTGGACTCATATAACATAATTATATTATCAAGACACCTAAATATTGGGATAATTATATAAAATAAAGAAAACCAATTAGTTATTTCGATTTATATTTTTGGATACTAATGATTATTAGTATTTTAATTTATAATATTCATACACCATCCACTCAATCGTTGCGTTTTATTACATTTACAATGCAGATGTAAAATACTATTATGAAAATAAATATCGATACATAATAATAAAACTATTACGTGAGATAAATTATTAACAATTAATATATTTAAACAATATTACTATATTATAGTGTTTTATGTTCAATTTAAATGAATATATTAAAAGAATTTAAAAAAAATGCTCAAGCCAACTTTATTGTAATTAATTGTAGAGTTAATTATTTCAAAAATTAAACCAAAAGTTTTAATTTGATAATGAGAAATTGACTTATGTGGCATAAGTAATAAGCTAAATAATAAATCTTATTTCATTTTTCACAAACGTTTAGAAATTCATGGAAAATGATAAGTAATTACAATTCCTATTAAATATTTCTAAGGAAATAAAATAATACATTTTGAACGAAGCTAAACAATATTTACTTATTATTATGTTTTAATAAATATCAAACATAATTTATTTCCTCAGATTTATTTACTTAATAGCTAATATTGCATCTTCTTGATTAGAGATAGTGAACATTTCGAAAATATACGTTCGTGCATCTGAGATACGGTTCAATCTTCAATGATAACTTGGATTAAATTATAATATTCTATGAGCATGATTTTTTTTTTCAACGTGTTTTAAATATTATATTCTTTCAAATTATTTCCAAGCAAATATAGGGTACGAATAAATTATTTCGATTCGCCTCTGCTCTAGAAAAATAAAATAGAAAATCTAATAAAAACCAAACGTGTTTGTCTACTTACAAGTTAAAACAGTAAAATAAATTGAACAAACATAATGTTTACAGGCATATTCGCGTACAATACATAATATGATAAATATATGTATATTTTTTTTCGGTGAAAATCTAAATTTTAAATTTGGCAAAGAAAAAAATTAACAAAACGAAATATGATGCTCTGCAGTGCCGTAGTAAAGCGAAACGAAAATAATATATTCAACAGTGTACAAATGAATAAAAAAAAACAAATAAAATACAATCCACAGGACGTCGCGGTGATGCGGGCTGGTGCGAGCTGTACGTTTCGCATTTGGAAGTCAGAAACACCGTCAAAAGAAGAGTATCGGGACGTGAAGTGAGCAGGCTCATTTATTTTGATTATTCAAAATTCAATTGCGCGCGTTTTAAATAATAAATCAGACACTACTCGCGAATAATGCGCGAACAAATGCAGTAGCTGGTAATAACGATTTCAGTACTGTACATTACGTAAAATTTACAATTTTATAATAATATGATAAAAGCGTACGGACCTCGTTCAACAATGTACGGATAGCAAAGGCGCGCATAGTTCGCGCGGCCTTTAGCGCGATAAGAACACGAGTGCGCGTCGAGTCCACTTACGTGTACAGCAGTGCGAGCGCGAAGGGGCTTGGGTACGTGAACGTCTACGATTCGGGATGAACAACATATGACTGCTTTGACTATGACACACGACACAGCTGGTTTAACAAGGCAATATGCTCTGGGCGCACAAACGTTTGCACAAGAGCCGGCGGTTTCGATCGAAGACGCGCACTCGTTTGATCGAGTCCCGAAAAAGGACCGTGTTTTCAGGTAAAATGTTGATTGCCTACCCTTATGGTTCGCTGACGTACCCCGAAGAGCAGTGCCTTTACGTGTAATACGATGGATTTAACATGAATGGCCATCACTCGGCATGAAATGCATCTGTCGTATTTGTGTATCCTGCCTAGTTGATTTGAATTACGGCATCTCACGTGATGGTCACGATAAAATCCACTGCGATTCTATTGAGTTTCTGGCTGTGAAAATATGTAACAAGAATCGTTTCGCCAAACGCCAAATCACAGCATTAGGCGATTTCAAACAAATTGATGTATTGATTGAATAATGTTTTATAATTTTCCAATCGTTGTGACGATTTTAACAGTTAGACTGTTGACATAGTTTTATTGAAAAACACTTACTATCCAGAGATTTTTAGAAAAGTCACGAAAGCCTGTTTTACGATAAAACGTCCACACATGGTTTGTTCATTTAAAATCGAGGTAAAAAAAAAAAAACACTTTTAAAAAAGAGAAAAACGGGATAATATCGGAGGTGCTACAATATTGAGTGCAGCTCTACTAGACTGGCGAAGTAGCTCGTCTCTTCGTAAAGCTGCAGTATTTCACCGTTATTTATCGTAATACGTTTTAAAGTAATAATAAATCATTCCATTCGAAACACCGTTTTAAGTGGATTTCGGTACGTGTAATACCTAGTGTTTATGCAATGTTTTTCGAACATAAGTGCTCGTAAAAACAATTTACGAGTGAATAATAATATACTGTGCGCTAAACGTATGCAATACGCTAATGAATTTGGTATTAGCAAAGCTGTGTTACAAAATCCTATCTTGATACCAAGAACTACGAAATCCCAGCTTGCTGCTACTAAGGACAAACGAAGACAATATAAGTAATCTTGTGTGATCAAATTATAAAATGTCTGAAAGCCAACACAGGTGAACATTTAGAACGGCTTTGAAACTGTTTACGAGGCGCGTTTTTAATCCTTAGAGGGACCGCATGAGATTTTTACAGCTCTACGTTCATCAGATCGAAGACACAAAACAAAAATCATCTGGTCACTCATTCGAAGTTCAAAGATCAGAATCACAAGCTAATCAAGCGGACTGCTGGCAAACATTCGTTGTTGCTAGTACTAGTTCTAGCTCGTACGTTGTAATATTTTGGTTTGGATCTTTGTTGTTCCATGGGATTAGTATAACGTCAAAGCGTGAATGCGATTTCCCGGTTTTTCGATGTCTTCTTCGTTAGTGTAAGGTTTAACATTGCACGTTCATTCCAAACCGTTAATTACTAGGCTTGCCAATACTATACATGCGCTTCAACCGCACAGCTAACGGGACCACGACGATCGTTTCGAGGCAATGGTGGACACGTGACGAAAATAATAACAAAAAAAAAAGAGAAAAACGAAGAGTACACAAAGTTTTCCGGTCCACGTGGGCCGTATCGTTAATGCAATATATCGTAGGATCAAGAACTTCCCACCGCGGTTTTGCTGGTTAAATGAAGTCATCATGCGCTTATGCTTACAACGATTTGGGCTTTAAACCGTAGCGGTAAAGGTCTCAGAGGCGTGCGCTCGGCGAAGACTGCGCGAGGACCGCAGAACAAAGACTTCGGGTGTGGGCGGCGGCGGCGGGTGCGCAGTGAGATTTCCGATATTGCCTTTGCGCGACGGAATGGTAAATTTATATTTATGTTGGAGTGTTTGCACCACCGAATAATGACCGAATAATATTATGTAAAACGACGGCGGCTCTGTGTCAGATCGTCTACCGTTCGTTGAGCAAATCGCGATCATAATATTAATTTATACTACCGTATAATATACTTTCGGCACACTGACGTAAAATTGATCACCGGAATAACGTATTGTATTTTATGTTCGTCGGGCGATGTTGATAGGACCCTGTCTTCAATGCATTTTTTCTTCTCGACCGCAAATGAGCAAACGAGCAATTGAATCGAAAACAGTATCCCGTTCATACTGTGCTGTTATCGCAGATCACAATAATATTACCAACAGTGTTTGACGTCATCTGGGCTATTATTTATTTATTACAACTTTCCTATTCAAACTAGAGCAGCCGTAAAACAAAAGCAAAATTATAATTGTAGGCCATTCTAAATACAATTTTCAATTAAGGAAAACTACAAAAATGAAATAAAATATTAAAACAAAACATCAAGGATCCAATGAATGCAGTGAGCCTCTTAGAGGCTCATTTCGTAAATACTTTCTATTCAAGCTGAGAGTGAGGTAGATATTTTGAAAACGAGATGTAGGCATGATATATGATTATGATAAATAGGTAAGTGATCTTTATACCTTCGTTTTCGGTGGTCTTATATTTTCGTGGTGGCTTTTATTTTTTATAAATCGTTTTATCTTTCATGCCGATATTCAGGAAATAATATTATTTGCGATATCACACGTGATTCGAAATTCAGTAGAGTTGAAAATATCATATTTATATTGCATTAGTGATTGGTAAACAGAGTTCATGTGCTCGTCAATTACAAAACAATAACGTTTTCAACAAAATGTGTACCGGTTTAGATTCTTTCAAATATTTTAAAATTAAAAACTTCTCGGTAAACCTATGTCCGACGTATATTCATAAGTGGCGTTATGGATATTCTTGGATTTTTTTGGTTTTGTTTGAAGCGTTTTTCCAAAAAAAGAAATCGCGCCAAACTATAGCTATCGATATTATACACGTACGCACGTAACGAATATTAACGAAAGTCTAACGGATTGCTGACCGTTCAACGATTATCGTCTCGTATTTTCTGCTCTCCACTCTGATTATACCGGTGCAGTAGTTGCATTCGATGACTTGTGTGTGTTACAAATTTCACTGTCAAAATTATTTCAATGACGCAGTCAAAAAACGATTTTTAAAGGGACAAAATTGTAATGTAAACTGGATGTCTAACCAAACCAAAGAGATTTTTTTTTTTACGTGCACTTGTAGTTATGTACTGTTGGATAACTTGGCATCATATTGTATTCAATTAAATTATAGATGTTGAATATAATTGAGACTTCCAGCGGCAGAGGATGTCTCCGGAATCCTCTGCAGCCCAAACGGCTGAGCGGAACATGACGGACACATCCAAGGAGCGGCCAAGAGAGTCAGGACTGGATTCATCAGCATGATCGAGTTCATCGTCCAAGAAAAGGAGGACGACAATCGCATGGCCGAGATTGATATCACACCGCGACAGACATGAGACTCAGCAGCGGGCCCTGGAAATCGGTCCGATTAGACCACCCAAGACCGGTGCAATAAAATTGAAAATATTTCAAAAATCTAGCGCGGTCGAGATCATGTCACCGAGGGTGCAAAACACGCGCGGCCTCGCTGACATGTGTATATAATTTTATTTGTAAAATAAACGAGGGGGTCGGGTGAAAGTATTGTGATAAACGGTTCTCGCCTGTTCTCCGGTTAAACAGGGGAGGAGGTGAAACGAAAACCTGTTGAATGTAATCAAATTGATCGTAAATTGTTACACTGTTCTGTGCACCATATCAACACGAATTGTTCTCGTTTAATTTGTAAAAAGCACACGTACTAGCTCAGGTATTAAAATAACATAATCAATTACGGATCACGGAGACCATCATCGAACACTGCAAGCATTAAGCAGTAAACGGGTGACATTATGGTGCTATATAATATTATGTATATATTATACTTGGGAAATATTGCTCATTATTGCGAATCTGCGTAGTTCGTATTCATAGATCGTTGATCGATTCACGACATAGTAATCCCAAAAACCTTAAGGCGCGTCAAACAGTACACTGAAGTGACGGACGATTGCCGATTTTCGACTAAGTTCTTTTTTGTTTCCACGAAAAGATAATCTCTAGCGGTTACAGATGATCGCTGTCGCCCGGCTTAAATGAAGGCGGTTAAGGCGACGGTGCGTGAAAAATATAATATCCGTTTTCGTCGGGACGGCTTGCGGTTATCGATGAAGGATGATATTATTATTCAGAAACCTATCCGAGAATAAGATAATACGAAAACGTCTCCGATCGATGGAAAAAATTCGTTTAAATATAATAGTATACAGAAAGTGTATATACATGTATTATATTATATTAATGTTATATTTGAACGGTTTAACGAGTCAAATATTTTATACCCGACCCGTAGCACTTGTACCACTCCCCCGCCGTGTTGCACTTGGATAGGCAAGTAGGGGAACGCGGAGTACGCAAGAATGAACGAGTGCTACAATTTCAACGAGTCGTGTTATAATATTTAAAACTATTTTATTTTCAAATAGCTTGTTTACTCGTCGTACTCCGTTCAGTCGATCGTTTCGATACTTTAGCAAAAGTACGTGATTTGACCGTAATAGCGTGCATTTACGTCACATGCGATATCGCAGCAGCTTTTGAATTACTGTCGAGAATAATTAACCCATTCCTCACCGCATTTAATAATAATATCGCTCTTTTCTGTTGCACGACCGTCGAACGCAGATCTTCATGGGTATAGTATAGAGTCATCAAACATATCTATGGTGTTACACGTAATAAGAACTTGTTTTCTTTCTAGCAGTTCAAACGGGCAGACGTAAATTGCGTCCGACGAAGGGGGAAAATTGTAAATTGCGCCTAACACATTTTAGGTGTAAATTCCTGAGCAGTAAATTGCACCCAGAGGTATTTTTCAATTAATATTATTTAGATAATTTAGCATTAACCAGACTCCAGAGGACACCACAAGGATCACTACACCGCCCGTTGACACTACAACGACCCGGCGCTGCAGACCGGACGGAGATAACCTGCTTGAAATATAATGTAATCTGTTTTGGTGAGGATTAGGTAGAGGAATAAAGGGAGCCGAATGCGTTTATTTGTTGCGGATCACATGCGGCAGGACGGTGCGTTGTATAGCCAATATTATGTGGACCATAATGGCACATCGAACTCTTCGGGATTGGGTGGTCGGATGAAAAGAACCACCGAATAAAACACCGACTCGATAAATTGCAAACGGTCAGATGATAACGACTACTGATAAACGTCGTGTGAGATCACGTCGCAAGTGATCGCGACAAACGTTTATAGAAACTGTCGCAGAGTATATGGAGCACCCTGTACGACATATACCGTGAGGAGATATAATGTATGTACGAGTGAGCGTTTTATAGTGCACATCACTTGCGAGATCTGCTGCGCGTTGCGTGTACGCCTTCAATGAAACGAACAACAGCAGTTATACAGAACGTGCGGTTATGAAAGGCCGGACCAATATATTAGCGCGCCAGTTCCGTCGTCGTACGATGTCCAAAAACTTTTCCAATTGTAATCCGAAATACTTTTAGATCTAAATTTTACTTGACATTAGACTGCTTCGTATACACGCGCGGCCCGCCACTGCAGTGGCGGCGGTGGTGGCGGCGACGGTGTAAGAGCAAAAGCGCGTTTTCCGCAACGGAAGGCATTTTAATGTGCTCGTCTAATGGCGTAGTATTTCGACCTGGCAGTGTATTTATTTTTCTCTCGAGAGTTCACTTCGGTAAACAATCGCAACATTAAAACTGTCTACATACATTGCGCGGGTGCCCGTAATTTAACGTTTTCGGTTTTTATTTTTTCTGCACACACACAAACCGAGTTCGAATAAGAAACGTTTAATATAAAACGATATTTCTTGACGGCATCCGATGCAGGAGTGCAGGTCGGGCCTGAGTATGTTCCCATGCCGAATCGAGACGTTCGAGAGTTTGGTCCAATATCATTGCGGTAATAGCTCAAGTTGTAAATACCGGGAGATGCGATTTGGGCACATATACGGTAAGAAGCTATATATATATATATATATATAATATATATTATATATACACACACATAGTTGTTATTACGAGAGTAAACATAAAATATTATATGGTTATCCAGTCGTACATATTTTCTTATTATTTTAATATAAATTATATCTGCAGGTCATCATGTAGTTGATTGGTAAATAATCGCTTAGGGACTGAAGAAGCGCTTTTTAAGTGTTTATGATCATGTTCTCAATTCACGATATTTCCAGAAAAAATTTGATTAAGATTTACAATGTTCCCACGGAAACGAAATTACGCATTTAAAATCCGATCAATAGCAACACAGCAATAGAACAGCACAAGGTTTGGTGAAATGCGTCAATCGATTGTGTACGAAAAAAACATTTTTATGACGTTCAAAATTGCATGTATCAACTCAAAGTGGTGATGAATGAATAAAATTATAAGTACCTCATATAAAAATAGATGATATAGGTTTTAGGTATACATGTTCAAGGATATTAAAAAAAAGATAAACTTATTTCACTCGAGTACTACTCAACACTTCACTCAACACAGCCTTATTGGCGTTCTATAAAAATCCCATGATATGAATACCTACTATGTCAGTAAAATTTTTTTACCAACGTTTTCAAAAAACCGTCACGAAAATATCGTGCGAATAATATATTTAAGTGATACGATGGTGAATATCGACTAAATAATGGACTCTCCCCGTCTAACATATTATACGTATCTGGTGATATTAACTTGGAAAATAATCGAACAATGGATGCATTTTCTTATCAACCTCGGCGTGTTAGCTTGTCATGATTACACCTACTATTAAATCATGTGCATGGCGATGAGTAACAGTAAATCAATAGATAAAAAAAAAATTATATATTGATATTAGGAACTTATATGTTTATATCGTTAATAGTAAATACATTTTCGTGAAAACATTTCAAATTAGTTGAAATACCTGCGGCAAACACTTGTAATCTGTACGCTTTGTACTGTTCTTGCTGTTATTAACCCCTCCCTCCACCATCCACTCAGGTGAACCTAACCGGGCCTGCGCACAATCGACGGTCGTACAATTTTGTCACGAACGTGTTCCACCCGGGAACCTTCGGTTCGTCCTCTCAACGATGACACTGCTCGAATATACGAATACGAAATCGCGTACGAAAACAGCATTTCGCGGCGATGATATCTCGAGACCACCACCAGTAATCGACGGTTCGGGCGGCATCATTGATCAATATTAATTTCGAGTACAAACATATCGATTGAAATAATCAGGCATTATCAATATTATTGCCCGCAATTGTATATGAATATAAAAAAAAAAAAATAACATTTTTCCTGTCGAATTTTTACGAGACGCTACCCGAATTGACGCGATGACGTTGTTTCGTGGTGTACGTGGTGCGTGATCGACGTTTGTCCGTTAAGTCACCCGTATTTACAGCACTGTCGAATAATTATTTTTGGTTATTTATTAATTATTGTTCATTATTATTATTATCAATTCCCAATGTTGTTTGTGATACGTTCAATTTCTTCACCTTAATAAATTACTGTACTTATAGTCTATCAGGTGTAAAGTGTTTTGAATTTTGTGGCGAAACATCCTTCATGCCGCCACATACCGCGATAACGATAACATTATTGACGCTTAACATTGTACCGTCGAAACGGTAACACGTTGCATTGCCGTTTGGAGTCGAAACGCCAAGTCACCAATGCCGTTCGACGATCACGCAGAGGTGACCCCCACCCAGTTCGATGCAATACGTTAAAAGTTATACTTATTTCATTATAAATATTGCCAACCCCGAGCAGTAAAAAATACAGAACGACAAGCATAAATGCATGATGAACTGTTTGAAACTATAAATTGGATAAACAAGCACAGGAAAAAGTAGAAATACTCGAGTTCAGAGTGAAATCGTTAGCGGGAAATGTTACAACTTTTTTAAAGTTTAACCATCGTTTGATTCGCATAAATTGCACGAAAATGTTATTGCTAAAATATAAATTGGCAACGATTATTCATAGCGTCGATTTACACGCGTTAAAATATTTAATTCTTCCCTAGACTCCATACGTTCTAACGCACCTGATCGGCCTGATAATGCGGTCAGAATTTGAATAAATCGATTTCGATTTTTTTAAATATATTTACATTTATGTCTTATTCAGTTCCACAAAAGTGCAATTTGAGGGTTTTCAATTTTTTTCAACTGATTTCCGTGCAGTAAAATGAAATCGATCACGTACTACGCATTATTGGCGATCTATACATAGAAGAATCCTATAGTTAGGAAATATATAGAAATCAGACTCTATCAAAAAACCCGAGTGATTTGCTTAACCATTTCTCACCGGATTTTCGAAAGTCGAAAGCGTGCACCGGTGGTGGAAGAAAAACAAAGCACCCGGAGTGCAGACCGTGTTGTGTTTTGAACGATTGCCGTCAGTGCTACTTTTTGGTCACGTCTTGTCTGCCGACTCAAAAAGTGATATATGGGCGTACGTTTTACATAATATTTTAAAAACGATTGTGTTGTACCGGTAGCCCACGACTTAGATTCGCCCCTGTGACGAGGAGTGGACAATACAAACGAGATGCGTGGGTACGTTGGCAGACTGTACTAGCCTAGGTAAACCTAATAACAGTTTTTTAATCTCATAGACCCACGTAATTCGACTGAGATCCCCGGGTGGTGTGCGCAATACCCGATCAGATTTAAAACTGCACTAACGGTTCTGTTATTAAAAAAAATATCGAAGCAGAAATGCGGGATGACGTCATCCGAACGCGGCAAATTTTGCAATAAGGTTATTAGTTTTTTTTTATATATTTTACACTCAAGGCTACTACTTTCGAGAAAAAGGTTTGCGCTTCGTTAAGTCGTGGAAAAAAATTTAGCTAATTTTGCTACCAAGTAGAATATTAAAGTTTCGCGTTAATATCGCTTTTTGCATCATTTAACGAATCGGTTAACGACCGCACCGGCTACTGCAATGAGTTTGAAATTAATTTACACCGAGCCTCTCGGTGCTTAAACATAAGGAATGTGCCGTGGTTAATATTTATAAAAATCGTAAACTTTAACACGACAATCACAATAAAATATTAAACATAAGTACAATCATAATATCATGTTCAACGGACCCGGATGAATTTAATTAAAAACAATAGATATTATAACATTATTATGACGTCGCATGCTTTGAACATTATAACGTACCTATAGTCGCAGTTGACATTATAATGTGCATAAAGTCACGCGTAACACACACTTTAATAACGAAACAAAGGTTTACGTTTACTGTTTTTTTTTATTCTTTTTATTATTAATTAAAAACTATAACGTGTAATGGTCGTACTAATATTTTGTGTACGCCATTGCAGGTCTAGATGTAGCTGGGCGTAATAGCATGCGGATCCACTACGAATAGTCTTGCCGGAGTGGCAATATCCTTTTATTTTTTAATTTAGACCAGGGCGCGCGGCATAAAGGCGCAGCGAAAAAATGTGAAAAAACGACGTGCGTTCCGACGGGTCATTTTCACCCTTTTCCCATGGCTGCGCTTCACCGTTAAATACACCGTCACCGTTTTCTAGTAATTTACAGTTGCATGATAACATCTTATCGGCTCCGTGTACTTTTCTCTCGCAGCACAGTGGCTTTGGCATCGCAACAAGTGTGTGTATACTTGTTTCGATATCATTCATTTCTCAAAGTACGCGCGCTCACTCGACCGTCAATAATATTATTGTTTATCGATTTTGACTCGGTCGATTCAGGCGTAAACGATTTAAATTAAAAACGTCCTCCGCATAGTTGACAAACGCTCAGCGGACGGGGCCTTTGATTTCTCGCAAAACTTTTAATAAAATGTATCTATATTATTCCAGAAGGTTTGCTATGCAGCTATCGAATTTAACTTGACTATACGACACTATAATAGTAATACGCGTCTTTGAGTAATCAAAAATAATAAACAATCATTTGTTTGTTAACGAAAATAAAATTAAAATTCAACGCGCACAAATAGTTTCACTTGAAGGACTTATGTAAAAAAAAAGTGTGAGGGCTTGTGTTATTTAAATTGAAGTTTTTCCCTCCTTCAAAGATTTTAATTTTTACACATCAGCCCAACCGATAAAAATATCAGTGTGAATCTCCGGTCTTTGGAGAGCGTTCCTCAATCGTCTGATATAAACCACCTGATTTCAAACAGACGTACGAGGAGGGTAGGGGATTAAAGTCTAATCATTTTATTGCTAAAGAAATCGTTGAGTGCCATAATGGATAAGTGTTGTCGAAGAGAGAAAGTCTATAACGTCAATGACCGACCAAGAAATAGCGACTACAAAACGAACACTCTGTATACGAGTATATATATATATATATATATATATATATATATATATATAAACACGCATAAAATAGAAATTATGTGTTCGCAGAAGGATAATTGTTCTGTATAGATAATAGTGCTCGAGAACTAATTGACTCCTATGTAATTATATATAGGTATACAGCGCGCTGACCCCTTAACAGTTTCCATATAATAATATGTACTGACCATGTTATTAAAGGCATCGAGAATTAGGTATAATTATATATTAGTTAACGCTTTGATCGAAATTGAATTATTACGTGGAAATGATAAAAAAAAAATAACATAAACACGCAAACATTAATTCCCATAGGGGTTCTTAAAAAACTTACCCATTTGTAGTGTGTGTGTGTGTGTGTGTGTGTGTGTGTGTGTGTGTGTGTGTGTGTGTGTGTGTGTGTGTGTGTGTGTGTGTGTATGCAAATTGCCATTTAAAAAAACAGAAAGTTGTTTTCCCACGAAATGACACACTGCTGCGGGAAGCCGAAAAAAAAAATCAATATTTACATTTAATAATATGTACATTACAAAATGTACAAATGTATTTATGAATATGACGTGTGCACGTGGTAATATGTAACGCAATGTTAACAATAAACATCGAATCATGTGCGGTTAAAACGAACGGTTGAAAATGTAATACGTGCAGAGAACAACGAATTCGATTCGTTAAACGTTTCTATATCGTCGTTGTTGACTTTAAAAAAAGGGAACGTTAAAAAAAAAATACGAAACGTCGTGAATTCATTAACATTGCTAAACACTGCAGCGAGAATAGCATCCGAAATAGTTCTGTGAGCAAAATCACAAACGTCACGATGTAAAACTGATTAAAAAACTAATTATACTACAGTTCACGAGTAGCAAGTGCCCAAGTGCAACTACATTGTGGCGCAGGTTGACTTTTGTGAACGGACAATTTTCGTGTCACGCGTACAATAATTAATAAACGAGTTGAGAAAGAACGCAGCAACTGAAGCGTTTTCTTCGGTTTTGGCTTCGGTAAGGAAGAAACATTTTTTTTTTTTGCGACGAAAGAAGCCGTAACGGTAAAAAGCCACGGCCGAAAGGAGCCCACGATTATTATGTTTTACACCGATGTCCATAAATAGTAAGCGCCACGTGACATTTTTTATTCCGTCAAACGTTTGTTTTCCCCCTCAAAGGATTATTTTTATTATTTTTTCTCTCCGATATGAAAACTTCGGAACGCGCTGACCAACTATTACGTAATATCGTATCAATAATATTATTAGTGCATACA
The DNA here is from genome assembly GCA_949715065.1 of Periphyllus acericola. Lineage (NCBI taxonomy): Eukaryota > Metazoa > Arthropoda > Insecta > Hemiptera > Aphididae > Periphyllus > Periphyllus acericola. The sequence continues at coordinate 9,443,373 of OX454272.1, forward strand.
TCATCATACAAATATAGAATTCGAAACGCTCGGCTCGAAATTCCGAGACGACAACAACTTTTATTTGCTTGCCGATTGAATCACACGACGACTTTTTTATTGATTTTTTTTTTCATTTTTCCACTTTCGCTAAGCTCCGATAAATGGTATGTTGCTTACCATTCGACTAAAGATTCGATTAACGTGGTTCGCAATTCGGTCAATATCTCTCGACGCGTTCCGACCAATTCCCAATCGTTTAAAATCGTTGTACCCCGCGGCCACCCTGGAACACGGATGTACAGTTTAGATGTTTGCCACCTGTACGCATGTGAAATAATTAATACTTTTTCACGTTCTTCTTATTTAAAGCCAAATTTCAAAATCCAATCGATAACAATTTTCGTTCATCGATTATAAAAGTAAGATATTTATGTAATAATATATAAAAGATTTATCCGATAAAGGTCGATGAAACGGCGGTCAACAAAAATATTTGTAGAACTGCCGGCCATCGAGTGTCGAAAAATTCATGCGATTACAAATACGTTCGGCTTATAATAGCAATATTCTAGCACCTACACGTTAAAATCTTAATAATTTCAAAATTTGCCATCCTTCCGAATGTGTCACTGCACAAGTATTCATAACCACTTACCATATTCCTTTTTGGACGTTAATGAATCCGATACTTTTTTTTTTTTTTACTTATTTCGCATAACCGCATAAATCGTATACGGATAATGATTCCTTTTGAAGAATATGATTACGATGGGTACGGTCTGTTTTTAATTTTGTAAATTAAAATAAAAAATATTCAGCTTCGTTATGAACTGTAATACTCTTTAGCGAAAATTACGTTTGGAATTCAAATTATTATAATTTTATGCAATAATTTACTGCAAATTATCTTTCCCTCTTCTGAAAGTTTATAACTCAATGTCAACGTTGTACGGTTGATTAAAACCTATACAACTCTGCTTCTCTTTAAATGACTGTAATCCCGACATACATTTGATCAATGGCGTTGAACGTCGGGTTCGGACGTTTCACGTCACATTATTGCAAGGTGCGTGTGGTGACGGGTAACTCGGACGAATCCGTGTAAACTGCGAGCGAAGTGGCACTAATCAGAAAAGGTACACAAATCGCTAATTGAAATTTCAAAACGTATGTAACGTTTTCCGTCGGCATTTGTTTGGAATCGGCTGCGCATCCAATTCGACGTCCGTTGAATTCGTATTAATTATGACCGGAATGTCTAAAATAATCGTGCGAGTAAATGGTGTTATTGTATAATATTACAGTCAATTTTTGCGAACGTCGAACTCGAAACTACTACCACTTCGTGCAAGTTCTCGAGCGTAATACCGTTAGATTTATGATTGTAAATAAAGGCTTTAAAACGCGTCGTAACTAGTATAAATTTCCATTATTATATCAAATTGGGTGAATATACATTATTTTTTTTTTTTTTTTAAAAACAGCACTAACTAAAAGCAGAACAAGTCTGAGAAAGTTTGTGTAGTGTTTACCGATTTATGATGCAGAACGGTAATAATTTAAGACACCGCTACTGTAATATCGAACCGTTATCAAAGAATAATGTACGTAGATGTAGACGATATAAAGCATTTTTATGCGTCCCGACCATTAATTATATAATAAAAATGGTATAAAACTATTTTATTCGGAAATCCATGATATAAATAGCTGTTTTATATACGTTATACGGCAGACGCTTTTTGATTTAGTGGTTTTATACTGCACGCCAAATACGTTTGAAAACGTTTATGTTTGTTTTTTGCGTTTGCTTTTTTTTTCAGAGCACTTATGAACTTTCTTTTGGTCGAAAGCAGACACTCGCAATGGCGCTCTCTTTGATTTCGTACGCATAGACAAGCGCACCTAGTGTATTATGGATAACGGTCGTCTTTTGTGCGTAAAACGTTTATTCTAATGGATTCGCCACGGTGAAATGCTGTTTGCACAGTACTAAAAAGACCGAAAAAATGAGAGCCAAACAGTAGACATTGGCGTTATAGTTCTCCAACCCGATCGCCGTCTCATCAATATTTATATCGGAAGCGTATACAATGAATTATATGCATTTTCAGATTCTGAGTGAAACGAGGAAGGTAATGGTTTTATCATGATGTGTGTGTGTGTGTATATTTTTGTGTTTGCTTACACGATTTCAACCAGAAGGATTGCTCCAATGGAAACAAATATGGTAGTTTTCTGAATTGGAAATATCATCTTATCGGTACTTTAATTATGTTATTGGAGAAAAACTGATAAAAAATTATAAAAATTAGACTACCATATAAGTTATTTGATTGTTATTTTAGTTATCTTAGCGAAGGGGGACAGTTAAAATGTTTTATTTTAATACAAAATCATTGTGTTAGTAACATTGACTGTCGTTATAACTGTAAAAGTTTAGAAGTCCATAAAAATGTTAACTGTAGATCATTGTGGCATGTGTCAATATTTCACGGTTATTACATGCAATTATATCCACTAAATAAACTTAATAAGAGAGTATCTATGTTTAAGTTATATATTTGGTTTTAGCAACTAAAATAGTTTACTGGTCACTAGTTCTAACATTTTGTTGATGTTTCATAATTTTTGAAAGTTTTTAATAAACTTTGTGTGTATATACTTTATATCATCTACGATTTCCGATTAGAAATTAAATTTACCTCATTAAGAAATTCGGTTTTTCTATTATATCATTCATATTTATAATTAATATAAACTGATCTACCCGACTTATACCACTTATAATCGCAATGGCATATTGGTTTCATATTTAAAATACCAATAAAGTAATATCGTTCAACTATTCCTGTAGCTCACCCTACCTTGAGTCTCACCCGAACTAGAAGTATTACGCCATTTCTTTATTCAATCATATTTTACATAGTGTTCATAATGTTTAACATAGAGATTGAAGTGTTATAAATACATATAGATAAATATAAAAAATTTAAAAGAACAAATACTTTGGCATGATCTGGGTATGTTTTGAGAATATTTCTCTAATAATTATTTCATCCCCGCACAATATTATTCAATTTATTTGCTATTATTTTTAATTCATTATTTTTAATACCTTTCTATTAAGACTAATACTAGTACCTGTGATAATCATTATTAATTCATAATCATTAATCACACAGTAATTTTTTGTAATATTTTTGAAGCGAATATAAACGATTTAATATAAGTAAATTATTACTATATTATAGTACTAAGATTTATAAATGATTGTTTCTTATATTTTCATAAAATATTGTATACATTATTTTATTGGAAAATGCAAATGTTGAACCTTTTAATAATGCAGGGTTGAACAGGAGAACGTGAGTTATATAAATTAAATTTAGAAATATTATGTTTTAGACGTTCGCGGATTCTTACATTGCGTATATATAAAATATCTGTGCTTAAATGTATAAATGAAACTACCGAATTTCCACAAAACCGCATACAAGTGTTGACTTTAGTTGTTTACACTCGATTCGACGAGTGATAAATAATAACAACGTCTTCATAGTTATTTCAAAACCGCCACTTATCGTAATAATATATGTTTACATAAGTAGTGGGTTGACCTTGTATAGAAAACAAACAGTATTAGTAAAAAATACATCCACTATTCCAAAACTCGTATAAAAAATCCGCATATTTTCCAGTAAATTAGGTTTGAGTCGAAAAACATGCCACTGTGGTGTGCAAACATTGATCGCAGACGTAGGCGTTCTTGGAATGTTTTCATAATATGTTTAATATACTCCTATATGTTTAATATACTCCTATATGTTTAGGGCTAAAGGTGAACAAATATTGAGTTTGATATCACACATTGATCCATTGACTTCAACCGGAACTTAGTGACCAGGATATGGTGTGTACTGAACAATGTACATATAAAGGTGGTAGTTATTTTCGACCTTCAAAATGTATATTTGCGTATGTTAAATATTATGTAAAGTTTATTTGGAATTTCCGAACATCTAAGTTGTACTCATCGTTTGAACTGGTTAATCATAGATAAAAAACGTATTCTGTTACATAATATTATTATGTCTATTTGTGATTGACTAACCATCTTATTATTTTTTTTCTATAAATCGTTTTGAAATTCTGTGAAACGCTTTGGTCCATGAGCTGAAGTCTAGATGTTGTATTAGGAGGTAGAAAATGTAAAAATAATATGCTAAAACGTCAAGATTTTTAATAAAATTTGAACAACAATGTGTGTCTACTGAAGCCCTTTCTCCACAAACTTTTTGGAACACTACATCATTTTTTGCAATTCGTTAGCCAACCACTACTAGCTTTAAAATGAGTGTATCCTAGTTTTTGTGCGTATTCGTGTACTTTTTCAAGTAAAATTGTGCGATTTAATGGTAAGGAACTTGGTTCGAAATTGAAAGAACATTTAATTTACGCTTTTTTTCCATTTCACTACAAATTAACGAACGAACGAACTACGCGAAAGACTACCAACCAGCGAAATTACAATCACTATTCTGAATGTACTGCTTAATTTTCTGTTCATACAGTAATAAAAAAATATATTACTTGTTCACTCAAGATAAGGAAAAACGATTAATTTTACATCAAGTTATCGAGAGCTGCAAAACGCTATTAGGTGCGATGGTAGTTTCAAGGGGAAAACGATGTGGTTCGAGAATATGAACAACTCGAAACGGCATCGTTCGACATGATCGACTGCATTATATTTTATTGTCCGCATCGGACCGCGGATGAGTGCGAGCGTCTTTTTGGCCGCACGGGGTGCAGATGAAACGATAACGACCGGTCGTAATCCGCGGCGGTTCGGTTTTCACTTAAGGATAGGAACGTCGTCGCCGGTGCTCGTTTAGGTGCCCACGCACGTATACCGCTGCATGTAGGTGCGTTAATGTTCTATCGATTGTACCGCAGTGTCGGCTAATGGAGAATAAAGCCCGCCGCGAGACGAGATGACGAGTGCTGTACGTAGACGCTGACTACCGGCTGCAGCAGTTTATGTGAAACCTATAGTCCCGCGGGAATGATTCGACGAAAAACCAATTACGTTCCGCTTAAAAACGTTTCGTGAACAATCAAGAACACGACAGTAATTGAACACGACACGTCTGGTTCTTTACGCTATAAAAATGAGTAGAAAATAATAGTAAGTAAACACGTCATATTATCTGAATTCGACGACGAGCCAAACAACTTCCACTGCACTAATTACCGCTCTGAGGGATAAGTCTTAGTTCGTTTTCCCGGACATTTTATGCGAGGGCGGATACAAGGAAGGGGGGGGGTGCAATTTTTCCCCTTTCACAACAAAAGTGATTGAAAAAAGTTGATAAAAATGTCTTTTTGAACGCGGTTTAGTAGGTATTGATTTCCATTTTAATTAAGTTTAACATTCAAAAATAAAAGAATGAACCACATTCTAAAACAGTTTAACCCATCACCAATATTTCTGTACACAACTAAGTTATATGTCGACTTATGAATAATAAGACAATTATTATTTTGTCAATTGCTATGCATTGATTTTATTAATTGATATCCCCACCCCGTTCAGGACCAATGTATCCATCCTTAATTTGACGAAGTTTCGCTGAATAAGCGTAATCTCCGACAACATTTTGGTCAACATTTATTTCTTTATCTTATTGCGTGCAGCTGGTTTCTCTGTAAAAACTCATTTACACCGATTATACTCGTTTCTACTCGATCCTCTAGATCATCGTAAACTAGACGTTTGTCAACAGGGGTGCATTTCGCAACGCGCGCTCGTCGTCGGGATTGTTATGTCTTTTGTGACACGATCCCGGTGTCGAAGTACGATATTCGAAAGTTACGAGACAAAGCCGACGGATTCCGGGCCGGATAGCGCGACGTCGACGATTTAATTTCGCAGCGCAGCACGACGCGACAGCAGCATATTTCACGGCACCAGACGACGACGACGACGAACAGACGATACGTATAATTCTTATAGTTTGAACGCTGCACTCGGTGAAGGGGGAACCTTTGCAGGACGCTGGCGACGGGGCGTGCGTACATTCGGAGTGCTCCCTGCTTCAATTTTTCCTCCCCGTCTAAAATCATTTACGTAAACGGTATTAGAATTTTAAGACCGGAGAAATGGTATTTCACCACTATACATATATAATATATATATATATATATATATATATATTGCATTACAATACGTGTATGTATATAGGCTGGAGAGCACGGCGCGCGTACGTCTGCCGTACATAAATTATTCACGAGAAAACTTTCCCGAGCTTTTAATAAGACGTCGGCGGCGCAACGCACCGTCTGAGAATTCCGGTCTCGTCTTTGAGAAACTCAACCCACATATATACACGAATATATTATATTTTACACAACGAGGACGATAATTTGAAAGAAATCTGTTGTCTGTTGAAAACGTTATGCTAATATATATTAGTATAAAAGACTCGTCTACCGTTGGACGCGCGGCGTAACGAGCAGTCCGATGGTACAGTATAATGTGTATAACGGTACATCGCGGAGAAGCCGTGAGGACAGATAGTTCTTGGAAACGCTTGAAAAGGACATGCGAGGCCGAAAATCGTGATATTAGGTTTCCATCGGTTTTCCGACGCCGCCGCGCCGACATACGCTACGGCGCAATAAAGCGGTTGCAAAGTATGAGTATAAAATATTAAGGGTGATATTTCAACCATGCTCATCCCCCTTTTCGACCGAACAGTCGTTTTTTATGCTTAAATATGGACAATTTCTTATTAAATATCCGAGTTCCCATGATACCTATATGTTTTCCAAAACGTTTGGTTTTCATGCCACCTTTAGTGTATTCTGTGGTGATATAAACTTTAGCCCTTTCAACTGTGTTATATTCCTAAGGAAATTTCTCAGTGAATTTTGATTTATCAAAATCAAAATCTGAATGAGTAGTTTTTGAGTTCTTCTCAAAAGTATTAAGAAAAATAGTATATTATAATACCTAATACAATGATACGAAATGTAATTATTTTATTATTATATGTTATTACTACTAATTGAAGATAAAGCGAATTTTGCTCTTTTCATAGGAAATTTTAAATTTCAATATCTGCGGAAGCATATGTTCGAATTTTATCTACGTTTCACCAAAAATCAAAGAATTAATTGAATTGAATAATATTTTGTGTAAAAAATATGGTGTTCCCATTTAAAAAACAAAGTTTTTATAGCCACGGACACCCTTAAGTAGGCAAGAAAAAAAAGATAATTGAAAAAATAGATTTTATAGTAACTCGAACATTTAAAAAAATACATCCGAACTTAAGTATGGTTAAAGCATTACTCTATATAGTACTTTGCCTATTTTAATAGCATGACGACCAGGATATATTTTTTACTATCCTCTTCCGACATGAACAGAATTTTTGTGAATACGGCCGGATGAATGTTTTGAAATAAAACGCGTAGCTAATATACGTATTACTATATAATTTGATTAATATGAATTTTCCAAAAATTTAATAGACTTTTTACATCTTTACGGAAATAAAAATATAGTCGGGAATCGATTTTCCCTTAGCTCATGGGTTCCTGATCGATTAATCGTTTTTTTTTTTTTTAAAGCAAATTGTGTAGACCTAAAACTACAGATCTTCGGTGTATATTATTGTGTTTAGATTTAAGACGTTGGACGATTTGAGAAGAAAATGTATGCCACGACAGACAATTTAGCAGTTATCTAAACGCTGGGAACAGAAATATTTCGCTCAAGTGTAGTCGTGTAAATATGATAAATGTGCGTCGTATTAAAGAATGGTTGTATTTTTTCAGAATGCGAGGTCTACGCGAAGAGTGATATAATATTTTATTTGAGAACGGTGTGAGGGTCGGAGTGAATGTGTATTTACGTTTCAGAAAAATTGCGTTTGCGAGATGTATGTAAATCGAGAAATGAGATTTGCCTTCGGAGAGCTATTCAAATACGGAATTATCACCTCGAATATCACGGCGAAGGCCAAGACGAAGAGATAAAATTTAAACACTAGACCGAACGACTTTTGTACGGCTTGGGTGATATGCGATTCGGTATCTAATATCGCACAGCACGCTCTTCGAGTGAGCTCGACGTCCGCGGAGTGCGCGTTTTTGACAATAAACCTTTTCGAATAACTTTTACAATCGGCACGTTTTGCGTGGCAAGATAATGGTACGGTGACACGAGAAACACACGTGTACCGTAACATCGTATGGTTAATAGTAAACTTATTTCTCTTCTGAGCTCGAAGAACTAAATGAAAATTTCCATTTTTTAATTGGTAAAAACAAAGTAATCAACTCAGCGTTCGTTCGTTGCATCCTCGCGTAGTTGCAACAACAACGTTCTTCAAGGTTATTATTCTCCTTCGACGATTTTAATGTTTCGCAGAGAGAAATAAACTATAGCGTGCACCGCAGTACAGTGTTTATTCATTCGTCGCTACATTATAACGCGTGCGTACAAGCGATCACGGATCGACAATGTATGATTAATTTTCAACGATTAGAAAAAAAAATATCAATCATAAAATATTCGAATTGTACAATTCAATAAAAGATATCCAAAAAAAATGAACTTGTAAATGATCTAAATGTGATATAAAAAAAAAGAATACGTACCCTACGAGTTAAGCGCACGTTATACCGTTACTGACGCGGCAGCCGTACACTACACGCACGTATGAAATTTCCAGCAGTCGCGAGATTCCGGAGGATTGCAATATTTGCATGTCATTTTTTTTTTTTTTTTATTTTACCTGCGCAAATGTATGTTTCGCCTTATCTCGAGTTGAGCGTTCCGTTTTCGTCATTGGCCAGGACGTGACGTACCTACGCAGTTTGTTTAGCGTCTCGCGAAAACGTATTACGAGATCACGCCTCGCGTGCGACCGAAACGCCGTCACGTGAACGTGTCTAGCCTCGATCGACAGAAAAGTATATTACCGGCAGACGGGGTACATAAAACGCCGCCACCGTTTCAATAACGTACGAAGGGAAGGCTCACACACACACACACACACACACACTCGCGTTCATAGGGAATTCCGAAACGAACTCGTAGAATGTTGCGTTTTCAATGTTACGTTCGAACACCAGCCCTTCGGTGTAAGGACCAAAGGACACGAGTCGAGACGCAGTACAGGAAACGAGCACTTTTCAGTCGCGACAAGAACCTTCTTCGTGTAAGATTAGTCTGCCCCGGCCCCTGCAGGTGATGGTGATCATTTTTGTATTTATTAATACCAAACACTGTTTACACAATAATTTTGTTGTAAATTCAAAATTCCGGTTTTTCCAGAGTGAAACGACAATATATCGATCATTACCGTTGTGTTACATTTGAATTTAATAAGTTAAATTATAATATCATCTTTTAATTTCCACGATCTTTCGTTAACTTCAAGCGATTCTGTACTCAAATTGAACTGATTTTTTTGTAGAAACGGTTTTGGCACAGCTCCGACTTTCAAGCGTGGTCTTCTAAGTCTCTTAAAAAATTAAGACATATCTTAAAAAAATAATTATAATAATACGTGTTAAAATTAATATTAACAAATTAAAGATGTCAACTTCATTTAGTTATTACTTTTAAGTTTCAGATGATTAAAAATAAATTTGATATTAATGCTATTTTTATTATTTTTCTTTCGTTATATATGATTAATGATACTATTAGTCAATATTATAGTATAATCTACATTTTTGCTATTAATTTTTATATAAATTCAGCTCATCCATATTCAATATTATTCTTATTAGATGAGCTTGCAACTTGTTTATTTAATATTATGATTTGCAGATATTCTATTTCGTTGATGCAATAAATACAATTATTATTTTTCATACCGAATACTTATAACTTTCTCTCCCAGACTCCAACTAATCTAAAATGTCTTCCTTTTCAAAATGAACAATGTTACTGGATATTTTTTATTTAGTGTTCAATTCTATTCTTCTCCAAGTTAATTAAAAAAATGTCTATAACACCAAATCTTGATTTGGCTAATGACCAGCAATTTGATTTGCAACATTTTGCGGATATCGCCAATTAAAGTTATGTAAATACTAAAAAATACTAAACAATATTATGATCCATGACATTGATAAAAAAATGTATTGAAACATTCGCAACTGATTCACAACAGCGCAATGTGTCTAATTTATAAATTACCATTTTCAGAAACAGTTGATCAGTTTAGTTGATCATAGGAATTCGTTGCCTATACAGTAATTTTTAACTCGTGCCCACGGAAAAGTTCAACTGAATTGCTCTACTATTGTTTCATAGTTGCATAAAACGTAAGAAAATATATCGTACGCTATTGGCGTATTAACTACATAACACGAACCGAAAGGGAATTACTTCATCTGAAATTCTAGATCGTCGTCTCAAAAATATCATAAACGTCACAATCGAATAGATGGTGGTATTATTTTATTGCCTTATACATTTCAATACAACAAGTTACTGTGTTAAGGTATTAAAGTGGAATCAATTTTGTAGTCAGTACTGCAAAATGCCAATTTTAATATCATCACATCGATAAAATATTTAAATTTGTATTTATTGTACATATTATAAATATTGTGATAAAATGAATAATTTTTCTTTTAATCGGCTACACTGCTGGGAGGCATTTTCCTAGCTTCAATTTGAAATTATCAGATTTCCACCTCTATATTACCCCATAGTGTAAACGCAAGATTCCCCATCCGTCGAAATAGTTTAAAATCAAGCAATATAATACCGACAACGCGAATTCGATACACTCTTCAACCCGAACGCACTCGCCTACGGTATATTACATTATCGTCTATCGAGTGGTGAACCGCGGACACGGGGAGGGTTATCCGACGGTAGGCAGTGTTACTTTCGGAATTATTAATGTTCTACCGGAAGAGAAAACGTGGGGACCAGCCCCTTTATCGGCGACCAATAATATTATTCCCGCGCGCACGCGCGTACATGTATCGCGACACATACACTGCGGGGGTTGTTATTATATTTTGATATTCCAAAACGTGAGATAACGGGTACGTCGATAAATCTGTATACGCACCGGAAGTAGTGCGCACCCTACCCGAATGCCGTGCACGCAATATGTTACCGAAAACGATGATACGTACAATCTCGTAGGGTTGTTCAATTAACGGTCGAGAACGGGGCGAACGGACGGAATTCCGTTAAGAACTGCAACGGCCGCGGCCGGTCAGACCTACGTCAGGAGTATGACGGAAATAAAGATGCTCGAAGCCGTTCTCTACTGTTGTATGCACAACAAAATATATTCACCGTTGTAATTTATATTGCTAAAATGCAATTGAAGCGCTTTGGAATTGTTGTCATTTTTCATGCGTCTACTGGAATTCGGTAAACGTAAAACGAGGATGTATTCGGTATAGTAACGACGGCGGATAATTTTGTTCGACCGAAGTTTTTCACTAGGATTTAACACGGATAAATAGTCTAACCAGAGCCGTGCCGTGGGGGGGGGGCCTGGGGGGCATATGCCACAGGCGCATGGCTTAAAGGGGCGCCAAAATTTTTTTTTATAATATTTTAAACTTTACATAAATAAAATATATGAGAAAGATTATTGTTTTACAATTATTTTGGACATTACAAATTTTTTCTAAACAAATTTCTGACTATGTTCGAGTAATAATAATAAGTCAACCGTAACGTTTTAGTTTTATTCTTGTATTACCGATTTGGCTCTATAATAAATTATCGTATTCTTTATGTCAAAATCGACTGCACGTTAAATACAACGAAGATATTGACCAGGAAATAATTAGCGAAATCGAATTTTTTAAATATCAAGTAAAAGCAATTTTACCAGACTTAAACGCAACTGCTTTAAATATTTTAAACACAATTAAAAAATATGAACTTGATTCAACTTGTCCAAACTTAATGACTGCATATAGATTGTTTCTTACCATGCCTGTTACCGTCGCTTCCGGGGAACGCTCTTTTAGTAAACTGAAATTAACTAAGACGTATATATCGCAAGACAGATTAACCAATTCAGCAATATTATCAATTGAGCATGAAATAACGAAAAACATTGATTTTGAAGACGTCATTGAAGATTTTGCTTCAATAAAGTCCAGGAAAATTAAGTTTCAAACTTGTAAATATAATATGTATATATAATATAATTTGTGATATGTATCATTTTTAATTAATTATTAGTTATTACGGTATAAATTAATAAATTATACCTAACTATTTTGTTTAATAATTACTATTACAATTAGCTTTAGTTTTTTGTCAAATCAATGTTCAAAATACGTTGTGAAAAAAAAAAATTTAATTTAATAAGAATGAAATGCAATATGATTAATGATAAATAAAATAGGGGGCGAATATTTTTAATTTTGCCCTGGGCGCCAAATCTTAACGGCACGGCTCTGAGTCTAACTACCGCGTAGGGGGTAATAAAAGCTTCATTTTTGTACACTTGTAAAACATTTACAAATAACAGCGGACGATAATCCTGGGTCGGGTGAGATTCCGTGTTTTCGTGAGATATGGGTATGATGGGTCATTTAAGCTTGAAGCCAATGTTTAAAAAACGAAATAACTATTCTGATTGAATGAGCTCGGGTGGATCTGCAGTTTCTGTTCGACTTTGATATAAATTGTCATTAATCTCTATTGTAATACGTTCGACTTGACGTTGCGGCATGCGGAGAGAACAACCGTTTTTATCTGGTTTTGGTAAGCCAGTTGAGCGGTGTCCTGTGGAAATCGGTGGAGACCGAAGATGTAAAAAATATTATGTAAAATGTAAACGAAACAATGTGAACAAATATACGGTGCCCGGTTCGGGAATGCAAACAGAAATAATTGAAACGACGCACAACCGCCTGGAAAATGTTCGACGGTCAGTTATTATTTTTTTTTTAAAACTTCTTGTTTGTTTTATGCATTTATAACTTTTTCGACTCGCAGCCGAGCGGTTTCGTCTGGAAACGTCAACCTCGCGATATAATCCGACGGCCGAAATTAAAAAACTTCAGAAATTCGTGACCAATATTCTGGTTGTATTTATTTTTTATTCTTATTTTCGAAAGTTCGTTGTATCGGCATCGCGGAAACTAACCATCCCGATTGTTGCGACAGTACACTAATCGGTATTGGGACTACTTGTTCTGTCGAAAAACTGCAATATTCTGATCGGTTTTTTTTCCTACGGATTTCGGAATTGGCTTCAAAAACCCGTCGGCCGTCAATACCACAGTCAATATGGCCGCTCGAAGGAGTTTTATTATAATTACGGTTATTGTACGTTTGCATTTTAATTTAAAACACGCCCGGATGCGTTCATATAATAGTTATGCGCACACACAAAAATGTACGCGTCACTAGGTAATATGACGTTATATCGCAATATCTGATTGAATATCCATGTGCCATGTGCGTGAAAAATATTGAATTGTGTTTTTTTTTTCCACTACTTCCTAGCATTCGTTGTTAACATTATAACAAAGAGGAAATTACGAAACACAAATAGCACGACACTGAATTTTACATAAGTTACCATAATAATAATAATAATGAAAATAAAATCGTCCAAGTAAATAAAAAAATGCTTCCGCTTATTTTGTGCAGTTCCATTTTAACTGTAATATTAATACTAGTTTTCGTTTTTGTTAAATATAAACAAAAAAAAAAAAAATAAAATGAATATAATGGCATTCTATGGTTATCACCTATAAATAATTCACTCAATTACATACTAGCATTACGCACCGAGCGTTAATGTAATATATTTTTGATGTTTTTATAATTAATTCAGAGATTAATTAAGTTGGTTTTTTTTCGCTCAGCCATACACACGATTCTACAAAACAAATATATGTATAAAAAAATAAAATTGTAAATTGCGTTCGAATGGTTATACGCTGTGTATAATTTATTAAAGAACTAAATGGAAACAAAGTTTTGAACCGTTTATCTCTCGCCAGTTATTCGTTTACATCACATAATACAATTAAAACACAGTTACATTATTACATCATCATACTTTTCTTTTGGTTCTGGATGTCGCGAAAAGTAAATTGGAATACGGCACAATTTATTTACGATCGTATATATATAACTCAGTTTATACTTATACCTCAGTTCCGATACCTATATTGTTGTGTGAATCGGATCTCAGTTCAAAGTTCGTAGTTTTTCTTAAATGTTTGACGGTTCTACTGATCGCATTGTGTTTATCCTTGAATTTGTACCGCTGTCTTCTGACCACAGCGCATTTACAATATTTTTTAACGGTTTCCGGTCTAGCTTCGTTTTTGGTGTTGAAAGAAATCTTAGACTTAAAGTTATTACGATAATACCACGCATAGTTCTGTTTATATCGAAAGTTTTTTTAAGACAATTATTATTAAAAAAAATTTCCTCTGTTCACGTACACCTGGTAGACATTTTTTCATAAAAATTACCTGAACGTAATTATTTCTAACTAGTCATCACCACCATCGTAAGATCGCTGAAAACACATAAAACATAAAAATCTTAGTACAAAAGATTACAAATATGGTACTCGTTTACATTGTATAATACATTATTATTTAATACATAAGTCATAAACTCATAATACTGTATCCCGATCGTCATGTTTGAATGCGTCAATTTTGTGTCAAGTTGTGCTCCGAATCGCTCGAAATCATGTATTTTATAATTTAACGTTCTGCAATGTTTTAGTTTATCGCATGCGGATGAGTGATCACTGTAGTCTACAAGTCTCGAACATTGATTGTAATTCTCTATTATCTCTGGACTTAAGTTCCATCCACGTATGGGTTTCGGGCGTCTTCATGATGACGAACGACATTATGATTTTAATGGTAATGGCAATGAGTGAAATATATGAGTGAGCGATACAGAACACTGAAGATTTGGCGTGTGAAATGTAGGCTTGATTCCTTACTGGTTAGCTGGTGAGATACCGCGTGTTGCCTTCAATATTGATAACACTTTGTGTTCTTGCGGTAGCGGTGAAAATGTCTGGTTTGGTTTTTTTTCATTTTTCATAGCACTTAAATATGAAAACCTTTTCCCGATTAATAGCTCCAAACATTATTTTGTTTCCCTGTTCGTTGGTGATTTCATAGGCCTCTCACGTAGTGCGAGCAGTAAATACGTTTCTGCTTAGAAGAAAAAAAATTATAAGACTCCGATCCTTTTACAAAAAAAAAAAAATAACGAGGGATGTCAGAGAACTTTTTTTTCTTATTAATATAACGGAGAGTTTTTTTTTCTTCTTACATTAAGTAGCTTTACAAGCCGTTCCGATTAGTGTTCTTGATTTTTCAACGAAATTATAAACAGATCTTGTTTACTCTAAATGAACATTTCCAACTAACTAGTTATTCTTGTGTTTGCTCTTTGTGTATTCGATACGGTTTGATGGCATTTGCAATTTGAATGTGCGAGTATTTGGTAAGTTCGAATACCTTATAATGGATATTGGTGTAATTCGAGTGAACTGTTAAATTTTTGAATTGCGCGTATTGATCTAACTGCAGTGAACACTGAACATTTGCATCGCGATTTGTTGTGTACAATATACTGAAGGTTATTTTTAAAAGCAGAACGATACCGTTACACGGGATAATGCTTTTTTTTTTGCTCTGCAGAGTCCTGTTGCTTTGACGCAAGTCGACTTTATTCCAGTTTATTTCCTATTAATTGTTCTTTGGCGATAAATATATACGAGATAATATGTAAAATAAATGATATCCTTGACTAGATGGTTTTTATTTTTTATTTAACTTCGGAAAACGATTTAATAACTTTAATACTATATTTATATTTAGTGTTTGAGATAAAGTACCCACTAATTTTGCTTAGATTTTTTTTAAGACATTGTCATACAATTAGTGTAGTTTTCTAAGACTCGTTGAATACTTTTATTGTCAATAATAATTAGCAAAAGGTATAAGTATATAAGATACTCAAAGTAACGTATTAAAACGAGATAGTGAAAACAGAAAATATAATAAATTAAGTTAAATCGGTGTTGAAAATATTAACGATGATTATTTATACTGTAGTCTATGACTCGATGAAAAAGCACAAAAATAAAATTGCTTTTAACTCATAATTTCTCATAAACCGTGGCATTTGTGAAAAACTGACGAAGTATCGAAAAAAAATAACTACGAAAACTTATATCCAGTGTCACGGTACAGACGCATCGCGGTTCTTAGCCACCGATCGTCATACATAGCTGGTTCAAAGATTGTGATTCTAGGTGCAAATACGTCGTACCCGCCACCCGGTATCCTTCGCGGTGTTCACGGTTCGGAAACCTTAATTTATCTGCAGTAATAATATTGTTCATTTCAACCACGTACTATTACGTTATTTCTATGCGATTTCATCAAAACCCGACGGTTTGTTTAACAACGCTTTAGAAATACATTCGTCTTATTGTCTTATTATATTACAAACGCGTATTTTAATCATCACAACGCCGACTTGCTGTAAAAACACCGAATAGGTGAGTAATAACCGAGTCGCGAAACTATACGATAAGATGCGTTTTATAATACGAGATAAAGAATTCCGGTTCGGTGTCATTTATCTTAATAATACACTCTGACGTGAAATGTAATTATAACTTTAATATTTCGAAATAAATGTCAGGTAAATAAGTAATTCTTACTTGGTAAAAAGGTGGTACAAAGAAAAGTGCGAAACGAAATAAATCATTTCGTTGTGAAATACTAGGAAATACGAATACCTACACTTCCATGCGTTGTCGCGAATCGGTTCCGAACAATAATTACACAATACCTAGTAAATAAATGCAATTAAAGTAAACGTAGTTAAAGGTTAAGGTATTATTTTAATGATTGTATTAACTTTTGTGGTTAAAAAATATATGACATAGTTGATGTCGTGTTTCCAAAAAGAATGTCTACACTAAATAAACGTATATTTACACACTACATAGACATTAAACCAAAAAATATTATTATTTACCTGTAGAAACAATACTAATCAAAATAATATTTCGAGGCTTAGACATCGTGAACTGAGATTAATTTATTGATAGAAGTATAAAAATCGAACACATGGTAGATATATGGAGATTTATTCTAAACGTTCAATCAGTGTTGAATACATGAGATCCAAAGTGACCTTTATCGTTTGGATTTTATTTTGATCTAGATAGAAAGTATTAGAAATTATTTTACTGCTGGCGAAGATCGCAAGACCATTGGTGATTTTCAAAAGGTAAAATATCTATAATGTTAGTCACCGGATAAGTTTATCGAGTTTCTAAGCCAAGCCATGACCTTTAAAGCCAAGGTTTTTGCATAATATCGTTCTTTAATTAATTCTCACTAATAAAAAAAAATACCAAATTAGTAGAATTTAAAAAGTAAAACCTACACTTGAAATCACCTTCGTTGATAATATTTAATCATTATTATTCAGCACGATGCATAATAGCAGTAATGTCTCGGAAAACCCGTTTAATCCCGTAAAACATTTAATCACCTATTATATTTTTTATATACTGCGTGTGCGAGTAAGTGTGTGTTTGTGTGTGGTAAAAACACGCACTATTATAATACATTAGGACAAATTTTTGCAAAAGAAAAAGCAGAAAACCTTTTGTTGGGGTTGGCGGGGGAGTCGGGGAAATTCCGTAGAGTGTGCTTGTACAGAAACGAAAAAAAAAATATCTGACGTATTATTTTCCACGTGAAAGGCACTTCACGCACCCGCACCCGACCGGGTAGACCACTTGACCGGGGGGTGTATTGTCGTGTTATTAGATTTGAAATGATTCTAATGCGCAGTGTTCGAGAAGACGAGTTATGCGTTTGGTTTTTACCGGAGTGGTCTCGAAACGAACGACGAGGCGTGTAGTACACTAATGACGTGCAGTCGATAAAAACGTGTGATCAATTAGAACTCCTCGGTGTAGATAGGTTTCCGCGGCCCGCGCTGCAGGACCCTATTCCGTGCGAACGAGTGCATTTCACGTTTTAATTTTTAAGAAACGGCTGTTATTTTATTATAATTTAAGAAATTCTTATTTACTTTTTATATAATACTTATCCGTTTTTATATTCTAATTCGTAATTGCAAGTAACTACTCAATTACGCATTTTATAATTTGTGATTACACTTTATATCGTAGTGTGATTTTTAACATATAATTAATTATTGACATTTTGAAATATTTTTAATTTGTAATTTTTTACTTTTTTCGAGTAATTTGACAATATCTGATTTTAACAATATAATCAAATGTCCAAGTGTGTAAATAATATGCTACTTGATAGTAGATACTGGAATTGGTCCTCTGCAATATATTATTCAAGTATCGATGCAGACAACAATACAAACTATTTTATAAACCAAAGATAATCGACTGGAATGATAGTTACATGAAAATCCGACCTAATGGTGGATTATGTTTGGCTATAATAAAATATAAAAGGGTTATTGATCAATGCTATTGTCTGTAGGACAGTAAAGAAAATGTACGTTATTATAATATAGAGTGTACGGGGAACATTGAAAGCGCGGGAGGATACGTAACCCTTCAGCAGATCATTATATTGTTAGAAAATATTAAACCTTTACGTATAAGATGTGGAGTAGAGAATTTGTGAAATAAGACAAGGATACGTTACACATCATGCTCATTAGGGTGGAATCATAGTTCTTATAAAAACGATTTACAAAATGAAAAACCTTTTACGTGGTATAAGTTACAACATGTTATGTACAGAAATAGAACTTAAAATCAACCCTGTGTGGTTTGCACGGTTTAATAAATGTTTATTCCATTTTTATAAGTACTTCATTATGGAATATCATATTGTTAAACATTAGCCGGAAGAACCGTGATTCTACCACGATCAAAATCGTGAAGAATCGAAAAATACTAGAGAACTGCACATCGACTACACTTATGACATTGTGTTTGAGTACGGGTCTTATCAACAAATATGGCTGTGGGTACAATGAGAGATCACTCAAATAGCTTATACTTATTCGAGACTTGAGTGTTCAAGAACCAAACCAAAGTAAGAACAAAACCCTTTTATTGAGGAATCAGATGCAACGATATTCCATGGCGTTTGAAAGACAATTACGTGAAATAGTAAATGTCTTTGATCAATATTAAACGAGGTGACGGTAATAATTTCTCATTAAAAGTTTTTTTTTTTTTAAAAAAAGCAAATTAAATAAATAAAAAAATTAAGTTCTTTCAGAAACAAAAAAAACGTATGGAGTAAACGAATGAGGGTGGAGAAAGTTATTTTCTGTTCTAATGATCCGCGAAACTATTAAGGAAATCGAAAAATGACCACTTTAATGTTTCTTCCATGTCCCGTTTCTGATATAATGAGAAGGTTCGTGAAACTTGTAGTGTATCTTATCTTCTACCGCTCGAAAAACAGTTATAGAGGGGGGGAGGATATAAACTCGCTTCATTGTAGATAACCGACATATATCGTTCATAACAGCTGCAGTAGCTCGTACTTAATATATTCAATTCTTAATATGCTATGGGATAAAAGTGAATTCCGAGTACAATATGGAATTAAAAGAATACGCATTGAATTAACGTATGGTTATGTAAATTTATCACACATATCATGTATTGAAATGCTGGGGCCAGGGTATTCTTTCAAGTTATCTAAAATAATATTTATAAAGGTTCGAGTTATCTCGAGGTTCCACTGTAATTTATATTCTACGAAGGAAGAGATGTAATCATGTTTATTTTTTCTGTGAACAATTGGTGAATCCGCACTCTATTAGTTTTTAATTTAAAGCCAGAGTATTAGTTTGAATCGATTTCATTACAGCTGAGCGTGTATAAACGAAATATGGTACACAGAGGAAAATTTTTTTATCAAGAATCTGTTTGGAATTGATTATGATAAAGACCTGACACTTTGAGAAAACCTAGAATACAGGAAATTCTTATAACCGCTGCGACGATGTAATAATTATGAATCGCGTGCACAGCGTGGCTCATCCGACACGTGGTTCAACCGGAAGGAGGTGTGTGGGTAAATAAACCAATAACGTTCAATATTATACGCGCGTCTTAATAAATTGCTTCGGATGGAAAATAAAAAAAAAATTAAGGGAAAATGATGAATAAAAGAGTCGTTATTGTGGAAAATTACTCACGTCGGGCTTTGAATAATTATTTACGTGCCTCATTACGAAGTTTGTATAATGTTTTCATTATAATAATATTATAACTCGATACATATTTACATTTAAAAAACCGAAACGGCACGACGACACGTTCGCCAGTTCGCCGCACAATGGTAATAATAATAAAGAAGGATACGCGTTTGTGAGAGGCCAATTTTTACGGTTTTCATTATTTATTATCGCTTTTCTAAAATTTCCGGTAAAAAAATACGTTTTTAACGTAAAATACAATTTATATTTTTATACAGAGTGATTTTTCAGACGTACTTATCCCTTTTTTGGCTGTAAAATTCATTAATTTGGATTTTTTTTTAAATGGTCATGTTAATATGAAATCTATATTTTTAACTATCAATTTTTTTTCAACCTTAGGGTGTCATGTGGCCATACAAATTTTGGTTTATAACGTAAAATATTGTTCAATTAATTTTTCTGGAATTGTTTGTGTAACGTAGTCAAGATTTAGACAAATACTTTCGAATTCAATCAAATTTAAAACTTTGTATGAAAAGTGTAGAATTCACGTGATTTGGAAAGAGTAGCAAATAGCGATAAAACACAATTATAAATAACATCAGTATATTGAGTATTATAATAATATTATCCTTTACGTAATTCAAAAACTACTCATTCGATATTTGATGTCGATACATCAAAATTTATAGAAAAATGCCCTCAATAAAATACCACAGTGAAATAAGGGTGTTTCTATTTGGAATATAAAAGCTTGTATCGCCACAGGACACCCTAGAGGTGGCATGAAAAAAATGTTAGGAAAGCATAGGTTTCATGGTTAATTGAACGTTCGATAAAAAAAAGGTCCAAATTTAAGCATTTTGAGCCTGGTTACCCCTGGATACGGATATAGGCAACTCAGCGGATATTCAGTGCAAACGTTTTCTCTGCGTGTTACGAAATAACAATAACGCCAAACGGTACGCGCTTATAATTACGAACTGCAGTCGAGTCAAAGGATCGTAAATAATCCGTTTTACGTTGCACTTACAGCAAAGCCTTAACGGGACACTTGTACACCCGTGTAACGATATATTTTTCCGCGATTCGCCAGAACCAGAGTTGTTACGTTACGTCTCTCAGGTATACGCCCTCGCCCGCCAACCACCGCCAAAAACCTAATCGTTTTCACGCCGATTATAAGCTGCAGTGTTTGACTTGTTTTTTTTTTTCTTTTACACACGGTCGTTGATACAGTACATTACCGAACCGGGAACACTAAACAGCCGACTCAAAAGTTCTTCTAATCGGAACCCGTAGAAACTGCCGTCGTTTTTCATCAAGCACAACATTCTCGTAAAATAAAATGATTGTTAATCCCGAAATGAGCATGTACCGCTCTTCACCTATTTGCTTAGGCCGTAAACTTGTTTAATAAAGGGTGTACCTCTTTTGTTTGAGTACCCATTCAAATAACGTTCAGCATGTTTCGATTTTCAAGAGTATTTATATACGATATAGAAATAAGTTTATCAAAAGTAAAACTATTCAAAAATATATTGAACTAACGTGCAGTATAGACAAGAGTAAAGTAGGAGCACTTATATGTGAAAAAAATTTGATTCGACTTTGCGCAAAGTATAACTTTATTTGTGCAACCATGAGCGCAGCAAAAATGCACCGTGATGCAGTTTTTTTGTTTTGATTATAAAGTGCTGTTGTATGTATACACAGCGCGTAAGTGATTCGTCGGTCGACTTGCAGAACTCGGACCGAGTGATTATTGCTCTTGGTGTAGCTTACAACTAAACTAGTTACAACAACGGTTACCGGTTACCCTTAGTAGTTTGGCGCCAAAAAATAAAATAAAAACCGCAACGAATAAACTACCCCGGTCAAGCGGTGGACTTATGCGCGCCGTTGATTTATCGTATGATATAAGGTTTAGACGGTTTATTATTCTGTTTTAAACATTGACAGGATTACGAACGGTGTCATAGTATTACGACAAATGCGTCCCGAAACTTTGCCCTGAGATTATCAAACTAAATTATTATTCTATTTTATTGTACCGAAATTCGCGAAACAACTCCGGCGAAATTGCGTACGTAAAATTAATACGCATATTATATCACATTGTGTTTGTCGATAAAGTTTACTCCGTATAAGCTCACGTGGGGGCTAATAATTATTATTATTATTTCATGTAACGAAGTTTGTCAAACCTTTACGGGTTTTCGGTTTTTATTCACTATTATTATATACAGCAGACGCGCTCGGTATACGCGTCACGAAGGTGTCTAAAATACAGTGCGAGTGCGGTGGTGTGATGCAAATATATATTTTCCAGACTATTATATTATTAGCAAGCAGGGATGCGGTTGGAAATATTCTCGTGTTTCGTAATTAAAAAACATCATACGAATAAAGTTCGGTCACACGACCGCAACAAAATATAATCGATTTACATCTAAGCAGCGACAAAGACGAGAATAAGGCTGTCTTTCCCAAGAAGGTTTGTGAGACTGATCGATCATAATTTTTATTCAAGGCTTGCATTTATTTTAATTTTATGAACATTTTGTTATTTCAACAATAAACAAACAAAAAATGTTGTGTACCGTTTTGTTTTAATGCTGTTTTAAAGTGTTTTCCTCATATTGTAATATCCCGAGTAGTTGCGATATTTCTACCAAAATGTTCGTGGAAAGCAAACCGCTTTTAACGGTATCGAGACAGCGTTATACACATATCTCATCAGGTACTCGTTACCGTGGTCAGTTGAGTTATGGTATAATATTTGTCTATTATTGTTGTTATTGTTCAAGTACGCAATCGAGTCGCGAAAAAAGGTGGAATGTGTGCAGACGAACAGCGCCCGTGCAAAGTGTCGAAGTCACACTCGATTTTGCAGTCATTTTCGTTTTAACTTCGCCAATCACCTCTTACGATCGTGTAAGAAATGTACTCGTATGCCTGTTGATTTAGCCATGATGACACGATTATATTATTTTGTGTTCGTGGCGTCATCGTATGTGGATCGATGTGACCGAATTATTATTGCGCTATTTCGGCAAAGGCAAAACACACTGAACTTATTTGATAATAATAATTGTAATTTTTTTTGAGACCATCGCAAAATGAAAAACAGGTGAGACGTTTTTACAAAAATAGTTAATACAGTAGTTACAACCAAATGTCTCGATAAGGTAGGCTTAACTTTCAATCGACAATTTCGAGTGCCGCTGATGAGCAAAAATTTAACGAAGAAAATCAAAACTGATCAATAGTCTATATAATCATTATGTAATGAGTACTCAAAATGGACTAAAGAAACAGTGCGCGACAAAATACTAGACGGTATCGTTTCGAAATTCGATTAATGCTGAAGTTGCTATTGTGATTATTTTCCCGATTTTTTCAAATATTTGGAAAACCTTGGGAAAATTAGCTGTCACGTGGTTATTAGTTTACGATTTTACGGACACTTCAGCTGTTTGATATATTTTCTTTCAGTCGACGTGATGTCATATAAGTGATCCCATAATACATCCTCGCCGTCACACGATCCGTAGCACGGCATAGCGTGTTCACGATATTATTATGTTACACTCTAGTTTGGTGTATGCGTACGAGTATGTCATACAGCTTAGAAACTAACATACAATATAATATGTCGGGACGAATAAAGAATTTATAGAAAACGCCGACTTGTGTGATCGACTTAAAAGACGGATCCATAGTATCGGCCATTGTGACGTTTTTTTATTTTTTATTACATTAGTTTTCTGACCGAATCAAGTGTCACATGTTCTTTTTGGCCAAATGTGACTAACATTTTTTTTTATGTTGATAACATTATTATGAAGCAATATATTTTAGTTGAAGGGATTTTTTGTGAAGGAATCGCCTATTTTTAATTTTTTAATTTTTTTATTTTTAAACTAGTAGGTCACTTGCGCAATAATCACCTTCCAGGGACATCGCGAATTCGGTTATCAGAAGATTTACATGTATTTATAGACCAGAGTGGAATCTTTAACAGGAAGTTTCAGCGACTTTTTGGATATGAGAGATAAAAAAATGTTGCAAGATTGAGTGATTGGAGACATAGAACGGAAATTTGAGGATTTTGCGAAGGCATTTAGATTGAAAGATAACGATTTAAATTGCACGGTTTGGCTGAGCCCCAGAGTTGAATTCCGTAAGTTCATATGGGTTTGAGTAGGGTTTTGTGTAATGGGAATTAATTATTTAATTGTAGGTGCTTTGAGGTGAGCAGAAATCTAAGTTGTCAGATTATATTGTTCAGAGTGGTTCATTTGTTGCTGATGTGGGTTGCACAAGTAAGGCAGCGGTCAAGAATCAAGGCAAGATAACAAACGTTTTGGACATGTGAAAGTGGGATGTTGTTCAAGTATACAAGGGGGGGGGGGTGCAGTCTTTACTTCTGAGTTTAAAAGTGCAGTGCTGTGATTTATACATTGGTAGATTTCCATGCTCCAATCTTTGAGCCGGTTCGTAGGAGATGTAGATTTTATTGGATTAGATCATATGTCTTGACGGGCTCTAAATGAAGAGCTATTTTTTCTTCTACCGGATGAATACTATACTAATAATTATATTTACGTATAGTTATACACAACACTTCAGCTCCATCCGGGAGTTCAAGTATAGTTTAGCAACATTCACAACACAAATGTTCTTGAACTGTTATTTTTTTAAATTCTCTCTCTCTTTTTTTGTAAAATGAAATAATAAGTATCTAATTTTTGTTTTATTACATACTATTTGACGATACATCATCGTGAATAATGTTTAATGTCATGCAATTAAAAAACCCCAATTTTATGACTCTAAAAACTCAATTAAAAAATAAAAAAATAATAAATAAACTTGTGTTGTTATGAAAAATATTTTCATATCAAATAATATTAAGCCATCAGATTGAACTACTATTAATTTATTAGCATACAATCAAGAACAGAACATATCGATGACTTCGCATTTTTTTTTTTTTTGTGCAACGTCGTCATATGCGATTACAACTAATCGAATAGATCAGGTTTATATTTTTTCGTTTTTGACGTTTTTTTTATTAGGTTATATTTTAACATTTTGCGTAAGCTGTGACAAAAATCATAAATTAATTTTTATCATACGTTTTGTAGGGTAGTATACGCATAATCCGATTTCACAAAAATAAAACATATTATAGTGACCCCTATGGTAGGTCATAAATAATATTATCCCATTTCTCATCAACCATGATGGCTGTTCGGGCGTAATTATAAAAATATACATTTTTTTTGTACATAAATAATTTTAATTTTTCAGAAAAAAATTATTTAGAGTTTTTTTTTTCTTCTCTTAACCCCAGAGGAATTCATCGTTTTTTTAGTTGACAAAAAATGCACTCCTCGGCGGTTTCCGGTTTATCGGCAGGAGGGGTGCGAAAAAAATAGAATTTTCATCGCAGTAATGTTTAAAAATGTGATTTTTCGGAACGCAGGAACGGTGGGAACACGTAGAAGAACAATGCGGTTTTTGTGACAAGAGAAAAAAAACGAAGCGAAAAATATAGAAACAGGTAATCGACTTTAACTATAAATATTTTCCTAGATTATTGTTCGTACGGTCCTTTTGATTTTCGCCACCGCTTTTTCCGTCGATCGTCCTTTGTCCCCCATTACCACATATTATTTTAATTACTATTGTTATATAATAATGCGCGTTCAATACACTTTAAAAATAATAATAGAATACCGTCAAAGTCAAAGGAAAAGCACTTAACTAGGCCACGGGCGTATTAGAGAGTAGGTACACGCGATTCGCGTCGTATAATTACGAACAAAAGAATAATAAAACGGCTTTATGGAGGGATATAAATTTTTAAATCAACAGACCCGAGCGGCGTCGTTACGAGTATTAAAGTTGTCCAGATTTATTGCACTACACGTACATGCACGCGTCATCGTGCGCGTATAGTTTTGTGTACACGCGTATTATACACCACTATGTGTGTGCCACGAAAATTCAAGTCCGGGGCACTGTGAAAACCGTTCCGACGAACGCTATATAGGTGCACGCGACTGCTGTACTACATCATTCTAGCGGTAAAATGGGGGTGCGCTTTTTTTTTTATTTTTTTTTAATTAAAAATTTCCGCCGGCACGTTCGCGGCGACCATTATTGTAATATAACAACACTGTGTGCCTGCTAATAATTTTCGATTTTCGACCGTCGCGTATCGGACCCCCTACGCCGACCTGCATGACGCGCGGTAGTGTGCCCGAGTATATAACATATATTGCGAAAACACCTAAATCGCGTACCGTCCGTTAAATTGCGTCCTCAACGCCCTACCACCCCGCTGAAGACCCGTGATCTACGTGCGCCGCCGCCCGGAGTGGTGCGTGGGATGGATGTACGCGATTGTCGCTTTATTAAGAATTATCGATTTTTTTCCTTTTTTTTTTCTTTTTTTTCACGTCTTTTGACGCCTTTTCCCGTGTACATATGCTCGTGTTACGTCAACACGTAATTACATACAAGTTCACGAGCGTTCACGCAGCAATTAACATGTCATATATTTTTCGAAACAACGCATATTATTTTTATCATTTATAATGCGGCCCGTGACCTTATAACGTAAGACGCATACGCGTACCGCTGTTTTCTCGTTCGTTGATAGAACGCGTACGACGTCATATATTTTGTTGACCTTCGCAAAAAGATGCGCACAGTTGGAATGTAAAAATCAGTATATTAATAATATATTGAAATGCCTTGAAAGAAACATCTGAAAAACCAATATTTCATGCAAATCTTAAAAACGGTTACCGGTTTTTTCCGAAAACCATTTAAAACCGACAACTTTAAGGACCCGAATACGTTTCCTGGTCTTATTAGCAGTTGAGAAAACGGATACCAGTAACCGATTAACATAATCTTGTAAACATCACATACGAAAAACCGATTAGCAACATTCCTGTAAAGCAATTATTTAATAATGTCGGTGTACAATACGACGTGAAAAAAATTTCGCTGTGCTTGGTTATGTTAGGTTCCTTTTATATTTATTGAAACCGAAATAAAATTTTTCGATTTCAATTTTAATTTCGCTTATCGATATCGGTCTTTTTCGATTTTAATTTTAATTTTGCTTATCGATATCGGTGTTTTTCGATTTCAATTTTAATTTTGCTTATCGATATCAGAGTTTTTCGATTTTAATTTCGATTTTAATTTCAATTTTAAATCACTATTACATTTTTGTGACTTTATTACTGCTATATTTTCTATTTATGTTTTGGTTTCATATATAATTAGTGATTATTACTATAATAGATACCTAGATAGTCAGTTATTATAAATATAAAATTAAACAAATAATACAATGTTATGAAACGTAAATTTATAAAATATAAATAGGTATTCCCAAAACTATTTCAACTCAAGATTATTACTGTCACGGTGAGAGAAATTAGGAAATACGTGGAAGCCGATTATGGATAAAAGTATACCATAATATAATATATATATATATATATATATATATATATATATATATTTAGTAATAACACTGATAACTAACAAGTCATAATAATATAAATACCGAAATAATAACATTTCTGTAAACGAAATACTGCCACACGCTGTTTGTTAATTGTACCAGGAAATTATATTCTAATAAGATGGATACTTCGTATATTAGACATTATTCTTGGTAATAATAATAAAAATACTATAACATACCTAATGGCTAATGGTAAATAATAAATACAAATTATAGTTGGGCTCATATTGTATAATTTAAAATTTTTTTCCAATTGAAAATCGAAATTGAAAATTTTCTTTTAAACCGATTACAATTTTGATATTAAAAATCGATATCAATTTTTTTCAATTTCAATTTTAATTTTGAATATCGTTATCATACATTTCAGATTTTGATTTCGATTTTTATATTTCAAAAGAATTTAACGATTTTTATCGATATTCAAAATCGATTTCGAAATCGATTTCAAGCCCTGATTGAAACATCCCGAATCTTAAGGTCTCCCCACAATTAATGATAATAATAATTTCTGATTATTTAATTATTATTTAATTATTATAATGAAAATAGATTCTAAACATATTTCCTACGTGTCCTAAAATGACTGAAAAGTTACATTATC
The DNA here is from genome assembly GCA_949715065.1 of Periphyllus acericola. Lineage (NCBI taxonomy): Eukaryota > Metazoa > Arthropoda > Insecta > Hemiptera > Aphididae > Periphyllus > Periphyllus acericola. The sequence continues at coordinate 9,471,768 of OX454272.1, forward strand.
TTAAAAACGTAATTCTTCAAACTATTATTGAAATAATGTTGTGTTATACGTAATGTGATTGTGCGTATCATATTAATTAATAATTACTTAAAACAATCTATGAATACTTTTGGAATCAATTATTGAAATACGTTTTTGAAATACTTTTGAAAACCAGTATATGTACGAGTACTTGTATTTTATTTAAATAGGTACTCTCAAAAAGTATATTTTACAAGACTGAATATTATGTTAAATAAACTGTAAAATCGCTCCCAGCAATAAAGTCCAATTGCAAGTGAAAACATAACGAGTATAAGAGTCGAGGTATAATAATATGTTTTAATGATATACAAATAAATGCATAAGTAATCGAATAAATTGAATAGGTGTACGAGGAAATCACAGCCGTGTGTACGTGTGTGTGTTCGACAAATCACATTATTATATCACACAGAAATTTAGCGTTACACAGAACTGTAAGTTTAATTTGAAAAACCGTCTCATCCGTATACATAAAACAATGCGTGCTTTGTTAACGTACAAAATTGAATTCGCCGACTCCCTGGAGTCGTGAAAATAATTGTAATAATATATACAATGACGAAACGTATACGTATATTATTTTATATGTGATTATTTGCTGTTCGTGTATAATCACTAAAGCGCGTTCGATTACTCGCAGTTCACCGCTAAATCCGAGGGTAGGGAGCGTTAGTGATCGGTCTCGTTCCATTACGCAACCATAAGCGTGATATATCTATCTATAGTTCATTTTTAGGTCAAAGAGAGAAAGAAACATAGAAAGAGTGGACTAGGAGGGAGGGAGAGAGAGAGAGAGAGGGATAGTAAAAAGGGGAGACGAAAGCCACTAGAATCCAACAAGTAACTGCAGATGTTCTCCTATTATTTTCGATGTACGACAAAATCGCGTGCTGAACGAAAATGTATTTAGGGTCGTTTTTTTTTGTTCGATCGAATACAAATAAAAGTACGGATTTTTTTTTAATACGAAAAGTGTGTATTATTTTCGTCGACGAAATAAAGGCGTGTCTCGAACGCGTTCACGCAGGTTCTAAACTCACAGACTCATCATGATCAACTCTGCGCAATATTGTGAATGTTCGTCGAAGAATTTTGCTTTCACAACTCGATTTACACGACAAGTAAACCGTTTTCATTTTATGTAAACGAATAAATAAAGTATTCATAGAACGCCACGTTAACTGGAAACGAAGTTTAGAAGCTCCCGATGTGGAAAATGTTTAGTACAGATCTCTTCAAACGTATTACAATCATATCGAATGTAGAACAGAACATTTTTTTTTCGTCCCAGATCATAATATTAATATGTATAGTGTTTCGCATGCCACCCGGCTCGACATAATTTTCGAACAGTCGATGATTATGTGTTTTACTTAAAAAATAACATAGTATATGAAAAATAAAATAACATTAGTATATGTAGTATATTACTCGTAGTAACTATATGTCTGAATTAATATCAAATCCTTTTAAATGGCTACATTGACGTTATTGGTCCAGTGGTATTTTGCTTCCAAGAAGCTCTTCCCCGTTTAATGGCGAATGACATCGTCCATATATGTCTAGTCCTTTGATCTCTATTTTTTATAATTAATAGTATTAAGCAGTTAACTACCATTTTATTTAGCAACTCCTAATTAAAGCTTATTCAATGTTTAATAACAAGTATACTGTTCTCATCATTTTATATAACCATATAATATCTATAAGTTCCAGGGACGCTCTTAGCCCAAGCCCTAGACCCCGTGCATTGTATAGGTGCTTTACGTCTGCAAGTCAAACATTTGAACTATAAAAACATACCAAACGATGATATTAACTCGTCTCGTGAGTCTTAATAGTAGAGTTGAAAACGGCTAAATGGCGCATAGCGTCGGCATTATTTTCATCGGGCACCGTCGCGCGCGTCGCAGCGGTTTCGTCATCCGTGTGGACAAACGAAGCGTGTACACGGGCCCGTGTAAGGCGGTAAAATGAATTATGCATGCGTCGGAGGACCACATTCGAAACGCGTGTGCACGCGCGTAATACGAAAGCCATACGCGTCCGAGCCGTAAGGGGTGGGGGATAAAAATAAGGGCGAAACGAATAAAAAGTCTTTAACGTGTTTTTGTTTTATTTTATTTCTTATTTTCATCCCGCCGGGTGCGAATAGCATTATAACCACCGCGAGTCGTACCACCATATTATCATACCGTGCGCCGCGTGGGTACAAATATGCCGCGTAACACAACACACACACACACACACATACACACACACCGACGCGCACGTGATGTTATAACGAGTGCACTGTATACGTACACTACGCCGTTGTGTACATATTATAATATATACGCCGTTTCGGTTCGACAACGGCATCGGAAGAAGATTTATGTCGAACGGGTCGTAAATAGGCGGACGCATTTGAATACGGAGTGCCCGCGATCTCGGACCCCACGGACAGCGCGAGTGTGGGGTGGAATCGAACACTAGGGGTTGGGCGGTCGGCGCGGTTAGGTTAGTAGTGCCGTGTGTTGTGTAATACCGGCGATTCGGAAATTCCGTAAAACAAAACGCGGCATATTTTTAGATAACAATAGAATTAACAATAATGTCTACTAGGCGCGCCGGTGGCGTAACACTGGACGAGTACGCGAAACAACCCGTACGGTTTTCAACGTCTTCTCCGCACGGACGCGTTGGTGGTTTTGTTTCCGCGCCCACGCGATTCCTGTTTTCATTCCGGAACACACGTCTGGTTCGTCGATTTTTTTTTCACTTTTCACTTCACGTGCGGCCGGAGGTCGAGAGTCCCTGTGTGAGCGTGCGGTCATTGTTTGGTCACTCGAGACGCCACACCAACACGTTTGGTGTGCAATAATACTATAATCTACCGTGAAAACATCTCGACCCGCGTCCGAACGCAACCGACAGGGTAATAAACGTAACGTTTGTAAAGTTCTCGGCTCGCAACCCTGTCTCTGCAGTTCCTGCAGATGTCAGACAGCGTGTGATTATTACACTTGGACTTCGGCGAATCGACGACAGCTTGACGGCCGAACGATCTTGGTCTTGTCTCCGCTGCTAAGCCCGTTAGTGAGGACCTGAGACAATGGATTCGGCAAAGTCTCGTGCAACGCGTTTACGTCAGGACGTGCATTCCTCGGTTCGCCTCACTTCGCGGAATATCGAAAATTCCTTAGCCGATGACGTTTACCACCGCGAACACAAGGTGTCCCACCGGGATTTACGCACAGCCATATGCAACACCCGGTATCGCGTGGTCCCGCAACTTCATACTCTGAGTGCGTCACAACATAAAAGCGATTTCCCATCGCTGTCGTGAAAGTGTCAAAAAAGTTTGACCCGACTCGCTATTCCGCCGTCGTGTAACGTTCCGAACGGTTTACTTTCAATCGCCAAACATTGGAAGCCCGTTCAGGACGCGTAACAAACATCGCGCACAGTTCGAAACCTAAATACTTGTGCAATAACAGTGTTATGCAGGAAGGTATGAACGTCCGTGCGAACTGGTGTCTTTTCCCAACTATTTATGTTTTACACGGGCAAGGTCGATGTTCGTGCGATGTACGGTTGTGTCGTGTCAGTCGGTCGGCAACGCTTAATATAAAACAAAAAAAAAAAAAAAAACCGTAGTAACGAGGTCTAATCGCAGACCTACTCTTTGGATTTCAATTCACTCTCGTTTGCGGATCGGCACAGCTAATTGATAACGGGTCCGGAGCAAGGATTATTACTGCCCTACAAAGGACTTTAAAAGCGCACTAAGGAATGCAAACCGGTAAACGGTGCTCAAAGTGCGGTTGGCGCGGATGTTTCTTGTGCACCCGCGATGATTGAGTAAATCAAGTGGCTGTTTGGCACTGAAAGTTTTGACGGCAATTAGACTCGGCATTTTTCTGTTGTACTACACTTTCGGTCATAACCTATAGCGTCAAGGCGAGATTAGCTCAGAAATTCCAGGGACTTTGAACCGTCTTATAATGACTTTACGAAAAATCACAAAGGTATCTTGCATCGCGGCAGTCTCTACACGGTGACTATATGCACCAGGACAGAGTAGCTGTCCATTGCTACATTTTAGAAGCTTTTAAATATTTCAAGGAAGAAATGTACCTTTCATAATAGCTTCCTGCACACGGGTAAAATGTCTTAAGTATAGGTAAGTGTTTTCACTAGAAATTGTATTACTTGTATAAGAAAAACCACTATTGTAGGAAACGGTAGAATCTATATCTACATCATCGATAACATTGATATTGAATAATAAGACAACTGTTGAACGCATCGCAGGGGCTTGGCAATATAAACCACTGTCTACGCATATTAAACGTCAAAAATAAAGACATTCGGTGGGTAAATGATTTTTCAGAGGCTAGTATAAGGACTGTATGATTGTAAAGCAATATAAAATCAATCATATAAATGGAATATTTAGATAAAAAAAAAATAATTTTATTTTGATGTTTGTAATTTGAGGAAACCAATTAAAAAATCATACACCACCTTATGTATAATATACCATATATATATATATATATATATAATAAAATTATGGATTATCATTTTATGTTTAAGTTTTGAGATGCTATAGGTACTATTGACATATTTTAAAATCAAACCACTCAACTACACTACGTCATGATCTATGTGTTCTTCCTTATTATTTTTTTACTCGTTCTTCCAATATTCGTTTAAATTCGATGGTAAAATTAATTGAATATCTTCAGATAATATTGATGGATTAAGTCTTTAATTCCAAACTTTTAATATTTACCTATGGTAAAACGTTTAATGCAGAAAAACTACTATGTTATGTAGTATGGGTTGAAATTGGTCGAAAAATAGATTTCCGTGAATATTGACTTAGAGGCCGAATGGCGTACACTGTAGCTGTGCATTTATACTTTTATCTTGACAAAAAAAAAAAATGCAAAATTATGAATCCCACAAAAACCCTTTATTGGACTAGGGATATCAAAGCAAAAATAAATATGATACATACTCCTATTGTTATAATGGAAAAAACAATTTCTTCCATGCAAATTAATTTGGGACTGAATGGGCTGATTAAAATTTGGTAATGTATTCAATACATTCCACGTTTCACTCGTCCCCTGAAACTCGGGTACCTTTGTAGTATGCAATATATTAATTCAAAATAAAAAACGATACTCGAACTGACATAATTTTAAATATTATCAATATAAAGCGGGTCGATTACGTTTCATACTCGATCGCTTATTATTGCAAGTAATCGAATTACATTTTTTATTCCAAACCTAAGGGTAACGGCATAATTATAGGTTATAAAGAACGTCTATTAACAAATGGTACACAATTTTCCATAGTGGTTTTCGTAATTCTTTCGGAAAATAACGGGCGCCGCAGCGTGTTTTGGACACGCCAGAGTATTATAATCTAAGTGCAATTTCCGATCGGTTACTCTAGTTATAAGCACAATTCACACTTTTATACCGTTAATGTGTTTTACAGTATTATAAGACTTGCAATGGAAAACGTAACATAAAAAACAATAGCAACAAACAGTAGATGTTTAAAACGAGTGGAGGGCGACGAAATCGCAGTGCAACATGAAAGTTTTAACGAAAACGAATTGAATCCTCCGCGCCGAGGCGTTAAAATAACAATTAAATAACGGTAGTTATTCGGTTAGACGGTCAGATTATACGGTAATACGCACACTTTGTGTCGTTCGAACGTTACGAACATGAGTCGCGCGTTGTGACGATCCTGAATTAGGCCCGCGTTAGGTAGCGTAGTTAGATTGCGTAACCGTTAGTTCTGTTATTATTCATGTGAACCTACTGGCCAAAGTTATCTTTTCTCGAAGCTCATATAACGGGACTCGTATATGGAACTCGTATATGAAGCTCACGAGTAATTTTGCTTCACTTTACTTTTGTCCACCGTCGACGCACCCATGGAATTGTAGACACAGTGGTCATCCCGATACGTCCGATGGCTCTTGTTTATGATATGTTATGATTTTTACTTAGCTGGTATGTACGCATGTTATTTTATGTTTTTTTTTTTTTTTATCGATAGTTAGTCGCCACGGTGTACGAGTCTCGGCGACTCCCTTGGATGAGGTTATCGTATAATCTTTTTAAATATCGTGTGTCACGAGGGTGTTCCCGCTCTATTTTTCTCATTATATTTAGAAAGTAAAGGCCTTAATTTCATTTCTGGGCAATCATTTTTCGTTGGGTACCTGTTATTAGGGGAACAAATTTCTTCGATAATAACGGTATTATTTGTGTTTAATTATTTTTCTGCTTTTAAATAAGATATTTATTCTAGGAAATTCATCAATTATAATACAAATCTCGTGCGCTCCGGCTGAGGCCTTTGCCACGGGCTTGCTAAGCGGGTCCATCACGGCTGTAAAACGCTTGCGACACGTCACGGTAGTCTTCCCACGAAACGGTGTAGTGTTTGTACACGTTTGAAAGAGCGTTTGCACACGTCGCGGCATAAGTATATAATATTTGAATACACGATCCTGGTCCTCCCCCTCTCGGTTTTGCTCAGTCCCGAAAAGTAATTAAACAGTGTGGCCACGAGATTCAAACGATTGTCACGTGAACACCACCGCCGCGTTCGAATGCCACTAATTAAATAACTGGGTGGGCTCTTCTTCTCTCTCCGTTTATCGGCTTCTCTTCGTTGCTCTACGAGTGCGTGTGTGTGTGGGTGGGTGTGTGTCTTTGTGTGCATGTGCGTATACTTCCCCCTACATCATAAACTCCCGCTCTGTCTCCCTCGCGCCCTCTTACTTTTCCTCCCTTTCGCCCTCTCCCTCGACTACACCCTGTCTGTTCAACCCTCAGGCGTACGACGCGATTCAAACTCGCTGAGACACGTGACTGTCTCAGTCTAGTTTGCCTACACGTACACTTCTTATTAGTCTCCGTACGCAAATATTACGACTATTGTGACGCGCGCGTTATACACATAAACCGGGAACGCGTGCTGTAAACATCGTCATCTTCTCAAACGGAATTCACGTAATCCTCGTGACGCGTTTCGATTGTATTAATAAGGCGTGTACGGCGTACAATGATTACGACAATACGACATGTGTGTACCACCGCCAGCTGATGATGCAAGGGTTAGAGAGTAATTTTACCGTCCTCGCTTTCCCCTCAACTATGTACAACAACCTGATCGTTGTTGAAACACAAACATCCTTTCGGTGAAGGAGGGGGGGGGGAATTTTTTCACCAGACCATTTTTAAAAGTATTTGAAAAATTGTCTCGTCTCAATTTTTCATTTAGCATTTTAAATTGTTATGATTGCTGTTTACACGAAAAACCACTTAGAAAATGGTAGGTCAACAAATAACCATTTGCAACTACTGCAAACTAGTAAAAATAAATTAAAAATTAAATTTTGGGTAACTGCCAAGATTAAAAAAAAAAATTCTTAAAATTAAATTTCAACAAAAATAATGGTTTTTATCCGTTCATCCGATAACCGAGCAAACTTTAAGAACAGAATTTCTTGAATATATTATAAACAATTTTTTTTCTGACATTAATTGTTGATTTAAAGTTCAACAATACTATCTTATATAGTCTCCCGCCAATGTCCACCCATATACATAGTTTTTGTTCTTCACTTGTTTCAAGTTTGTGTTTTTTTTTATTCTTCCACATTAATTATATCATAGTTATATTCTACATATCAATAAAATTATTTTTTATTATTGATTGTTAAATGTGAATTAGTAATGATTTGTGGTAATTAACATAAACTGAGTAGCTTATAAGCCTAGTATACACGTATAAGTGATAAACGACGATATTAAAAAATTCTATAAATCGCACAAAAATGCTAATACGGCCCTTCAACCGGTATCATTATAAAATAAAATGTGTTGTTAAAATAAAAAAATGTAAATGTTACATTAATATCAAGGGTTGATTACTATGCGTCGAATTGTATGAGCAACTGTAATGACTTTTGTCCCTGGAAAACTGAACGAACGCCCAATGATACTAAGGATTGTATCCACCACATGTATACGTAAATCGCATATTTATGAGGACATACTTGATCAAATCTTATTGTTTTATTATCCTTACTTGATTTTATTTTGTTTTCAAAGCGAAGTGAACTCTTAATTAATTTAACAGGAATAATATTTTAGGATTCCAAGTTTTTTTTTCTGTCGATATCAAACCAAAAGTTGTTGAAATCATAAGCCAATATAATATCTCAACAGTCTAGAACGTGGACGTAGGTCAGTAGTTGAAAGTGGGTTTTACGATCATGATACAATGGCATAACGATTATTTTATTTCATCATATTTAAGGTTCTAATTACATAAAATAATATTATTTTACTAGGATAGTTTTTTTTCCTTATATGTATCTATAGTTGTTTAAATAAGAACATAGATGAATATCCAATTATTAAGTTAAAATATAAAATTGAAATCAAAGAACGGTATAATAGAAAAGTCGGAAGTGTTACTATAACAAAATGGTCAGTTGAAAAGGATAAATAGGATTATTCATACGCATTTATGAATGACGTATCAGAATCGTATCAGATCCGCGAGATATTTTCAACACCCGGTAAATATTATAGTATATATAAATATGAGGCAACGGAGAGGGGGTTAATTAAAAAATTCTCGCGGAGTTAGAACTATCAGTGAAAGAGGAGAGCAAAAGAGCGAGACTGTGATTACCACGACACCTTTTTTGTTTTATAATAATATTACATTATATTAATCACTATAGTTCTATACCCTAAAGTTGTTTTGAGCCCCTGAGTATTAATAATAATGTTTTAAGAATTAGTTAGTTAAACAGAACATCGCGATTGTTTGTTGGTGTTGCGTCGCGACAGTAAGAAATGCTTAAATGAGATTTTACAAGACTCGTCGCACGAATTAAACAGACAAACTGAGAGGTCGTTCATTCTTTTTCAACAATTAGGTTGTGCGATCGCCGTTCCGTTACATTGACCATTTTGTTTTCATAAATATTTGTTCATTATGTCTTGAGTTACTTATTACTTATTTCTAATTTGTGGTGATTTAATTCATAACGCAATATATATATAATCATATAGAAGTTTGATTTGTATTTTTATGTATTGGCTAGAGATAATTGTATTAGATATCAACTTCAAAGTTAAGTTCAACCAATATATGTTTTATCCTTGCAATATTTAAAAATGCCAAGGCCCAAAAATAATCATGACGTTAAGGCAGTGTTTATCAAATAAAATTGAGAGGATCCAAATGGTATTTTTTAACATGTTAATATTACTGCACTACCATTCAATAGGTGGGATGTTACATGGATGAATATTGGTGTTTCACTACGCATATTTTTTTAAGGATAGCCGCCACTGACTACACGTTGACACGAGAGCAAACTCTGCAGCGACGCCGAAAGAACGCTTCATTTAAGATGACTTTTGTGAGACCTTTTTGAACACGTCCCGCGTGTGGGCACGATGCGGCCGACCGACCGACCAGGTCTGCACGTTATTTTTTGTCGACCGCGGACTCTGGATTCGGTCTCGTTCTTCGGTCGGGTGCTCACACGTTGCACTGTCGCGGCCAAAAACCGATGGCACGGAGCAGGAGGTCTACTAGAAAAGACGTGCAAGTCATTGTTGAAGTTATCGAGTCGCCGCCGTGGAAAGGACTCAGATGTGTATACACGCCTTATGTATAACACGTTGGCGGAGGGGGGGGGTGGTGATGTGGTGTGGTTTGGGGAGGTTTGCGACCTTTTATGAACTCCTGTCCGAACCGTTTCATTGGGTAACGCGCAACCGACGCCGAATTACATTTTACATCTATAATTTTCTCGGAATAAGCACTCGAAGGCACGTGATTGTTACGTCCTCGTGAAAAATACGTGGAAAATATTAATACTATTAGAGTGCGTATGTTTGAAAAAAAATAATAAAAAACATGTTATTTACATTCCGTTGAAGCGATTAGTACATACGTTAAACCCTTTTACTGTAATTAATTCCCGATGGAATTTCGACCATTTAACTTTGTTTTTTTTTTTGTTCAAAGTCTACATACAGATAATCGTTTCAAACGAATGTATAATTCTAATATCAATAAGGAGTGTGTACAGTCTTAAGTGTATCGAGTGGTCGTTTTGTTATATTTACCGGATTATAGTACTTATGTTTACGGAATGATCTTAAAAAAAAAACCGAATTCATTTCAATTACTTTGTCATCTAACGGTCATATCTTATTTTTCAGACTGATTAAATAAGAAAAAAGCAATTTACGATCAGGCTGAACGAAAGGGGACGCTCAAATATTTGTGCAGACATAAATCGATGTACTTATAATATAATATTATTACTATGTAGCATAAAAATTGCATCATTACAGTTACGTCTGGATACGAGTGCAGTGGATATGACACTGCTAAAACGGATGTGAGATGTAAAGTATAAGATATGAGCAAGTCCGTGTGGTGGTGGTAAGAACGCGAGTCATCCACCGTTTATAGTTTAAGAGATAATGAGAGGATAAAGAAGAAAAAGAAGAATATGATGTTACGCGATTTTTAAAATAAAACATTGCGAAGTCAGAGTTCTTGAACTCATATCACGTCTGCTCGGTATCGGATCGCAAATCTCCAATACGCTTTGTAATACAAGAGCGATACGATCGGGTTTGTCATTCAGAAGAGAAAAATATATAATAATATTTTTACATCTGTGCATATCAGTGGTGAGGCCACGTTTTGAAGTCAGTAAAATCTACGACCAAACATTGCAACAAGCGTTTTTAATACTCAAATGCGTACATCGCGTGACCCAAACGACTTCAAGCTGACCCAACGTGCCGATCAGTTACACGTGCGCCGAATACCAAACACCCGTTGTTTAAAGCACCTCGGACAGCCAAATCACGAACTCGCGTCAACTATTCTCTTTCTATATATTTATATATATTTTGTCCTGCTGGACAATGGCTTTGGATCCGACCGACAACCGACAATGTCCACGAAACTCAAATGGCTAATTGATTGAGTGCTGATCGCGTTGCCGTAGATTCGGACAAACTTCGTTAATATTAAAACAACAACATTTTGTATGCGATCTCGTCCGATCCGGGTCTTTATGAACGCTACTAGAGCATATTATATTGTATAATATACAAATAAGCTATTTATAGAAGCCACAAAAAGATAACCGCGATGACAACAAAGATTTTGATCCAGTAAACATGGTCACGTCATGGTTATAATATACTTATATCTCGAATTATAAGTTAATGATCGTGTTAGATTGATTTTAATTTTTTCCAGACACGTCATGAATGTAGAGATAAAATTAAAACCGATAATATTAGATAGTAAATAGTTAATTGTCAAACGTCAACTGCGAAATGTCGGCAACATAGTAATCCTGGCCCGGAAAACGAAGTACCAAAACGAGCCTAAGTCTTTGGAATTAAAACTATACGAATAATTTTATTTTAAAGATTTTTAAATTCGACTATTTGTTTGATTGTAAAAATACATACGTTTCGAATCACCATGATTTTAATATTTAGAACACCAGTTATTCAAGTTAACTGTAAAATCTTTTAACCGTATAAGTTCAAAATGTTCAAACTACATTTTAAAAAATTATTGATTTACATTTTATGATTTGCATCTATAACGATCTAGAAAGAGTGGTTATTAAAGACTAATGGATCATATCATAATATTTTCATTTGAATATTTCAGTGAACTTTTAGGACCTTATTTATATATATTATCTTAATATATAGCAGTTTCTGATGACGGGTTCAATTTCTGGGTGGTAATAAACGTATATGAATAAATTATATAAAATTATGAAAAAATCGTAACTAAAGATATTTAATATTTTAACATTTGTTATTAATTATCTTATAGACATTTTTTTTTTATATTTTTTTAAAACACTTAAGGTTTTAAAGATTTTAAGTTTTAAATTTGAATCATAAAAGAAATTGAATCATTCAATTAAAAGTTTATTTAGCGCATAACAACAATGTAACCACGATTAGTGTCTATTTTATTAGATTTATTTTGGGAAATTTGAGAATCTACGTATACACACAAATATTTGGATAGGTTCCTTTGATTTTTATATTTTTAAAATATATATTATAATTTACTAGTATGTTATTGTTACCACGGTAACGGTTTTTGTCACCACAAGCGTTCTTACGCAATGCATATAAATACATCGGCACTAATCTCACTTACTTACTCCCCGAATTACTCGAATGGTTAATTAGTCTTTGAGTAAGTTGAGTAATCGAGTGGTCGGTTAGTTGGTTGAAAGTTTAGAATATGTGCCCAAAGACTAAATGTTTTTGTGTACTTTTATGCAGAGTTACCGCTTACGTTACGTTTATCATTCATTGTTTTCGCAACTGGTAAATCTGCCGAGTCATCATCAAGTGGTTTATATTCAAAAATGTAAAATTAAACAATTCTTATAAATTATATTTATTGTGTGTCATAAATTTACATCGAATATGTCTAAAATAAAATATTATCGATTTGTGGATCGAGAACGTTCTCGGTCACATGGATAAATAATAATTAAGAAAATCAATTAAATCATAATAACATTAAATGTACTTTTAGGTAGGTTTTAATGGAACATAACAAGTTCCCTCGGAGCCGAGTAGGTATTTTTTTCTTTATTTAGCTACCAGTTTAGCTATTTGGCTCGAGGACCAGTTATTTATAGTTACTCAATAAGTACCCACTCAAAATGTACTTCATAAATGAAATTCAATATCCGTACCTCAAAGAAAAATGTTAGTATACGGCCAAAACCGACTAGACTATCCTGATTTTATTCAAAAATTACGTGACAGTTATATTGACACTTATTATAATCATTTACAGTTTGCACCATTTGCAGTATTACAATAATATAAAATAATATAAAACGAAACGATGAGGTCCGTGAATAATCAAATTATTTACACGTTTTTAATGTCGATGTTTAAGTAAGTGTTACTAAATGTTATAAGCCAGATCGTATTAAAAAAAAAAATACGTTAAAATATTCTTCTATGTAGGCTATAATTATAGCTTTTGGAGTAGTGTCAAAGTCACTTGAACCGTTGATCCGTATTTATTACTGTATATCATATAATTTTGACTTGTAAAAAAAAGTCTGTACAGTTGTAGTATTAATGGTCGGTTCACATAAACGTTTCGTACACTCGTAATGTTAAAACAAATTAATTTCATGTGCATTTTTTTAATTCTTAAAACAAATTAAACTTTATTAATATCTGTATATATTGTGCGCGTTTATCGAGGGCTGGGAATTGCGACGGACCGACGGCCGGTGTCCCGGAAACAGAGGAAAACGCAGCATTAAAATGTATGGTATTTTTTTTTTAATTTTATTTTTTTTTCCAACTCTGGTAGTAAACGGGAATTGAAAAATGGCGAGAACGCGAGGAAAAAACGACTTCCGAACGTTTCCACGTTTCAGTGCGTGTACAGTGTATACATGTAAATGGACGGGAGATAAAATCGTTCTCCGACGCGATGTGTCGACTAATTTCGTTTATTGTTAATTGCTAGACATTTTTTCCACGCAGGAATGACGTACCGTTACGTTAATTGAATATAATTTTTTTTTTCCCCCGTTCCGAAACAATGTACACAAAAAAGTGTACACTGCATTATTATAACTTTAAATCAAAACGATTAATTTGCGCTCGTATAAAACATTTAATTTGATTTACGTTTGTTTTTTTTTCTTCGAATAGTTACACAATATAGTAATATATCGCGCACAATGTCGTATCGTTTTCCGATACCGGACCGGAATGAAATGTTTGAAAAATAAAAACGCCAACAAAATATTTAACAAACGAAAACGTTTGGAAAAAAATTAAATTAATAAAAACGCAGCACAACCGTTTCCGTGTAATCGAATCGATCGGTACTCGAACGAAAGAAAAAATACAATCGAATCGTGGGTCGAGCACGTATTATTGTGATCGTCTCAAAACGTACGATATCGGGACACTATGGCCCAACACGTAATAGGTACACGACCGTGTCGTAGGTGAGAGCATTTCCAGTGACAATAGTATGCAACAATACGGGTTTTCCGGCACTGGATATTCACTGGACTACGGCCGCGTCTTGTACATATATTCACTTTCGATTTCACACCTATACGCACCGAGTCACACCGAGGTCGCTTTGAGCGTGCGTAGGGTGACCGTAAAATAATATAAAATTACGGGACTCTTTGAAAAACCAAAGAAATGTGATGCGTTATTTTTAAACACGTAGTAGGTACACGAAGACAATTTTATTTTGATATTGACGGTCGATAAATTAGATCTGAGATTGGTCGTGTGTGTTATATTTATATTATTATACTTTAACATCAAAATATACAAAAATGTAGCACTAGTATGTACGGTTTACATCGCCGAAAGCAATGTTACGCAGAAACCAGTCGGTCAACTTTCCATGTATTAGGTTATTATGTAATTTATTCATTTGTCTCATTTTTCTTTTTTTTTCTGTTTAAAAATACAATAATTAATTAATTGTTCAAGTGGCTGATATGTGATATTTATAAAACTATCATTACTATCGACGTTGTGTCGATTTTATTTATTTATTTACTGTCAATTACTAATTATAATTATTATTTTTTATTTTTTTTGCTTTTACCTTTTTCATATTATATAGTTAGTTAACTGATAGTTGTTGGGTTGAGTCCCATATATTTACAACATGCTCTTATCATTATTTGTAAACGACCGCGCGTACGGTTGTTTGTCTTGTGGTCTAATCATCTAGAAGAGTACTTTCCTCATCTATATCAAAATTATGTGAGACTAATTCATTGCAACATCCTATGGGGTAGTATGTACGAGCAAGTTTGTTATTAATATAATGTACCGTTAGCTGGCGACCGAATTATCTTAGTAGCCTTTTCGCCGCGATTTCCGAGTTACCGGTAATTTTTAAATATATTGATGTCCCCGGCTGCTTTTCTCGTATTTGTACATATGATTACATTCATGTCAGTCGAGCTATCCGTCCTTTTCTTTGCTGCGGCCACCTTCTTGGCCCGTTTTTCTGATGCCCGGCCGTGTCATCTGATCGTGTGGTCTGTGGCGTTTTCACGTTTAACTTTGTGGCCGCTGTCCTCAAGTGTACCCGGAGCGAGCTGCATTGAGTTCCAAGACTGGAATTGCGCGTTAATTGACTGTTCCGAGACAGAGACGATAAGGTATCGACCCTGCGCCACACTTATTATTTTCTGTATATATTGTGAGAACATATTTTGTTCCACTATATCAGGGATGGGCAACTGGCAGCTCAATTACCTTTTTTATCTGGCCCACGCTACATTTTCACATTACTTCATATAATTTTAGCGCTTATCTGTATTTTATTTTATTACATTTTTCGATAAAATATGGATATAAATTCTTATCTAGTTTTAAACTGAAACTAAATTATTAAGTGTCTAAATATATATTTATAATGTCGTAGTTAACATACTATTTACTTCATTTTAGTTGAATCGTTTAACAGATGAAACCTTGGGACATTTACTAAGAGTTTCAACTACAGACATAGAAGTGGATTTTCCTAAATTGTCTATTGAAAAACCTCATCCTCAAGTATCACATTAAATAATAATTGTAAATATAAATAAATAAAGATAAAAAATAAATGTTAGTAAATTTGAAGGACCTTTTTTTTTTTTTGCTTTCTCCTATGCACTGCGGCCCGCTAGATTTTAAAGTACTTAAAAGTGGCCCGCTAGTTACTCTGAGTTGCCCATCCCTGCACTATATCATTGTTTAATATTTTGCTTATTGCTATTTTTATTATTATAAGATTGACACTTTAAACTGATCCCGACAAAACGCGAGTGCTTGGCACGTATTTATAATTTTTATAATTATCGGTGGTCGTTGCGCGAACAATCTATACCACTCAAGATCAAGCGAGAGAGATTTCTGCTGAATAATCAATCATTGGTAATCATTATCTTTCGAAAACATTTATTACATAACGTCAAAGTGCGTTTCTCAAGGGTAAATAAATTACCGTTTGCACGCGCGTACCTGTTTTGCCTATACGTCGCGCCGTCGTACATTTCAGTAATAATGTATTTATCACAAATGCTGTCAAAATAATATTATAGTTGTTGACATTTTATTTTATTGCACACAGCACTTTTATCGATAACTCTGTTTTGAAAGCAATAAAACGATAATTTTAGGCTCAACAAGTATATTATGTCCGAACGTTATAAGAAAGAAACATCATTCCCATGCATGGAACATAAAATATTTTATATCGTACATTACGTACCGTTTAGAACGCATACAAAATAGAGTAATCGAAGTATTTATCGAAATAAAAATCGAATAAATCACCATTGAAGACGGCACTGAAGCCGGTAAGAACCATTTCTAGACGTTCAGGTGCGGGTTGACACTGTTGTGAGAAATTAAATCGCGACAGCTGTGGTCGACAACCAATCGTCTTAGCCACGGACCGTAGGTACGACGTCGATGATCAACCGGGGTTTAAATACGTACGTTTTGTTTTTTAGACGATCGCGTCCAATGTCTTCGAGCGTATCATATCGATCTGGAAATCGATATGCCGCAAAACAAAAGACTCGTCGCACGCGACCCTTCACCTGTTAGCGCCCGACACTGTTATATCTACAGCACAACATCATGTACATGACGTATTTACGATTACGGTACAATACGAGTACATTATATTTTAATGCATTGCGCGCAATTGTCTAAGCCGCGGCGCGATCGTCGTTTTGTTCGGTCTGACATTTCGACCGTAATATCATCATTGTTATCGCCCGACGCCGACCGCATTGAACAAGGAATGGTTCTTGGGAGCAACCACGTTACGGTCGGAACGTCAAATCGAACAAAGCGCCCTTGCTTTGTGCCGAGAAACCGAGTACTGCCGATGGCGATGCGAGCGCAGACAGATAAAAATTAAATTTAAATCAACAACAACAATAATAATGATATTAATAATGATAATAATAGCTGCTGTAATAATTGAATACAGTTCTTGCCATAGACTATTTCACAAAAGACACAAAACGCTCACGAAATACGGAATATTAAAGCAGACGAGATAAACAAGAGGAGAGCACAACCAACAAAGTGATCTATTAGCACTAGCGAAAGCGGTAAGTCGACTAAAAATAAACCGATTCGAGTTGTGCAAACATGACGTGTCTGGCCAAGCGTAGTTCACGGCGTATAATCAAAAACCGATGTGTACTTACGTTTTGCTTCGGAACACGAGGTCAAGACTACCGGGTGATATTAAAAATCGAAAAACCAGCAGTTTATTTATCGTTTTCCCTATCATATCCTCTAGACTGCAGCTATTGGGATTCAATATTTGGTACATTTTACAATCGAAACGTGTGAAGATAAATACTTCGGAAATCAAGCAACCACCATAGTATATTGAATTGCAAAATATTTTTGTTCGACCAGAACAACGAACGGATAATCATGTTTTCCGGGAAAAATTATATCCGATAGCGGTCAAAACGTGACGAGTTATATTTTAATTTTGACATCATGTGGTCTCCAGATCAGTGGTAGTGAATTCTTCCAAGATTCAGTTTTAATCGTAATGGTGGTATTTTGGTATTTTTTTATTACGAATTAGTTATTCATACAACCTTAAAAGAAAAAAAAAAGGAAAATTAAGGTAAATTGCTCTGTCTATCGGGGGAAATGTTGTCGTGAATTAGGAGAAGTGGTTAGTCAAGATAACATAATGTATTCAAAATTAAATGTTATACGAAATTTCAGTCGGGAGCAGAAATGTTTATTATTATTTAATTACATCTTAAGTAATTACTCGTCTAAACCTACTTCGAACAAAGCAAGTTTTAACACTGAAAATATAAATTCAGAACGTAATTTTGAACAACAACAGTGACCCACCCCGTGCGGAAAAGTTATAAAATATTAAATTAATCAACGTAAACAAACAATAACGAGAAAACTTGCTTCCATGACAAATAAAACACTCTCACACACACACTTACACAAAATATACACTTGCTTAGGTTACACGCTGTCGATATAATGCGCACTCGATTACTTTTCCCCAAATATCCTTTTTAAAATAATATATTTTCATGGTGCCGACTTCCGATTTTAGTCTAGATATCTGAAAATAAAAATCCTAAAATTAATTATTGCGTAGAACTATGTGAATAAGATTTTATTTAAAAGTTTTTAAAGTATAACTGTATAAAATGAGATCAGTTAAAAAAATAAATATGATTTACTCGAAAATTGTAAATTGATTGACATTCTATATACATTTGTTCCGAATAAAACAATAGCGATCATACGAGGGTTCACCAAATTTTTAAGTATCACATCATCGTTTGCACTGTAGTAAAATTGTAAATTTTTTATCATATAAAAATTGCTGAAAGTTGAATTATGCAATCCAATATAAATCATAGTACCCAATAAGTTATAGATTGGTCGTTTTTTATAATCGTATTATATTTATACATTTTTCAGTGAATTCTTCAATCATGATAAGAATAATGATTTATGTGGGTGGCTATTTTGTTCCGAGCCATATATTGTTATGCTTATAGAAGTTTAACTTTTTTTTTCAATTTTTCTTGCGGTGTTTACAAATTGAAAAATTTAAATAAAAATATTAAAATATTTAAGTTCAATCTATTTTGTTTGAGTCTTGAAACTTCAATATCAGACGTCAAATAAATTATTTTGAATTCCTGCATTTTAATATATACAGGGTGTCCCAGGTCTATTTGACTAATGCAATAACTTTTTTTCTATTCAATATTTTTAAGTTTTTTTTTTTTGTAATGATTTGTAGAGCCCTGTGCTATAATTTGTATATCTTATACTTTATTTTATTTTTTTACAACAAAAATAAATAATTTAAATTTTGTATTTAATATTTTTCTAATAATCCAAGATAGCTATTTCATAAATAAGTATTTAAAAACCATTTTGGCGTTTAAAACTTTTAATTTTGTTAAGTCGTTAATTTTTAAACAATTTTCAAAGTGTGTTAAAATTCAAATTTATTTCTTGCTAATCACTGTTACTGCTGTAGTCGATTTTCAATTGTTTTCTTCCAAGAAACAATAAATTTGTTATCATTAAAAGGTAGGTCATTAGTCATTACATAATATTATTATACATTATTGTATTTTATCATTATTAAACATGGTCACGTGATGCTTACCATTGATGTTGATACTAAACAATTGATACTAAATTGTAGTGATGGGCAACGATATCGATAATTCGATACGATATCGATATCGTGACAAATTTCCGACATCGACATCGCTTTTGTATTGTACGATATATCGCGATATCGAAAATAATATTTTTCAAGAAAAATACATGGTATTTACTATTTGATATTTGTAGTTTTTAAGCTATAATAAATTAATAAATAATAATAGCCATTAGCTGATAACGTTTGGTGCACGTGTTCCGGTGAAATGTCAATTATTGTACACTATTAAAGTATTAAGTATTAATAATCCATTATAATGTTATCTTAAAGGAATATTTTGCTGACTTTTAAGAGGTACACGGTATAGTACCACTGGATATTCCATAATCTACAGTCTAATTTGTGTCGTTGGTGCGGCGTAAACGTCCGTTACGTACTCCGCTGACCGTTATATTTCTGTCATTTATCCTACAGTGATAATTATTTTCAAATTACAACATTATTTTTAGTGATGAGTGAATTAAAATTGGTTTAATCTATTTAAAATTCAAATTTATATCCAGAAGTCTCAAAATTGGCAAAAAAATACTTGTCGATAGTCGCAACTAGTGTCCCATGTGAACGTCTGTTTAGTGAGGCTGGCAATATAACTTCAAAGAAAAGAAGTAGACTATCTCCAGATCGAGTTAACAATCTTCTCTTTTTGAACTCTTATTATAAATCCACTAGGACGTCAGACCACACTTTGGTAAGAACATACATTTTAATTTTTCAAATTTGAATTCAAGACAATATTAAAATAAAATAATTATGAATTTATTTTCTAGGATACAGCTATCGGGGTTGAACACATTTAAGGAGAATATCGATATCGATATCGATATCGTAGAAATAACGATATCGCGATATAATATCGGAAAAATCTGAACGATATCGATACAGAAAATTATATCGTTGCCCATCACTACTAAATTGTAAGAAATAGTAAAATGTAACTCTGTAAATTTAATTTTTCAACTATAAGTTCAGTTTTATTTCTTAACATTAAATAATATAACAAATTAAATATTATGGAACAATATACCTAACTAGTAACTAGTAAGTAGTAACTATGAATAATTTTCAAAGTGTGCGCCATGTTTCATTATACATTTTTCATACCGTTCCAGCATTCCAGTTGTCGTGGATTCCAACATTTCAAAAGTAAGAGAGTTACACACATCAATTATGCGTTGTTTTAAATCTTCTAACGACGTTGACTGTTGGGAGTATACTTTGTCCTTTAAGTAACCCCACAAAAAGAAATTGAGTGGTGTTAGATCTGGAGATCGTGGTGGCCAATTTAGTGGACCTCTAGTTCCTATCCATCTCGATTGAAAATTTGTGTTTAAATAATCACGGACTATATTCAAGTTATGTGGTGGAGCACCGTCTTGCTGAATCCACATATTTACTCGGAGATTTAATGGAATATTTTCTAATAACATTGGTAGTGTATTAGTCAAAGAGTCTAAATAACGTTGGCTAGTTAGTGTGCCATGATAGAAATAAGGTCCAATCAAATAACCACTTATTACACCACACCACACATTGGTAGACCAGCGAACTTGTGCATTGGACTCACGTGTCCAAAATAGATTTGATTCATTCCAGTAATGAGAATTATGCCGATTGACAATACCATTATTATTAAAACAGCTTTCATCGGTCCATAATATTTTTTTCATAATATTATTGTGGTCATGAAGGCAAATAATTTTTGAAATATATTGAAGCCTTCTATCTGGATCAGAAGGTTTCAATCCTTGTACATAATGCAATTTGTATGGATGGAAATCATTTTTCTTCAATATACGATGTATAGAGCTACGACTGATGTCCGTTTCTTTAGCTACCGACCTGACAGATGCATGAGGATTACTGCTGAAAGCTGCCAAGACATTCACTGTATGTTCTTCATCAATAACATAAATTTTTTTTGGTTTGAAACCATTTGGAAAACAACCTAAAAAGACCATTTTTTAATGTATATCTTAATTTAAAATTTGTATAATAATAACTGAATTATACATGTATGTATTAGGTTTTAGGTACATAATTTGTTATATTAATTTTATAGGAAATTTTATTGATAGTAAAAAATTTACCTGTATTACGTAATTTTGTTTCTATATTACAAAATGTGTTTTTAGATAGCTGTTTCCTTTCTGGAAATTTTTGTAAATACAGACGAGAAGCTTTTACTGTACTTTTTCCTCCACTTTCATAAAAAACTTTTAACATATCACGGTACTCTAAATTACTATAAATAGTAGGCATATTTAAGAAAGATAAAAATAAAAAATATTGAATTTTATATTTCAAAAATCATACATAAACTGGTTCATTTAATACCCATTAACATCACATTTAATTATAAAATATTTATAGATTATTCAAATATGCAATTAAGATCATTAAAATAGTTAAGTTTTAGAATAGGTATGTAAATAATTAATGAAACAATATGTATAAAACCAGTAATTCCCAATTCATATAATATTATAATTGATCATTCGAGGTTTACATTTTGTATGAGCTACAGTGTATTTCATATTAACTAATAAATACTTTCATCATGAGTAGTTATCGTTTGTCTCGCTCCGATTTGGGCTCTACACACTCAAGTGACCAAACAGACATTTTTAAAAAATATAAAAAATATAAAGATATGTGCAGGGATTTGGTTTTAGAAAATGAAGAGTTACAACAGGTAATATATTAAACAATTATTTACAAATTTATTAAAAAAAAATATTGTATGAATAACATATCTCTTAAACAAGTATTTAGCAACTGTAAAAACTACTTTTATACATAGGATGTTACAATTAATTTATAACAGTTTTTAAGTTCAAACAATCACAAAAGTTTGGTTTTACTTTTAGAAAAATTTAAATTTATCTCGTCAATATGAACTGGAGTGCTTAAAAAATAATGAATTAGAATTAAACAATAGTCAGTTGTCGGATGATATTAAAAAACTGAACGATATTCAGGTAACTAAAATGATTTATAACATTCAATAACATTCTCTGCTATACATGTATGTATAAGGTTCTTTCACTAGTGACGCTAGCTGAAGAAAAAAAAAATAACCGACACCTATAATATAAGTTAACAATTTGTTGGCTAAATGTTCAAAACAAATAAAAGTATAATTATAATATTACGCAACGGTTTGCAACTAGCAGAGTATTCATGTATAAAACAATACACTCTTAAGTGTTTCAAACAATTTAACCATCAGAAGGATATTAAATGTCACATATTATGTCATGTAGAAAATTATTGATTTTATCTGTTATTAACATGAACTCTGGCAATATATAAATCTTAAAAGGGATTTCAATTAAGCTTTGTATTAATTTTCTAATACAAAGAGATCTGCAATAAAACAACAATTAAGTGTTGCAACTATATTTTTTCTATAATTTTTTATAGTAAAAATAAAAATAGATATAATAAATTACAACTTACATTTTATATAAAAACCAAGATAATGTTAGATATATTTTTAATTTATAGTATGAAAATGTTTTTTTATGTTTTATTTATTAATGAATAACAAACTAAGGAAAATTAGTATTTATTTTATCTTTTATTCTGAAATTCTCAAAGGTTGAAGTCCCTAGTCTTAAAAAGTACATGACAAGTTGACATTAAATACCTATTCTAACAATTTCAAATCATTAACTTAATTATTTCATGGGTTATTTTTTATTCTTAGTAATTATGTAAACATACTAACACACTATGAAATATTCAGAGAAATACTAAAGAAATAGGTAGTAACGTGTTTATCCATAACAATTATCTACACACTTTCAAGCCAATCAAAACTATTTCAGAATGCCCTTATTTTTCTGTTATGTTAGTTGTTATAGGTATTTATTAAATTCTTACATTAATATTATTTTTTTTTTTTATATAAACAGAGCTATAAATATGGTTAATATTGAATACATAAAGTTCCTGATGAACTAAATGACTAAATGTAAAACACTAATATTATATATCTACTCATCTACTTACAGCTAACAATATTTTTTATGATCTACAATTTTACCATTTACATTTTTTTTTTAATAAAATGAAACATTTGATTCATGTTGTTTTATACTTAAGATGAACTGGTTACAATTTAACTTCTGATGGTTTTATGTATAGGTACATACAACTAGTTACAATTGTAAGTATACAAATGTAGTATTAAAACAGCAAGGTACAAAGCATTAATTATACAACTAACTGCATGTGATTGAAAATGAAATTGTTTGAACTCTCACCAAATATGTATACTTTTAATGTTGACATCCACCTAGAATATTTTCGTTAACAGTGAGAATATTTTAATTCATTTTATTAATAAATTAATAAATGTTAATATTAATATTAAAATGGTTAGGTTGAAGTATAAATTAATTTAATACAAATGATACTCACATTTTAACAAAAATCTTATTTTGCTATTCAAATTAAATTATAATCTTCAATTGTAGTACTGTGTATAGGTAATCTACATAATATTTAATTTTGAATATTTTTCTTGATAATAGTAATTTGAAGTGTTGAGAATTTAAAATGTTATTATATGTATGTTTAATTTTTGATTTTTTTGTATCTAGTTACCAAAAGTTTATAAAGATATTAAAATAAAATAATTTTAACTTGCAAACTAATGATAATATGTACCTGTGTCCAAAGGCATTTCCAAAAATATTTTCTACGAATTATGTTCAATCTGATAATTCCATAGTATTACTAGGTATTTCTCATAAATTTAATACAATAGAATTGTCTTAAAATATGAGAAGACAAGTCTTAAGGTTGTTAGTGATTACGGCAAAATGTGTTTGATCCATAAAATATCAACTTAACCTAACTTTAAATTTAAAAAGGACTTACAGAATAACTATAATTAATATTCAAACCACATGTCATTTGTTTCATAATTCAAAATCAAAATGTTCTAAATTTGTTTAAACGTATTTAAATGATTGAACAATAAAATATTGATGAATGATGATGATTTAAAATAAGTAATAGTAGGTACATCATGTTATAAATTATAATCATATTATGTTAAATTATGATAAAATACGTATTAGTATGTGTATGTATTTAATATTGATTATCAACCTTTTAATGATAACAAATTTATTGTTTCTTGGAAGAAAACAATTGAAAATCGACTACAGCAGTAACAGTGATTAGCAAGAAATAAATTTGAATTTTAACACACTTTGAAAATTGTTTAAAAATTAACGACTTAACCAAATTAAAAGTTTTAAACGCCAAAATGGTTTTTAAATACTTATTTATGAAATAGCTATCTTGGATTATTAGAAAAATATTAAATACAAAATTTAAATTATTTATTTTTGTTGTAAAAAAATAAAATAAAGTATAAGATATACAAATTATAGCGCAGGGCTCTACAAATCATTACAAAAAAAAAAAACTTAAAAATATTGAATAGAAAAAAAGTTATTGCATTAGTCAAATAGACCTGGGACACCCTGTATATATTCAGATAAAAAATACTTAACGTGAATGAAAACGAACATTAATTCTAAAATAGGTACCTGTAAAAGGTGAGGTTTGGGTCGTAATTCTGCGTATTTCTAATGCGGTTTTGTGGGCGAATTACTACGTCAAAACTCGGGACCTAATCATTATGCGATGTATTATTTGACAGTTGTATATTACATATTTATGCTCCTTTTGTTAACTACCAATCGATACGAGTGATATCGATGCTATTTGAAAATCGCGGTGTTTCGCTAGGGAACAATAATGTAATATAATAACAAACGCGCGATGATACTCAAATCTTATAAACACGACCACTGAAGTGGAAACAGTTGTACGCCCGGAGGACAGGCCATTGCGTTTTGTTTTCACTGCCATGAATATATTATTATTAATACTGCAATTCCGCAGTTCATCCTACACACGTATACGCGTAACGTCATAATTGGAAAGCGAGAATATTTGTCGTGGCCGCTTGCTGCGGTACGAAAAGCCTTGTTATCCTGGTCGAAACAATAAGGTTTCTATCTCTCTCTCTCTCTCTCTCTCTCTCTCTCTCTCTCTCTCTCTCTTCATATTCTCTTACTTCATCGTGCAGTGCATAGTTCTACGCGGGAAACAAGATAATTTGACCATTTTAATATTTACTCTCACGGTATATTCTACTACGGTTAAAATATGCTTCGAAGACTTCGACTCCACGTATTATATACTAATTGACAGCAACGACTCTATAGCCAGGCGCTGCATCGTCGCGCAACCTTTTAAGTCTGCAGGATTGCAATACAATAATGGACGCAGTGTAAACGCGTTGTCGATAATACACGATTATTGGTGTACAGATACAAACGGTGCGTGGTACGTTTAACTCGACGCGAACGATCAATAGCCAATTGGAACGTTCGCATTTTCCCGCAGCAGACATAAAACGATCCAACGTGCGTAGACCTGGTGCGAACGAATCGGTAACATGGTCGTAGTAGTGCGGTACAAACATTTTCCATCCGAACGGGAAGCAAAGTGGAAAAAAAAATTTTGTATTGATCGCGGGGTTCATTCGAAATCTAATTACCATCAGACGCGTTCAAACACTAGGTATATAATGCTATAAAGTTGCTCGTACTTCTGACGTACGTAGCTGCTGCAATGCGTGATGCAATAGCCGAGCGATCCGCATCGAATTTCAACCACAATCTATACACATTTTCGATTAGAGTCTAAAGCGAACAGTACTACCTATGCGGCTAGTCATATTGAAAATGTCTACAGCAGTGCATCACTTTAATTATATTACCGATACGATTCGTACCAACCTTGAATATTATTAAAGACAACCGTTTTGTTACGTTCGTGACCGTCAACATAGATCCGGTTATGAACAACGTTGAAGACTCACAAAGGTCCAACTTTCTAAACGAAACAAACCAAAACCATTGTGGGCGCTTCCGCTCTGGAGACTTCAAGGAATTTTCAGAACGCCCGTCGAACAGAAAAACGTTTTAAGACCATCCCCGAGGTGTGAAGGATTATTCGTTTATTCTTGTTGCGATTCGCGTATTAAAGTCCATACCAGTTAACGTGTTCCGCAGTCGTCGCCCGGATACTTTTTCAATCGAATACGCTGACGGTTAAGCTAAACGCTCGGTTATTGGTTGCCCGAATGAACGAGGGAGATGGCGTGCGAGGGGGACGTAACGTGGTCGTTGAAATAACCCTAGAAACACAGGCGACGGATCGACAAACTTTCGCGTGGTCAACGAGCCGAGTACGTCATGGTTGAACAATATTTCGTACAGCGGACTTACGCGAGCGTATTATACGAAACAAGGTTTTAATGCGTAAAAAAGCTGTGGACGTTTTTAAAAAACAAATATTGGGATCCTTAATGAATCGTAAACGTGAATTACGACCGCCACGGATGCTGGTGGAATTCACGTCGGCTTTCATGTTTTACGATATTTTATAATGTACCCGGCCACTCCGTATGTATATGTTTGTCTATAATTCAGTGATAACCAAAACTTGGTTCCTTAATTGCACCTCATTAAATTCGTTTTTATGATTAACGACACCCAATGGATTTAAATTGTGTATACTATTCTAGTCAAAGTGGTTTAGGACCGAAAAACGAAAGCGTTAAATATTTAAAAAAATTGTTTTTTATATTATTTTATAATTATTTTACTATATTTCATAAAAGTTCACGTTGTCGCTACACTCCGTTTGGGCAACACTGGTCCGCATGATATAGTGATAGACCGAGAGGGTTGTACGGAATGGTCCGTGTGTTTAGATACAGAAATAGAACGAGCTGTGGGGTGGGAGATAATAAACCAGTCGGTGACGGTCGAGATGGTGCGCGGTGGTGGGCAGAAACCGAAAAAAAAAAAAAAATGTTAGTCTACCGTGACATCAAGAGCGTTTTTATGTCTGGTCCCGATTAATAATGGGCTCGACGGCAACGGCGGCATCCTCGATTGTCTCTGTGAGCACACAGTGCAATATATTATACGCGTATATGTGTTTAATTATTTACTGCGCGTCCTACGTACGCTGTTGTCCTGCGCCCGGGTACGCGTCCAAAAAAGCGTGGTTTTTGTATTTTATAATTTGCGCCACGACCGCAATAATAACGTGCTGCGGCGCACGTGCACCGCCTAGAAATCGAAAGCAAAAGAACGCGCTAAAGCGAATTTTCACCGAATCAAATCGTAATAAGCAATATGGTTACTCCCATCGTAATAAACTGTCGTGGTTTTGGTATATTATTAAGTATCTATTTGAGAACAACTTCAAAAAATAATTAGCATCGATTGCCGGACGTAAGGCGTGCAGTGACCATTCACGACTGTGCAGATCACTTGTAGGTAAAAACAACTATGTCTACTGATGGCACTACGTATATTTGCACAGCGCTACTACGTACGGATACGTACGGTGAATAAAAACGCTTTTTACGTTAAACTTGATAGAATGACGTTCATTACTCATTTACAATTAATATTTCACATAATACAGACATCGAGAAGCGTAAGGTTTTTAAAACTTGGCTATTGAGATACATCAAACTGATTCTTGTTTTACTTTTGCTCCAAGTTTCCCTGTAGCTCTTATCATTACGTTATTAATATCTCGATTGGATCAAATGCTTGGTAGTTTCATAAAATTAGCTCGATAAAAATTCAAACCCCTCAACTATGATTTTCGGTTTGACATTTTCAAGATAATTTATTTTTACCAAGATCAAATAGATAGGATTGCATTTAAGTTAAAACAGTAGAATATTATACTTCACTGTAAATTACGTCTGAGTGTGTGCATGCATGCGTATAAGAACTGAGCGCATCAAGTTTTCAGACGATTTTATTTCTGTAATAACTTGAAAACGTACAAATGTTTATAATTATAACTTATAAGTAAAAACCTTCAAAATACGGAATATCTAATCAAACATAATACAATTTAATGTGGACATTTTCACTGTTTCAATTAAAGAAATACTCGAAAAGTTAAGTTTTTTGTAACTAATGTTTTTGTTTACTAGAAAAATTCGTTGTCCTTTGACTACATTGCGCGCACGAATGTTTCATTTCACCCCTGTCCTGGTATAATAACATCCACTGAAAAAAAAATAAAAAGTTGAAATGAAATTGAAAAAACCTACCAGACAAAAAAGAGTTGACAAGTTGGCATACGCTATGTTTTACAAAATATAATTTAATTTATAATATTTTATTTATATAAAAAATTATGCACATCGTCTTTTATGGCATTTCATTTTATTCGGTTGAAACTTTTATACTCGAATAAAACAAAAAGTTGCGAAAATGCTTATACAATATTTACTTGTACATTAAATACGATTATGCGTTATTGAATATTATATAGTTGTTTAAACATTTGAAGAATTTTTCAAATAAAGCATTCTCCAAACACGCGTGGTAGTATTTGTTATTTAAATACACCCATATAGTATTTTAATGTATCGACTCAAAACAAGAATAATGTACAAGACAAAATATATTCAAAAAAAGAAACTCGGGGCATTGAGATTTTTTAATCAATTTTAACTTCTGGTTTCGGAAAAAATTATCTACCGACTTCGACGGATATTTTTCATGAAAATCATACATCCTCTCAAGTAGTTCAAGCGTTTAACGTGATGATCATAATGATAGACAATAAAATAAA
This sequence comes from Periphyllus acericola, assembly GCA_949715065.1. Taxonomy (NCBI): domain Eukaryota; kingdom Metazoa; phylum Arthropoda; class Insecta; order Hemiptera; family Aphididae; genus Periphyllus; species Periphyllus acericola. Next base: position 9,500,877 of record OX454272.1, read on the forward strand.
TAATAAATACAAAACTGAGGAAAATCGACCTACATTCACCATTATACAAAAAAAACGTCTTGATAATACAAGGTGCTTTCCGATATCACCCCATGATAAATTATGCCTTTTTTTTGTTTGTGACAAAGATAAACCATTATATTTCTTAAAATATTTTCTAACACACTATATACTACTATATACTTGAAGTGAACAAAATTGTAGAACGATATGAGATCCTGCGGCTGGTAATGTGGAAATGGAGTGAGCGGAATCATCGATTTCTGGCGGAGCGATATGTTACGGTAGAAGTATGAATAGCAGTCAAGACTAGATTTTACCGTTTGGCCTCGGTAGTAGCTCAAATAGCGGACTTTTACCGATTAACATTGGTAAATTGTTGGAAACAAAAAAATATGCGGTAAATTGACTCCGACTGATTGTTGTAGTTCAGGCTTGTACAACTATCTTGTGCAACAGTTTTCATAAAATGGAAAAATAAAAATAAAATAAATGCATTATCATTTGGATATGCTAGTGGTACTATTTTTATTTTTTAATAATTTCGACAATTAATAATATACTGTTTGTGGAATAGTCATTAATATTATGTAAAATAAATATTATGTTTTTCCCAAATAAATAGTATACAACATTAGTTAATGGTAATTAACAAATACAATTTTAGTACATTAAATAATTATAAAAATAGTACTATCATATCCATACAATATACCTTATTTATTTAATTTTTATCTTTCGAGATTTTACCGGAAATTGTTGTAAATTCTAAGATTTCTGAACTACAATAATTATTCAGAGGAATGCCGTATAATTTTGTGTATCCTAGAATTTACCGAGGTAAGTCGGGAAAACCTATTACGCATGAGTACAAACGTTTGAGTAATCCCGTAATGGGTGCATAAAATTCGTAGAACAATTGATAATAGTGGTTAAGATATGGTAAACTGTAGAATAATTAATTAATGTTCCCGGGCGTAGGTGGGTCGTAATGCCTTTAAACCACGGTGCTCGATTTAGGTTTTTAACGTTACATTAAAGTGTTTGTTGTTTTTTTTTTTTCAAAAGGAATAATAAACTTGCCAAGGGTGGTCGTGAAAAAAAAATGGAAGGTTTACGGCTCACCGATGATAATGAATATATTAATAAAAAATTCAAGGGGGAAAAATGCCGTTTATGACTCGGTTGCAAACAAAATCGACATGGAATCGTTGAAACGTCAACCGTGTACTAAAGGTTCGTGTTTGGCGAGTAAAAAACATCAATTGGAATAAAAAATTTTTATTTTTTTTTAATGAGCAGAAAATAATATTAAATTACACACTTTTTCCCAAAGCTATTATTTCATAGGACCGCATATAAATGTATGTACAGGTGACGGCATTACAAAAAAAAAAACTCGCCCTCGGTTCACAACGCTTTTGAACTGACATGTTTATTGCACGGGAAACAAGCTTTATAACGGTATAATTTCATGTTTACGTGTTGGTACATCGATGTACGCGCGTTTCAATCGGAAGCTTACGAAAAGCTATGTTTTATTGGGTTCGATAATAATAATTATTCCAATAATGCAAAAATGCGGGTGTGCGGAAAAAAAATAATGTTCATTCACTCAGAAACTTTTACGTGCAAAATAAATCACACGGTATTCGTCAAAGTGAAGCGTAAAATATGATAGTATCGAAATTAATGATGTTTAGGCGGAAGGAAATGTATTTAAATAATAATTTTAAAAATAAGTCTTAATGATCATTATTAACAATTCTATAATTTCATTCGTGTGAAATCTAGAAAAGTGAGATAGGTGTGTTGAAGCATAAACGACCACATGCAGAGCAATACGCACTATAGTCGGTTATTATTATTGTCGTAATAATAATATTGTCCCCACGGATAATCGCTGGTGGTCATTGTTTGCGCTGTACACCGGGATCAATAGTATTCGAGAGCGAGATAGTGACGAGCGCGAGTAGGTACCGACGAGAACGTCGGTGGACGAGGATAGATAGCGCCGAGCGCGAGTAGGTACCGACGAGAACGTCGGTGGACGATTATTGGAATAAAAATGATGTAGATCGAATAACAAATATATTTATACAAACGATGAAATAACAATATGAAAAATGTTCGGTTGTAAATCGAACAGTATAACAATTCTACTGCGTGACAACGCGATATCGAGAGAGCGAGAGAGAGCGAGAAAGAAAGAGAGAGACCGAGAGGAAACGAGATAGACTCGACGCGCAGTGTGTCGCCGATATAATGCCAGAATAGCTCCGACTATTATACCATGGAGATACACCGCACGTGGAGCCGGGGACGCCGAACGAGAGGGGACGAGATAGACTCGACGCGCAGTGTGTCGCCGATATAATGCCAGAATAGCTCCGACTATTATACCATGGAGATACACCGCACGTGGAGCCGGGGGGGAGACTACCTTTCCGAGTCGCGTAAGTCGGCCAGGGTAGGTCTTACTACGACTACGAAAAGGTAGTGAATGGCAAAAGTTCATCGGCTGGGTGGCCTTATATATCCATCGCGCGGCGGCGGCGACGAGCCGCCGCGTGATAAAAGTGCCGAAATTAAATTGCTGGAATAGCCGCTGTCTCGATATCGTTGTGTATAATTAATTACAATTTATCAGGTTAATCATTCGCGATTGTGGCGGCGAGTCACCGCGTGATAAAAATGCCGCGATAGGTATTGTTGGAATACCCACCGGCTCGCTATCGTTATTTACAGTTAAATTATATAATATATTAAGTTTGGTTTTTACAATTCGTAATTGTGGCGCAAACAGTCATGTTAAAATTTGGTCTGAAACGCCGGATGTCAACCTCGGTGTGTGACGAATGCGTACAAACGGATAAAACAATACATAGTTTCCTTAACAGCGAACTTAAATTGTCATCGTAAAACCGTAGTCAAAATCATAGTCAATTTTTTAACCAATGTACTTGAATAAAAGCAGAATTTGTTGTTACCGTATACATTTACTATGACGAACAAACCGTAGTTAAGGAAATCGTGTACTTTAATTGTTTGGGTTGCGCGTAAGACATAGCTGCACGTGCCCACGCTCCGTGTAAATCGTATGAATACTTTTCGTCTTGACTGACGGTAAATATTTCACCTGCCGCGGTAGGCCGATGAGGGCGGGACGTAAAGAATATATTTCCGGGAGGGGAAGCTGAAAAAAAACTTTACCCTTACAACCGACGTATTATTACAGCCGAAACGTGTCAACCACCCGCGATCCCGACTTAAGTGGGTTCAACACGTACGGCAGGACCGCGCAGATCTCGAAAACGTGCTCATTCGGCCAAGTATCTTTATACTAGGTACAGGTCGACTTTTTTACGAGACGCACCTCTATCCACCTTAAAACAAAATCCAAGGCAGCGACATTTGGAAAAAAAATAATCCGTGTATCATTCACACGTTTGCGGAAAGGACTAGATCGCTTTCTTTTCCTGGTTCTGGTATAACAGTATACTGCAGCGTGACGATACGGTAGACGAAAATAAAGCGGACTAAAACCAGAGAACCCTTCACCAATGAACCGGTTGCGTTAAGGTAGTCGGTCACTATGTTCGATCAACCCAAATAAAATAAATACTACGAACTACTGTAGGGTACATAAAAACATTTCATATGGCGGACCGTTTTTACTATAGTAGAATTAGAACATACATGAATGCATAGACGATATATATATAATATAAGAATTAAGAACGTATTAAAAGTATCTATTATTTATGTCTGTCCTATGTTACATGGTTTTTGATGACAATATATTATCAGTTTGTATTTAAACTTGGTTTTTTGTAAAACGCTCATGACGTATACCTAAATTTTATCAAATTTGTACTGATTAGTGATCAGTTGGTCAAAAGAGTCGGTCAAAAGTACAATGAAAATAGTGTCAATCACAATCATCAAAATTATTAAATTTTAACCCGTATTGTTGTTACCATTGGAGTTTGCAATTCGTTTGCAATTCAAGGAACGACGGTATACAGAAGGTTCAGTGATATGATTTAACACTCTGAATTTGTAAAAGCATTTTTAAAACCAGGCGATCAAGACCTTTTTGAAACATTTCATACCAATACAACCCACGTTTCAGTAATAAATTGGAACGCAAGTAGTTTCCACATGATGTCATGCTCACAGGTTACGTTAGTGTCACACAAATTATTCGTCACGTACGAGTGTTAAAATGATACATTTCTCATGACTCTATGACACTCTAACACGGTCCAAAATGTTCATACATAACCTAAAATTAAACAATAACTTCAAGCCGGTATAATAATAAATAAATAATTACACGTTAAATTAAATGGTTTTAGTAGTTTGTTTAATTTGACTGAAACCAAACAAAGCTTACGTAAGGTGTTATGATTAATATTTGGGCAAGACATTTTTAAACATCACCGTTGAAAAAAATATTGTAATTTGTCACTATAAATTATGTCCGCTGGTCAAATTTGAATTGATTTTTTTGTTTTCCGGTCCTAAAATATGATTTCTTCAATCTTTGGTCAGCGATTTAGTCTCGCCTTTCATACGTTAAATTCAATGTACAAACTACACGAGTTGTGGGTATAATCTTAACTTGGAAATGAATATTATTTATTCATGGAAAACCAGCGATTCATTAGACTATGTAAAGACAGTATGGAATTATGATTGTATCAAATTCATACGCAAAGTATCTACGGCTTTCGTTCCCGGTCGTATTTGAAGTTATTTACCTTGTCGTCCGTGCGTTCAACCGCAGTCGTTTTATTATCGATCGCTCGTGCGTTACAGTCGTTGTCGGTGTATAATATTTTGTGTTTCGGTCACTTTTTTACCTCCTTGCAAAGCGGATTGGTCTTGAAAACGAAAGTGGATGAATAAAAAAAAAAAAAAAATTGTATCGCGTTAAACTTTTACTTCGTCCCGTCCGACGGCCGAAAACGCAGCTGACACCCCTGACGCTTTTACTGTCGGAATGCGACGTGCGTGGGCAATCGAACAAATAACCCGAAGCCACCCCTCCGTCGACTCCGACCCGCCGGACATCGGGCGATCGGTCTCGCGCGTTTAATCGCATTAAAGGGCACCGCCGCGGCGGCGAATTCTTCCGATCGGTCCGCAATTCGTTTTCCGGAGAAAGAGGAATAACGTTGCAGTATTGTTAAAACACGTCAAACATCGAAAAGGCTAATTCGATTGGACGCGACGGGGATACACTTCGGAAATACGCTTTCGAGCATAACACGCAGGGCCCGTACACGATTTCGTCTGCGTCCGGACATCGTGTTTCTCTGTGGAGTACGTTAAACAGTTTAGAGCCGCGTCCGGACCAAGAAACATTTGTCACAAACACGTGTTGCCGAAAAACGCCACCGGCGTTAAGAAACGTTTCTGAAATTTGTCACCGACAATAAATGTGACAAATTACTGTTTTTCATCGGACGCGGGAAAAGAATTCGACAACGTCCGTGAACACAGTCGCTGGAAACGTGTTGACACGTCCTGACCGGTCAAATATCGTCGATTTACGTACATGTAGTGCATATTTTTACAAGTGAATTTATTTTGAACGGATTTTTAAGTTTTTTTTTTTTTCAATCAAATAATGGTGTGATCAAAATAATGTGCTTGTCAACTTATCGAATTATACAATGAAAAAAAATATTATCGGACCAAACTCGATTCGAGTACAAAAATTAATTAAAAAAAATTGATGCGTAGTGTGAAATTTTAAAAATATTTAATAAATTGAGAAATGAGAAGTCGAAAAAAATGAAAAATTTGCTTGGTCAATTTTTCTCGGGTGTATTAAAAGGTGAAGTCTGGTTCTGGTCCTTTTGAAGTCATAAATTTAAAATGGTTTGCCTACGAACGCAAGCAGCTGCACCAATCGCAACAGCATTCTCGTTTTAAATTACGTGAAAGAATTATGTAAGAAATCAAAAAAAAAAAGTAAGAAAAATGTCCAAAACAGAACGTGAGCACTACAAGCTACCACAAAACGAACGCGTTTCCAGAAAGTCATTAAAAATAAACCGGAATATTAGGTCGAATATAATAATGTATATCATTAAATCCCGGTTGGAAGTTCTGCACGGTTGTTATGCGGTATACAGACGTCTAGTAACATATAAGTAACAATAGGAAAAGGTGCGTGAAGAGCGTGTTTAGTCCGAACGGATCGCATTGATTCATTGACGGGCTAGTGATTCAAGCGAGATTATCGAATGATACGACCCGCGGACCGCCGTCTGAGCGGTTGTGGTGGAGATGGTTATCTGTACAGGGTGAGCGGCCGCATTTCCTCAAAATAGCTAGCACAGATAAACGAAAATAAGTAACGGCCCACTCTGTTCTTACACACAGTATACACCTGTATGATGTACAGTGTGAGTTTTCAATAATGCCTACTCCCCACATTCTAATACTTACACATATGATATTTGTAATGTATACGCAAGCATCACGTCAAATCTATAATATTCGTGATCATTATTTGATTAATCTCGAAGCTTTTTTACGACAGAAATTGAAAGTTTCGTCCAAAAGTCGACCATTTTAACGTCGTGTAAGGTGAACTGGGTAATAATTTGCGTGAAAAACCGATGATCACATAATATGTAAGAATCACATTTGATAAAATAAACTCAGAAAAGGTACAAAAAAATCAGCTGAGAACCGGAGAGTATATACACAATGTTATTAGTAGGTTTTGCGAACAATCAGAACTCGAAGAAATGCATAACTTAAGCGTGAGCAGCTGTAGGTCGAGGATGTTTAGAACGAATCACCCTGTAGGCGTGTGTAATTTAAGAAATGGACGTCGTCTAAGTTGATTATTATATGACGGATCGTTCACGTATCGGCTGCGGCGGCGTTCGTAGCGCCATCGATCACGCCGCGAATTATAGTCCCGTCCGCCACATCGACGACGAGGGATCCGGTCCGTGGCGCAGCATCCGACAGCCGCGCGGAAAACCTCGTCCGACCGGCGCGGCGGCGTAGTCTACGGCGTGTATTAATGAATTAAAAACGGAACGAAACGGAGGCCGTTAATCACCGAAATCGTAATAAATCTCGCGAATCCGCCGCGAAGATCGCGCGCGCGAGACATAATTAAACCGATGAGAATAACGAATTCGTCCGTCGGCGAGACGCGCGGCGTTCAACACTGCCGTCACAAGAGGAGAGGGGAAGCCGGAAAACTGTTATTCTTCCAAGGTTTGGTATGTTCGCACACGGAACACATACCAGGTTTAAGGGCATCGGTTCCGAGCTTCTAATACGACGTGGGTGGGCGAATCGGGGTTTCCGTATCGACTTGAAATTACTTGCGTATTATACCGAAACGTTTGGCACCGGTTCCGAAGTTCTAAGACAATATGGGTGGGCCACTCGGCTCCTTCCGAAAGAAATATCTTCGCGCAGTTCTCAACTGAACACGGGACACTTTCGAAGCGTCTTTGCACCGGAATAAGTATAGCGATGAGATAGCTACGGAAAACGATTGAAAGCAAAAAACCTGTAGATTTAATTCACAACCATTTAACCGACTGCGTTTGGACACCGCTGCGGATAGTAGAGAAGTCAAAATCGGTTTCGCACGTGTACTAGGCCTTCGCGGGGAAACCACGATTAAAAAAACGTAACAACTCACGCTTTTAAACGACGTGGAAACAGCAGCGCGCCTATGGTCGTCCTCGGTTATGACTAAGGTGGCGAGGAAACTTACACATGTTTTGTTCATTATAATGTAAAATCAAAATCGGTTGCAGTGCACACAGCGTGTTCAGCTACAGTTGTACAACGTGTCTCGCGCGAAATGCGTATCGGTCCACGTGTATCTTTGAAATACAATTCCGTCACGTGCCTGCGGGTGTCGAAACGAACAAGTGGCGTATGAACAGCAAGCGCGATATCATTACAATAACGACAGCTATAGTAACAACAGTGCGACAAAATGTTTTCGACGGACGTGTGAAAATCGATATTTTTTTATTCGCAAACTCTTTGATGTGAAACGTAAAATGCATGCGTGTTTGTCAGGTGAATTGGAAATGCGGAATGACGTGTTTTATCTTTGTAACCGAGACTGAATGTGAAATAATAATAACAATGCGCAGTACAACGTGAAAATGATCACGTCACCTTTTCAAATGTTTTTCCGAGTACCCGTCCCGTCCTTAAGTTAAACAATATCGAATGCAATTAACAGTAAAAATGTTTTGCGTATTACAGCATTGTGTAACGTTCGCAGTCGTAGCAATAAAATAAAAACAAAACTCCTAGAATAACGAGCTGGGCTGTTGATTTTTCTTTTAGTCACAAACTAAATATATTATATAAATAAATAATTAAAAATTTTTGCAATAAACATGCGACGACGTACGCGTTAATAGTGATAATGTAACGTACGGCAATATTATAATTTACCGTTCACATATAATTATTAGTTTTGAATAACGATAGTACAATATTAAGAAAAACTTAGTGTTCAAAGTTTGAACGATCACTGGTTTTCAAATGTAAAGCTCAAGTTAGACAGGTGCGATAATAATGTGTCGGTAAAAATATAAAAATAAAACAACATGTACGTTATTTATTCGTGAAAACTTTTTTTCATCGACAAACTACGGTATTTGAGGTGTTAATAAATACGGTTATGTAGAACAAGTGCCTGGTGTAATTTTTATTTTTTATGCGTGTTTTAGAATCGATAATGGAAATGTATATTCGTCGAATGTAAACAAAACGATTACCTTTAACATTTTGTCGGCATTTTCAGACTGATGATGTTAAAATGTAATTTCTCATATGCTACATATGTTACAAGTTCAAATAAAATAAATTAATGGTAAATAAATGAAAAAAAAAATCATGAAAATGAATTAATAACGAAATAATTTGATTCCGATACGAGAGCGATTGGCAAATTCGTAAAAACAAAAAATTACCATACCATTGATTTATCAGTAACCGACGCTAATATTTGTTTAAAATTTGAATGTCATGATGGATTTGAATTATCGTAGAACATGTTATATAAAATGATTAAATACACCTCAGTATTCGTTTGAAAATCATATACTTATTAGCATCGTTACGTCCCGTCACGCGTATACTGAATTACGATCGCAGGGTAAACACGAACAAAACTTTAATATTTATTCGACTCCTCACGCAGTTTCGGCACAACACAATCCTCTAGTGTGTGGTATCACGATATAAACCACGGTATATGTTTCTCGATATAGAACACATTTGTGAAACTGGTTGCCGGTCGTAACGAGTAGCCGGCAGGGCACCGCGGATTCTGTACTGCTGACTTGGACAGAAAGAAATACGTATAATCGTTCTACTAACAGTTCTCACGGCGTGTTAGATGTAGGCATGCATTGAATAGTAATGCAGAGGAGTATATAAGATACCTACAAAGCGAGTAATAATATCAACGGCTACGGGTTAAAACTTCAAACGCGCTCTATGAATCATACATTTGCATAACTGAAAATACTGATGATATTGACGAGGCGCCTGCAGGAAAACAATTTTAATGAGGCTTCGAAGTTATTTTTTCCAGTTTTACCTCATGCTCCGGTAAATCGAAAGACAACCTCACCGAAGATACTGTTTTACGGTCTAAAAAAAAAAAAAATTTACATGAAAAGGTTCGTACGTATCGGCTTAGCTAAGCGTTCGGTCGCAGAGCATGAAAGACGTCGTTGAGCCGACGCATAACATGTTTCTCATCGCTAAGCATTACAGTATTATTATAATAGACCGTTGATATTGCATGGGCACTACGGGAAAATCTTACCGCGGAAATAAGTTCTCGGATCGCGAGTGCATCGTTTTCCAGCACGTCTCGATGTTCCGTCCTAGAAGTAGGAGGCTGGCGTGATTAAAACTTCGAACTCTAGTGATCAGCTGTTTCCGCGTACGCAACGGGTTCGGTACACGGAGCCGACTGCAAGACTTACAAGAGCGCGCGATGATAATGTTATGCTGTTACGAGCTATATTCGTCGTCGGCATACGATCATTCGGTTTTCGCCATTTCGCATTTGCCCTTGCTCCACGGCTATTTGGAAACGGACGGATTCACGCCGAGCTCGAAATGACAATTAAAACGCGATTTATGTGCTCGCACGCATATACGTTTGCTTCCGACGGACATCGAACGCTTAAAAGTGTCACCGTGACGCGTATTACGTGGCGCGCGATAAATCGTTATTAACGTCGTCGTAGGAGCAGGAGGAAGAGCGCAAACGATATTATTATATACGCGCGCTGCTTCTCGGTCCCCGGCAACGGCATCGCGGGGACCCCGAAATTTAATCAGCGCGCGTGGGGTGCGCGCGGCCGTACGCGGAGGACGGGTCTCGCAGGAAAACCAAAATTAAATGAGATTTTCCGAGCATACACGCACGTGCGCACCACGTCAACAGTACGACGTACACGACGGTTCGGTGGATCTGAAATTGTGCTCCTCCGAGCCCTAGGGCTCCGGGAAGTGTGATATAGAACAGGGTTTTTCAAACGTTTTTATGCACAGCGGGACACATACGCTGTCCTCTAGGTCGCGTTCCTAGTAAAATACATTTTTTTTTTTTTAGAAACGTTTTTCAATAACTTAAACCTTAAACGACGTTCTAATGAACATGTACTGTGCTATTAATTAAATGTGATCACGGGCCACAAACAACGACAAACCGGGCCGCGGGTTGAAAACCTTCGATCTAGAGGCTCCGTGGATACGTCCGAATTAAATCAAATTCATATATTTTTTAATTTTGCCTTTATCCAGGACGTTACAGCAATGAAATCATAGAAAATATGATGTACACAGATATTAACGATACATACATATATTTTGGTGTGAAAACCAGTAGAATGTAGAAAAATAATGATGTAATGAATAATATTTTGGTTTTTGGACACTGAAGGCTCGACCAAAAAAAAAATCCTTTTTAAAACCGCGCACAGTTTGTATATTTGTAGGTACTTAGAATATTTTGTATATATTTTTTTTAAATTATATATAAACATTACGTTTTATGAAAAAATATTAATAAGCTTTCTAAAAGTCTATAACTATCATCAATAAAACCGTTTCATTAATATTCGTCGTCACTTTATCAGGACAAGTTACTTGGTCAACATAGCCATGATACCCGGTAAGATATTATTTATAACACCTATAACTGTACAAATAATACACGAATAATGTTTCATCCTGTGAACTGCATTGGAATATGACAGTTGGTTAGTAGTTTAAAATTCAAATAAAGGATATATATTACCTATGTATAAATCAAAATATTTCTAAACAAACTAAAAAATAACATTATGGTTGTTTAATGTATCCTACTAAATGTATCCTTACAATCTATGGAAAATTAAAATGAAATAAGACTAACCTATATATATATATATATATATATATATATATATATATATATATATATATATATATATATATATATATAACTAGCTGTATATCCCGGCTTCGGTCGTGTGCAGTTATTGCTTTCTCTAAATGAAATTCTTAAATCAGATGTTTATTATTTACCTTCTTTCTTTTTTCTATCCCCTATTCCACATTCCTTAAATAAACGACGTGAATTTTCAAACGAAAATAATAGCACGTAGGTTGTACAGTTAGAGTTAGTTTTATAATAATTAACAGCCGGCCCCTGTGTGCTTCGCAGCACCATGCCAATAATGAGCCAGCTCTATGATAAATCTGGCCTTGAATCTGTAACAATTTGAAAAAATATTTGACATTGGATCAGAATTCACGAAAATGTCAAAATAATTGATCGAAAGAAATGTTAACTTTTTGTCACTAAAAAAACAATATGAATTTCACAATCGAATTAAAATTCGACGAAAAAACACACGAAAAAACACCGCACTGAAAACAAATTTTCACAAATTTTATTTCACTGTAAAGAATGAAAAAAGTTATAAAATGTATTCAAAATGTACACTTATTTTTATACATATATAGATATTGGTTTATTTTGGATAAATATTATTTTCTACTTCGGTAGTAAGATACCAAATCTACTACCTGTAGATAACCGTGCAGGTGTAAGGGAAAAGTAATTGTATAAAAGCGAAAACTGTTCTCCGCCAAAAACTTATAATAATATATATAACAACTTTAATAAGCGGACTGATAAATAGACAGACTATAAGCTCCGGAGTGTATTTTTATGCGAGTAACAAAAACTAGTCTTACATGTAGATTGTTTGTGAAATTCGGTGAGATTACAAGTGTCAGAAGTTTTTTCTACAATACAGATTTATACTTGTAATTTAAAATGTTTATTTGGAATTTTTGTTTTATACCATTAGAGTAAGCATTTATACTGTATAAGTGCGAAGTTCTTAATTTCAAAAAACAAACAAGTAGTGTTCAGCAATCGTCGTCAATATTAGAATTGTATATTTATTATTAAAGAATATACTTTTCCTTTTCACTTCAAACGTTTTGTTATTTGTAATATAGCTATAGATACCGTTGTATAGCGTTTATGTTATATTTAGTTTCACGACTGTATTTTGTTTTTGATTACTACGATCGTTATTCGAACACATTTTTTGCACTACCCGCCATATTTATATATCATTACATTTTTCTACGAACGTGGAAGTACTATTATTTCTCGGTCGTACCGTCCGTGTACTCTCGTCCCATAGTCGTGCCAGCGGAACAACTACATTTCAAAGGCAGCCATGGTTCGTAAAACTGCAACGATGACTAACGATCAAATCGGCCTTTCCTCGGCCGTTAGAAAATCTCCAGGGTTGTCCCCGAAGCTTCCATCTATGAACCGATTCCAAATGGACCGCGAAGAAAACACTGTGCGAAATGCGAACATAAAAGTCGTCGCGAACGAAAGGAACGGTGTCTTTCTTCAAAAACTTGTCAGTCTAGTGGAACAGTGGCAGAAGGAGCTGATAGATAATTTGATGGAAATCCACGAGCAGTTTACGGGTAATTTAAACAAATACGTACGAACGGTTCTATGAAGGGTTGATTGTTTAGTTCAATTATTTTTTTCGAACATCATTTAACAAAATTCTAAGAACGGAAACGAAACTCGCGAGTATGGCGTAGTGCCTGTAACAGTATTAAATTACAATATAAATGTTCAAACGATCAACATATGATTTTTACTATCACCAAAGTTCGGTTATGCTGTAGCCTCTACTATAATTGGATCTCTTATATGTATACTGTAAATCATGAACCTTTGAGACTAGGTTTCTTATTCCATATTCCGTATCCAAATGATTCGGAAGACACATTTTATTCGAGAATATTAAATATTATATTTTTATTGAAACTCGAATATCAAATTTATCTGGTACAAACATTACTACTCAAGTTTAATATAATTAATCATGAGCATAAATCTATATTTCAGTGAAATTCGACATTAATTTTCTTCGGACATTGAAAGTAACAAAATAACATTTTTATTTGTTTTTGTTTTTTATTTTTGTTCATCATTAAATATGTTTAACGCTATACTTATATGATACTATGTATTTAAAAATTATGGGATTTTGCATATTGTCACGATTTAATTTCAAAGTATATAATATAATTTATCCGATCATCAGCTACTTTTCAAAATTAAAAAACAATAATCGTCCGGATTTTCAGATTTTGCGTTTTAGTTTATTTTTAAACAATAATGTTTTTCTATTTATTAAGACAGTAACAATGTCAGAAAACCAACGACCAACCAATTGAAGAAGGGGGTCAAAAGGAAATTGCCGGATCAAGACGAACTTCAGAATGAAGTTCCGAAGAAACGGCGAAAGACTAATGACGTATCCCATGAATAAATAATCCCATAAATATTGACGACGTGGATGCTGCTAGTTATATTACCTTACGACGCAGCCGAAGCACCTAATACTTTTTATATAGATCAAGAGTGCGGAAGTATACCTATAAATCTATTTTTTAGTCTTAATCATCGGTAAACGGATTTCAGATTGTATACTAGCCATTAATTTGATTTTGTGACAATTATTTTTTCCTTAAGTTGTACAAAATCCTCTTTTGCATTATACAAATATATTATATTATATAAATCGTTTGAAAATACTATACGTTAAACCACCTGCCTAGCTATACATAAAACTCGTTCATATCCACTTCGGGACCAAGTCCTCTAAATATTATATATTCGTTTATAGTATTAAATTTCCACTTGATGATAAGTATCGGCGAAAGATCTATTCTTCAAAACATAAAACGTACGATTGTATTTAATTATATAACTATTGACTTTACTTTGACAAAATATATCTCAAATACTAGGTACGTTTCTCGAAGCAACTTTTTTATCACCCTTCAACTTTGGTCTTAGGGTTATAATGACTCAGCTATGTTGTACGGTAGTTGCTCAACTCACGAGCTGTTCAACGTGATAATATCATGTGTTCGCCGCACACAATACGAACGAGTTACATACTTATACAACATACATGACGTTTTCGTGCGAAGCATAGACTCCGATTGGAAAAGTTTTAGGGAAGGGAATAGATTGTAAATTATTTAAATGATATTTGTGAAATTGCAAGGTTTTATTATTTTTCCAGCGATCACCTCCCCTAATCATACGCATTGCAAGAAAGCGAATCAAAAACCGGTAAATTTTCATCGATAAGTACATCATTTTTTTGAGTTTTGCTTACGATTGACATTTTCGATTTTCGGGGCTTCATGGATCTTTTCACCTTCATTAAGGCTCAGCGAACAAAAAATGTTTAACAACCACCACAACACGAACTATTCGTATTAGTTTTCGGTGCGAAAATGGTATTAATCTGTTATTTTACCCGTTTTAAACAAACGTTTAATAACAGAGCGGTAAAAAAACGAATGCGTCACTACAATATTATGTAAAGTCGAAAGTCCACGTGCAACTGCACCAGTTGTTAATCCGAATAAAGTTTATAAAATAATGACCTCAACATAATTATGGTCGTTCAAGTCACGACACTTGGTAATATCGTTTAACAGAGTAAAATAGTTTCTCTTGGAAATCGACAAGAACGTTACGGATTTAACTCGATATTTTATCGTCTTATCCCCGCAAAAATAATGCGACTCTCTCCGCCGACGTGATGATAAACGTCTTACCAAACCGAACGATCTCATTTCACCAGTACGCGATTGATCCTCCGAAAAGTTGTGAAGATGGAATAAGTTTTGTTTCACCTAGGTTCAGAAAATAAGTTTCAAAGTTTAAATTAGAAACTATAACACTTTATATACCTACTGAAATCAATGACGGTAATAGCTCAAGTTCCAGGATGTTATTGTTTTTAATATTATTTTGTCGATTCCCGTGTCGCAAACAAATTCACACATGTTTTCGTAACTCGTGAACACGTCCGAAGAGTCCCAAGAATGTACCGCGAATCGAGGAAATGCACTATCACGTATGTATCGGCTAATTGCTGGCCGTAAATTAGACAAACTATTCGGTTGAACCATTAGCCTCGGAAGTGTACAAGCAATAATTATTACCAGCCTAAACTGACAGGATACAGATTAAAAACATCTCTTAAATAGTTTAAACTTGTTTGATTTTAAAATACTTATAAAGTTAAATATTGTTAATTATATGACACATTTTTCTATATAATAGTTTCACTTACTATTTATATTCACATAATACTCATACTAAAAAAAACACCGTGTCTCTTCGCTGCTAAAAGTACTTAAATAAGGTATACTATACATATTTTTGTCCTGCAACAATGTAACAGTTTTTTTTCTGTACTGTTTGGTTTTGAAAATAACAAAACAACAAAATAAAGCATAATTCTTGCAAATGATTCAAATATCGTTCGAATGATTCTCTCAAAGTTTCAACCTAGAAAGAAATAAAGAGCACTATAATGAAAATGACAAACCAAATAATCGTATAACTATTTTTGATTTAAAAATGCATTAATAATTATCTTATTAAAAACCCTTTCCATTTATAAAAACGAATTTCTTAACACAACAGAAACGGTTTCCACTTTCTTTTCATTTTCACATGTAAAAAAATAATACTGAGTAAGTCGTAGAGAAAATTACTTTTGTGTAGGAACTGTATATATAGTGCATATTCGTGTACCAAGGGTTGTTCCGACGAAATAAGAATTTGAAAAAGAAATATTTCATTATGGTTTGAAACTCGCAACATTTAAAGTAATCAATTTTTAAATTAAATTTCCCGAAAAATTATTATAAATAAAACATTATTTTCAATCGTGATACACGCGTTCACACGATACAATCATATGTGAGTAGTAGTGGAAGTAATCGAATGCGGAATTATTTTTCTCTCGCAAAATCAAACCATCAATATTAATCCGCCGTCAGCTCGCTGGCTTATTGTCTTATTTTTTAGTTCCTTAACATGTGGTTCACGGACACTTATGTGATGCGTGAAATGGTTCTGACATTCTTAATCAAATAACACGAACATTATATTTCACAAATAATTATTTGGCCACAAACAATCTGTAGTTCATATTAGTAACATAGTGGTGCACTATTTAAAATTAACATGAAAGTAATAAAATAATAACTAAAATCAAAGGTTTTATTATTTTTGAAGGGTTGAATGAAGGAATGCGAAACTATACTTTACATCTAAAAAGGGTCTATGACTCAGGCAATTGTTAAGAAAGAATAATCTAGATATTGAACGAATTTAATATTATCATAGTTATGGAATTCCCGCTATACAGTAATAACTATAACGATACAAAGCGATATGATCAAACTCGTTGTCTGTGCCCGTGGACCAATTATTTCAAGTATGAAGTTTGACGAACGGAGGTATATTACAGTCCGGGCATTTTTGGAATTTGGATTAAGATTTTTCGGCAGTCATCGTATAAAGTCCGAATGTGATGTGAAAATAATAAAGAGTGTTGCAACAGTATCTTCGACGTATCTTACTAATTTTGAACCTTCTATTTACTCGGAAAACAAGTACACTGTTCGCATCAAATAATCGTATAAAGATTGAAACTATTTTCTCGTTCATTAAATTAAATATTATTTTTTAATACAATGATTATGCCGATTGAATATATTACATAATATTTTTATAATTTAACGAGCATTTTATGTCTTCGAATCGATGTATTTATAATTCGCATAGCTGAATCGTTATACCTACGTATTTTTTTAACAAAACGGTGTACATAAATCGATCGCAATCCGAGTACGATAATAGAATAATAGTGAGTTGTCGTTTGACGGTTACCTAGTATAGTCGTCACCACGTTTAGGTATCGTCAAATTAGTGAAAAGTAAATTATTTCTGTTAAGGAATTCCATCTCACTCTCTCTCTCTCTCTCTTATATCTATCTCCCTACTGTCTTCTATGCGGACCCGAAGAAAATACGTCTTTCCTTCGACTCCTCTACTCGTCCTTCACACCGGGGTCGTGTACATGGGAATGATTAATGATCGTTTCACGCGTACCAAGACCAACATCTTTCGTTCGCGGTATTCAGAACTATTATATTATTGTGAACATAAGACGATAATGAATACGTTTACGGTAACTTCTTCAGCCCACGCAGTACAACGCAGTACCGATGATTGGCAATGAACGCTTATCGTTTTCGACTGCGTCCGATTGGGTGACGATAGCTTACGTTCAAGGAAACAATCTTAAATCAATAAAACAATACACTGTACGGACGACCGTGCCCGTCTTAGAGTTCGTGATCGAATACGATAAAATTAATTCCGGTCGAACCGTATGTTGTTACCGTTACGAGTCATTCACACGGCCGAACGGGATTTTAAATCTGAAAACGCGCGCGCATTAAAAAAAAAACGCTCGGGTCCCACTCGATGATTATGTTTTTTACGAGTTAACGAAATTACGCCTTCGGAGGGTAACGTCGTCGCTATTAGACGGTACCAATTGTGTACTTGGATAACGACGTTATATCTTCGACTGTATACCGCGCGTAGACGAGTGCGGCGATCAATGCGTGTGTAGGCACGCAAAATAAATTAAAAATAAATTCCCGTCCATTCAGCTGCAGATGACGACGACGACGGCCGCGTGTTTTCGCGCGGTAAACACAAAAATGTGGATCAATACGTACCGTACGAGCGAATCGACAACCATCGCGAGACGCCCCGAGCATCAGGTTTTCGCAGCTGTTCGGCATTTTATTCACGCGAAATATACTGTCTGCCCGTGAAACGTGTACCGGCACGACGGCGTTCCACGCGATTTCGGAGGACGAAAACGAAACAAACCCACGCGCGACCGTACCGCCATGATTCGGTTTCAGCTCGCGCGTTTCACGTCATCCGTTCCGATATTAATTCCACGGATACATAATATAAGCACGGCGGTCTCAAAGTGCATTTCAGTTCAAAGTTATAGCGTCAGACGCGCGTGCACACCGTGTTCGTAATTAGTTCGAACACCTCGCGTATAATTCTCGGAGAGATGGTAAACTTCAGCGGACCAAATATACATATATTTATAACACACACATTATTATATGTATTTACATCCGGAAAATCGTCAAATTTAACGTCAGTCGAACGCTCGCGCGATTAAACGAGTCTGGAATACTTGTGTTTCCGAGAAGGTCTTACGGTATCGTGTACACGGTGCTTTTCCGAACGTTTATTTTATACTATTATTATTTATTTTCTTCGTTTCCGACACGGATAAAGTGAAGCAATCGCGTATAATCAAATAATGTTTGAACAGTGACGGCGTTACAGTGTTTGCATCCACGTGGCTGGCCCACACTTTCGGTTGAACGTTTTAAAAAGCACGTGGTTATCAATAAAATCACGTCTATTAATACTAGGAAACGTCCTTAGTGGTAGACGTCGCAGTGTAACAATAATTATTAATCATGTACACATTATCTAAAAAACTGCTAAATAAACATTCATTCATTCATTTGTCAAACGATGTTACGCATAGCTCGTGGAAAATATCGTTTCATATTTTCACTATCCTTTGGATCGTATTTTATTGACTAAGATCGAAAACAATTCTATGCCCAGCGGCAAGATTTTACACTATTTCTCCGGTCGCAAACTACTAAAACTACTACTATATATTCAAATATTGAGAATCAAATCAGTTTTCTGTTTGGATAACAAAATAAATAAAAACTTGTAGCTAACAGAAAATGTTATAGAATCATATATTAATAATTCCAATGTGCAAAACTCCAATCGATATAAACACGATGGATATTATTATTTACTAACATAACTCAATACCGACAACGTCGATAGTACGCGTGCACGATAAGTATAGTGACTATAGTTCACAGAAAGCAATATTATTATTTGTAACTTCGGTGTAAAACTGAATTTCACTATTTACTGTTATATCGATGATAATCAGAGTGATCAAATATGAACTTTAGAGATTGAACGGATGCTTCACATCTCTTTTAGATACTACGACCATGCATTTATTTTTCTCGTGAATCAAACTAAACATTTGATGTTGATTATATTTTATTGTTGCTAAACAAAACTGTTGTTACACTTCGATATGCAAAGTTTGTTTGCTGATCAACAAGCACGACGTGTTTATACAAAGTTCATTTGGTCTTGCAGTAATTGCAGTTATATCTCTGTAACCTTTCACTCCACATGCGGTTATATCGTTTTAGCTTGCAGCTACTATAAGAGTTATTTCATTTTCATTGGTCTACTGCGCTGTTCTTTCTAAATTATACTGATTTAAAATTTTGCTTTTATTGAAATCGATTAAAAAAACAATTGATTCAATTACCTTCTATGAAATGCGTCAAATTATACTATTGAATATCAAAAACAATGAATATAAAACAATGCGAGAATCCTACTACGATGTATAGTGCAATAACAGTACTTACCATCATACGTACACAACAGTTACGTGCCGATAAAGTCAACAAGAAAATTACGAGGTGTATATATCAGCATTCATACTCTTACGTATTACTCAGGCCGATACACACGTGGACTCGATTTAAGTTTGATCGCATTTTCAAAACGGAGTATTCTATAAAAAGCGAAATAAACTTAGAACTCGCGTACTACTGTACATTACACGTGTTTACCGTTTATCGTAATAATATAAAACGTTATTATTTTCACCCCGAGACAATAAAATCGACATTGAAGGAGGAAAATGGTAAAAACACAACGATTTCTTTAAACGACGGTTATAAACACGTTAACAGTTCGCATGTGCATTACACGGCAACAGCACCGCGCATTCGATCCGAGTACTTCCGGTGAAATGCACTCGTCGGACGCTATGTTATAAATTATTGCTGTCGTAAAAGTGCGTCATAGCACGTTGTGTACGGCCTTTGCGAACGAAATGAAAAAAAAGAGGCTTATTCGAGCTGACGTCTCCGGTATCCGCACATTGTTGTCGTAAGCCTTCGCCCGAACTTCCCGTCGAGTTTCGCGGAGAATCCGCAACAGCGAACACGACCCGCGAACCACACGAAATAATATTATGCAATAGGTACGTAGCAATACGAGTGTCGCACCGTTCTTTGTCGACCTCTTACTCGGTCTATCGATTTTCACCGACATAATGTTGCAGCGAGCTCCGCGTCTGCCTGGCACCCTCCGCGCTCAAACATTTTCGGCTTTTGGGTTGATTTTTCCGTCACGGATTCCGATTCCCAGGTGACGATAATATTACGGCAAGCCGCAGGTGAAAAAAACGTTCTAAAGAAAAATCCGAATCATCTCTCGGAGGGGAGGGGGAGTCAAAATCGTCGTCGTCGACTTGCTACATGGATGCATTTATGTGGACGCAGTCGTCTCATAGTGACTCATAATCTGCGCACATTTCTCCGACAACGACTCGGTTGCCACGGTGGATATATCATATACGTAGTTCAACTGATTATGTGCTTTTTGGTTATAATATTTACACAAAACGTGCGCTATGAATTTTACCAGGATCCTACCACGGATTCACTCCGCGACAACACCGAACCGCTGTTAGGGGAACGGTTCATTTTATTGGTTTCGGAAATGAGACGTGTCCGTTTCGAAGATTGTCGTCGTCTTGTTCACGGCATGCTGATCCGACGGGGATGTTATTGTCTGCAGAGGCCGACCGACGGTGACGCGGTTCTTGCGGCTATACATCACGTGCACCGCGCCGGAATCATTCCGACCGACGACGTCGTGCTATCATTCGGCGGGTGTGTAATCGTTCGGAACGTTTACGACCGTAATTACGAATAATAACGCTAATGTTACCGTGGTGAGGGAAACTAAGCAGGGCGTTTTGGGCTTTTTTTTTCGTCAAAAACGAGAACAAAAAATAAAAATAAATAAATAGGTGGCACGTGGTACTAAAAAAAACGACCCTTTTTTTCACTCAACTGCCGCCAGTCAGGCGACGAACGTGTGTAAAACATACGACCGACCCCCACCACACCGCTCGCGCAACATCACTTTTTGTGCATGTATAAGGTGAAATTTTCCAACACCCGTTTTCTCGGTCTATTTATGTGTATTCCGACCGCATATTATAACCACACGTCATTTTGCGAATAAAAAATATCATCATTTTTCCATTTTTTATCGCACGCAGTCGTATGAATTATTATATGTATAATATTTATATGTTCAAACTAGCGGAGTAGTTTCTCATCGTTATCCATCGTTTTCCTGTTCTACTTAGCGCCGTAAAATTTGATACGCATCAACGAATCCGTGTCAAGTTCGATGTTTGGTCTTTGAAAATATGTATCGATACACTCAATCGCAACAGCAGTCTATTGCTGAACTCGAGATTAAAAATATAAACGAAAAAAAAAAAACACTGTAGTAATGCACCAATGTAAAATAAGAACGGTCCAAAATGTTGCGTTTTTTTTTACTCACTGAGAAAACTGACGTTTAACGTACTTAGAAAATCACTCTTTGTGCAATGTTTACCTTCCACCAACACGTGGAAGCGCACCGTAACGAATTACAAACCGAAGTTTTCCGCAGGGTTGATGACGCATATATAGCTTTCGTAGTAAAATTTTGTCTGCGTGCATTATTGTTACATTTGTTACATTTATTATCAGCAGAAGCCGTTTCGGTGCGAGCGGGAACTTTGAACTTCCGCAAGAAAATGGCCGGCCCGAGAGAGCAGCAGTTATAGTAGACGGCTGCGGTGGCGCCATTAGCAGTGAGAGTAACATAGCGGCGAAAGCCGGGAGCGGACCGGGAATATCAGTTCGAGGATGATGGTAATTTATTGAAATCTCACACGTCTCGCTAGGGGAGCAAAAAAAAGTCGACCGGATGCGCAGATTTACGACGTGATGCGTACGGTGGAGCTCGGCCGTCTTGGGAAACTATAAACTCGTTTTGCGGAACATTCGAGTTGAAGAATCCGATCTTTATGTTCTAATCGACTGACGTGAATAATAGCAGAATGGAAGTCATCGTCGATATAATATAATCCTTAAATTTTCAACAATAATACAATTTTAGTTCCAAACGGAAAATAATTTACTTGGTGATAAATCAGGACTTTGTGCTTGCAATTTATAGTTTTGTGTTTTTTTAACACATTTATTTTGAAATCCCTCGCCCGAATTACGTACGTGAAGATTACCTCCACATTTTGGTTTTGATTTCCCGGGTTTCCTGGAGATTTACAAATTCCAAATTGCATTTACGATTTTTTACAATTAATTTACAATTATTTTTAATTAGTTTGAAAACGATAAAACGAAATGGTAGTGGGGTGGGGGGGTGCTGGCAACTACACGCAAATGTCCAAACTCATTTCAAATAGACAAATTGACCAAACGCAAACCACCCGATCAGTCCACTTGTTCAACAATGGAGATGGAACGTTCTTGTCTAAAGTTTAATTGCGATGATTGACTGTTTAGTCTTTAGTGTATTGTTTGGATTTTGAAAAACCCGAAATCCTTTAAAATAAAATTACAGTTTACCTAAAAAGCCATAGCTTTAGCTCTGGTAATCATTTTTCTGGTAATATTGGATATTATGTATATTTATTTTATTGAAAAAACGAATATTTACAATGTTTCAGTTAAAATATAAATGTTTTCAAATCTATGTTTTAACCAACCACGAATGAAGCGACCGGGAGGATTATCCAGTGAAGTAACAGAAAATAAATTTGATATTAAACAATTTGTGTGGGCTAAAGCAGTTGAATATAATTTTTTATATCGGGTGAAAGCGACAAAAGTTACAGATTGGACATTTTTAGATCTTTATGAAGAGTGTTACAGCTAACAATGATAACCTTCCAAATTGCTAACTTACAATAATTTTATCGCACTGTATCAAAAACATCAAAATATTTTTGTCATTTACAATGATTTATCATGGCTATCAAGTTTGCAGATATTCCCCCCTGCAGAGACCCACCGTCCAAGCGCTACATCACATCTAAAACCTGTATCCGGTCGACTTTTTTTTTTTTGGTTTTATCTAGTTTCCGTATTAAAAAATGACGTTTCATAATATATCAATATCTCATACCATGACATTTACGATTTATTACAGCAGACTATTATTAATGAAAAAATGTTGAATCAAATTATTATCATGGTCCGTTTGTAACAATATTACGCATTTTATACCGCAGACAAAGCTTCCGGTCGCTAAATCGCATTACGCATTCTACTAGCATTCAATACGAAAAATCATATACGTCTCGTCCGAATATCCATCAATGCTTATAAGATACATATATCCTTTTGCGGTAGACCGTCTATTAGCGCAGTGCGTATTCTACCGGATCACCCCCCTCTAATGTCTACTCCGAGAGAGTTTTCCTTATTTTTTTGCACCCCCAAGAAAACCGTCTCGGACAGTTTTCGCGTGACAACTGCAGCGGTGGCAACAACGGTAACGGCGACGTTGGTATATTACAATATCTAGCAGCACCGGGAACGGTTCAACACGATCGTACATCCCCGAACGCCTTCGCTTGCCGACATCAACAGACGTCGGACACACTTTCGCGTGCATAATAATTACCGCCACACCGTCCCTGTACGATATATATACGTATTATCCCTTCCGGCTCTCGCGCTCATCCGACCAACCCCTGTCCTATGCGGCCCGTTCAAAACGGTGTTTTTGCGCGTGCATCGTAACGGCGTACGGTTTTGCACCGCGTTCGGATCGGAGGATTCCCATGCAAACGACTGGAGCTAATAGGACCGCCCTGCGGGCCTTTGTTTGCTCGTCAATCAAAAGAAACTCTTAGCGTACATCCGTCGTATCCGGTCGTCGCGATAACGCGCGCGTAGCCGGACGAGACGAACCCCGTACTCGGCGGCGAACGGAAAAAAACAATAAACTGTTTGTCGACCCATTGACCCCTAGACGTTCCTGGAATTTCGCAACACCGTCACAATCGTAACTTTTTATCATTATTCTCAGAACAAATTGCTAAGACCTTCGCGGAACCGATGTTGTACGGATTATTTTTTTTCGGACGTTTACCGTATCATCTTTGCGGGCAGGTTCGAAAGGTTCTATCTCTACAATGTATGCCTGCCGTTCCGTTATTGGCTTAGCCTACGTCGAGCACGCGCTGATCGCTTATTCTATTTTGATTGTTTTTTCATGGATAACCGATTAATGTAGTACACGCGGAAAATACAGTTATTATTTCTTAGCCAAAACGTCAACCATTTAGGGCTGTTTCGCACACGACTGTTGTTTGACTTTCATCGCTTTTACACTTTTAATAACCTATGAGGACCTTAATGCAGCGTTATGGGATTTTTCCCTATTGATAATCTTTACTATTACTAAGATGTATTCACAAAACAGCCATTTTCAACATGTTGAATATCAAATATATCAAATCATATTATGTGCACACGTGATAATATATTCATTGCCAAATTGCGATTGGAAATTTTAAAAAAATTTGATTGCTGCAACTATACCCCTGTATACATCAGAAAATCTGAATTCAAAATACGATTGTATTGCGCCGTGGATTCGTTAAAGGCATTAGGGTCTGGTGGAACTAAGTGAACGTGTGTGTTTGCCTCTATCACCTCGAAGCGACGGTTCTCGAAGGACGGAAGCAAAAAAAAATAAAATAATAATTAGCCAGACTTACAGGAAGCGCGCGCGTTTAGTCCAGGATTTTAATCGTAGCTTTATTATTCACAAAGGGCGTGTATGAGAGCTAGGTGCGTGGTGGTTTATACCAGCACTGCTATTCTGAGCTTACTTGCAGAACCCACTCGTTATAATCGCCCGGAGCCATCGAGAAATAATAAAAAGATCATAATAATAATAATAATAATAATAGTAATTAAAATAATACCTGTAGTTATAAAAACTCATAGAAGAAACTTTGGGTAGGGATTTTTTTTTCAAAGAGAATAATGCCATGCGAGTTTATCAGAGTATACAATCTGACGCAGACGTGAAGAGATTAACGCGTTTTGTTTCGTCTCGAAGTAAGTAGTTCAGTAAAACACACGTCGCGTTTATATACATATTCGTATACAATGAGCGCACCTATATTATAATCAGTGGCAGTGAAAACTTTTTCATACGCCAAACAAAGTTATATAATTCAGACCCGCCACCCGCAGTGTATGCAGTTTTAGACAACATCCTAAAGTACTTTAATATCTATTTTTTATCGTACCACAACCGAATAGAGTATTATGAGCTACGGAGGTTCATATGATCTCTGGATCTCTGTAGCAAATTAATGTTTTTTTTGTTCGTACTGGTTTTGACGGTAATTATTCATAATAATTCGCAGAATCGTACACATAGGAGTCCACGTAGCCGCTATACCCATTGTAACAATATGATGGCGTTTGCTATAAGATCAATGATACAATAATGTATACGAATACTGCAGCTGTTGCAGTAAGCCTCATTTTACGGAGGACTTTTTCAAAAAGCATATTTACCGAGACAGTTTATAAGTGCTAGAGACTTCTTATCTAAAAAACTTTAAAAAATACACGATTTTATTTCCTAAGAATGTATCATACATGGTTTGAAAATATGCAAAAATGCTTATGTAATGCTCTTAAAAATATTTAATTTTCTCACTAAAAAGATAAAAATTTAAAAATTAAATCAACATTTTTTTATTTATCTTTATTTTTTTTCTAATTTAAAATTAATTTTTTATCATTGATTTTATGACCATTTTGAAAGATTTTTTTCCGATTTCAAGAAAATGCATTCAAAATATATTATTATACGTGTGAAAAATGTATTTAAAATATAACAACATATGCGCTTATAAGGAAAAAAGAGAGAGGCGGGCGCACGACGTCTGTACACGACTTTAAACGCGAGCGGGAATGTTAAAAATCGATCATACACATGGTCGTCGTAACGATTATAATAGTTGCTTTTACCTTTTCGAATTTTCGATTATCAGATGACCAGATCGGCGAATCTTATGTCTCGTTATCGATCGACCGTTGTAAACCACTGTTCAATAAACAGTTTGACAACTTTTCGGTAATCTGGCTATGTGCGGCCGTTTTTCAACAAAATCGATCCGAAGCCTTCTTGGCATATGCGTTGAGTAAAATCGAATAAACGGGGTTCATCAAAGCTCGAGTATCATATCGGATCGGCGACAAGTCCCCCGGTGCAGCTGTTGCCACCAAACCATTATCGTCACCGTCGACTCCAGCTGCTGCGGCCAAACTATTATCATATCCGTCGGTCTGAAAAGGTTATACCAAATTCACTCAGTTAATAAGATAATTAACAAAGCTTATACGAGAACGTCGTTGTTCTGACCTTCCGTTCGTTGTCGAACTCCATATTCGCAGCACCAGGTCTTGCTTGTTCGTTTGATTACTCGTATAGCATACGGATATGATGATATAACTGCAGTGTAAAAGCCGAATCACCCGAGTCCCAATTAAAAACGTAAATACTCGTGAAAGTTACGTTTATAAACTACAAGAAAAATAAACCTAGACACTATTACGCGAGGTTAGTTAACACTTGATGGTCCAAAATTGTCAAATGAGCTAATACTCTCTGTTAGGTCATTGGCATAAATGCTAACAATATTCTAGCTCAACAATGTATTGATATTTAGAACGGTGACGGGCACTGCATCATCACTTTCCACGTGCAGCACGTATTACATACAGCAGTTATATCTGTTACGAATTATAATTAATTCAAATATCCGGTAACATTAACAATAGTAATAATATCATGAAACTAGTAGATGATAGGTACAATGTGAAATGCCCTTTTGTTGTAAAACAAACACAGTTGTAACGCAACAGAAAGCGGAGCGTGTGACGACACGCAATACCTGCGCCGGGACAGACTAAATTAATACGTAATATTATATACAATGATGCTATCTAAATGTCATGACCGCAACCGTCCGCCTTTGATAATATTACGTACTACATTATACAACTGTATTGACAAAATGTCAATACCAGTTTTTATAATTGGCGGTGGCCGACGAGTGGACGAAAAGTCCCAACGGAAACGGAGTTCTACCTTCCGTCATCCGTTGAAATGAACGGGTCTTCAGACATCATCAATCCGTTTTGCATCCGATCATTTTTGCATTTTGCAAGAGGATCATTTCTAAACTTAAATTGTTTTTATTCGTGGTATCACCAAGACCGGTCATGGAGTAGAGACGAACACGCTGCAGACGACGTAAATCGTCGTTGGAGCGCAAGTCGCGGTTGGTAACATGTGCGACATTCGTCCGCGAACGCGTGGTAATGCATAATTTAATTTAATATTTCTTGACAGGCAATGAGAATAAAATCTTTGTTCATCCGCGACCACCCAGTGGTCAAAAAACTATCTGCATCGAAAACATAATATGCTTTCTTTTATATCTTGGTAATTACAGCAAAGTTCCGAGTAATTTTTCATGATTCGCACCAGCGATCCCTCACGTGAGCTTATTTGTTAATATTTAAATCGTTAGCAATAAATATCTATACTGAAATATAGCATAACGTTGTTCGTCGTGTTTAGCAATTTCATTTATTCTCCTAGTTTTAAGAAAAAACTCCACGTGCTCCTCTCGGCCGTGTTTTCCCGACCTTTCCAAGTACATATTATAGCGTGGGTTCGTCACACGACGATCGACATTATTGCGATTCATGACGTCGCACACTTTATAATGACTTTATAATACATATTATATCGTATTATTTAACAGTCCTAATTTTGAATTCAAGAACGTTTTTTTTTTTACATCTTTCGTTTCTCGCCGTTTCTCGATAATTTAATTTGTCATAAAAAAAACATTATCACTCTGTAATTCAGTTTCAACCGTTTTGCTTATGATTGTTTTTCCGGAAACACAATTTTATCTTTTGATCAAGAGGAAATTAATCATTTGTTTCTTTCGTATACATTTGCAAACGTCATCACGCATTATTATTTTTATCAATGAAAAACATTTGTTTTGTTCGGTACAGTCCCTTGGCACTCGGGCTTCGAATAAAATATGGATTCCGAATCTCCTCTATAATTTGAAAGGCCATTTGTTTTGCTTGTTTAAACGATGTTCTACAGTGCAGCCCACACACTGATAATGTAACGAAATATTCGTACAGGAAAACGACAATACAATGCAGTTTTTGTTTTTTAATTGCCACCAGAGAGATAAGTTAATTTCAATTCAAACCAATTCATTTACATATTTCAAACCAAAAAAAAAAATCGTATTCAATTAATTTTTAGTATATATATTTTATTATAATATTGTAGTTTCTGTACAAAAATAAACCGTTTACTTTTAAACCATCAAATTACGAAAAAAAAAATGTATCCTGTATCACGTATCAGTAAGTACTGGCAAACTCGAGGTAAATATATTAAATTACAATCATTAACTTAGATAATCTTATTTTTAATTTAATTATTTTTATATATACATTAAAGATAAATTAATACATCTTAAAGCTTGCTTATTTTTATTTGAACATCGCTGTGACATGATATTCTGAATTTTTATCCTTTACTAATAATAATTATCATGTGTTCCGTCAGGCTCAAGACACTCCGGATTTGCAAATGGGAGTCTTTTCATTGGTGTGAATAGGTCTAAGATATTGGTGGGAGGGTCTATAGCCCCTTAAATATAGATGCATAATTATTAGTGGGAACTTTTCTCACTACATCCCCTATAATCATTACTTTGATCAAAAACAAACATGCACAATACACATAAAAAATGTTCAAAATATTATTTTAAATAAAAAAACAACACCTGCACGCAAAAAATGAACTGTATTCATACTTTGTATTATACGTTTACGTCATATAGAACAAAATTTATTTGTCCATATATATCGCAGTTTCAAATGATACTACTATTTTATAGACCATTCGTACATTAAGATTGGTTCTGGAATCTTTTTTAATTATAACAACAATATTATGAATTATAACTTATAAATGCTTGGGAAGTATAGGAATTACGAAATTAGTTGGGTGGCCTGGCTAAAATACTAATCTACGCCTATATAGTTGTACCAATACATTCCATTTGAGCGTGTTTTTAGGAAGTTAAAGTTGAAAATACTATGGTTGGTCCAAAATCCTTTGGTAATTTTTTTTTTTAATAAAAATGGGATGATTACACACAAAAAGTCATCTTCAAAAAAAAAGGCTATTTGGGTATTGTGACGATTGCTGACATTGAACGGCTCATGAATAGTAAAATAAAGAGCACGTTATTGAATTGGTAATAATATATCTAAAGTTCTCTGCAACGCAAATGTATTCCATTGTATAATATTTAATTTTAATTTGTTTTGTTACCCGAACTGTTTGCGATGTTTTAAACATCAGCTTTTAAAATTTGTACTTTTGAACATTTTTAACATACTATTAATACATCATAATTTTTCGATACTCTTACGTTTCAAATATATAATTGTTGATAAAGTCTCACATTTACTTGTAACATTGTTATAGCTGTTTACAAATGAAATAAAATAATAAACTAATTATGTAATCAGTGTAGTAGCTACTCTTATCTATTTGTTTAAACTTGAATAATTGCTGATATGTCAAACATATTCGTATAGATTTATCGAAGTACGAAATGTAGTCTGTAGCAATAACATTAGGTATTATCGATTCAAAATATTATCAACTGTTTCTTGTACGATCGGCGCTCGACTAATTGTAATGGCTGTCGGTTTACCGCAGCCGGGTCTAAATATGACTCAAAGTACTTAACGCGTAATTATACTCTTTCCCACTAAAACCCTAAAACCTAGGTTCATCAATAAGACAACGGACTTATTTATAGTCCTCATAGCGTTTGCACAGAAATTAATTTGAATTCGTGTTGTAAGTATTTGATTTTGAGTGCGCTCAGTCCTTAAGACGTAAACTCATTACTGGAATATTTCATTCCTACTGGAACATCGTGTTCGTGTTATACGATTTTTTTATCGTCAGCCGAGTGTAATTAACTTAGAATGGAAAACTATACGATGATGACATTGTATTACAAAATGACACATATAGTACTGATGAGGGGAAAATATAATTTGTTTTCGCGTAGATTGTTATCATCAGTATGCTGTATGTTTACATAATATACAAAATTGCATAAACCATATATTCATATAATAGTGATCGGATATGTGGACGCAACCACTAGACATCTCTGCGATCGTTTGACTTGATAAAAAAACCCCTTTTTCAACGATAGAAACAACAACTTAAGTTAATAATCGCCTGTTGTTGAACACCTGTTTTTTTCAAGTCGAAAGCTGACGATCGATCAAGGTATTGTGATGGCATCGTTACAGATGAAAACAAACATTATACAAAAAAATAATTATAAACTGTTCACAAAGCGTCAAAAAAAAAAAAAAAAAAAATCGTTTAACATTTATATTAATTCAAAACCTTTCGGCTCTAAAAATCTACTCCGTATCTGTGTCTTATAATTATACTTATTCGTGTAGTTTTAAAGTTAATTTAAATGTTGACAGACGGTCTTTACATCACTGTGTTACCAATGAATGGATTCAATTTATTGATATCAATATCAATTTAAATTAAAATAATTATGATTGAAATAAAAAAAATATTTAATTTCAATCAGGCCCATTTCTTGTAGACCACTATTGCATTATATTACCTATTAATATTACCTATTAATAATATTCTTTCAACAGAATTATCTCACAAATCCTACATATTGTGCCATAATTGCGTACATATTAAGTACAAAACCAAAACTAAAATAAAAACATGATTGTATAGACGTTTAGTGGTCTATACTCTTAAAATAATAACAAAATATTTAAAAAGAACAATTGATAATTACGAATTATTGAATATTTAATGAAATACTCTGTGATTATTATTTAGTATAATATAGTAATATATTATTATATGGGTATATATTATAATATGAAATACTGTTGTCATAATATTATTAAATACTATATTTTAGTGAACAATATATATTTATTTTAGTCGACCCGTGATTGTTTTTAGTTTTTCAGTTTTATTTCGGTTTGGAATTCGCTGTGTCGGTATGTAAATGGGTGTGGTGTCAATTTTCAAAACAAGCATTGTACTTTCATTATTTTAAAATGTGTTGAGCTGATTGCGAATAAATACCATTATTGTCAATATTTATATGCAATAATTTACGTTTTGTTCACAGCCGTATGAAAAAAAATGAAAAAAAAAACAACGGCGTTTGATTACATTGATTACATTTTTTATAATATCGGTTTTGACGTGCATACGTGCTATTATCTGACTCGGTATCGCTTACCTAACCCTAACCAGGTTATCAACCCGACGTATCATTTAATAGAAAGCCTAACAGGTATTTTTGATATGAAGAATTCAGCGAACGAGGAATGTTAAAGACAGTACTGACCACTCGGGTTGAAATACATAAATATGTAATAAGAAAGTGCTTTCGTGATAATATGGAGCACCGTAAACATTTAAAAACTAAACATATCGTATTAATTATATTATTTAGGTGGGAGATATTTTTCTAAATCAATAAATATTTAAAATTATCTTCATAACCACGATGCTTTAATTCGGTAAATCCGCGTATTACACATGTGTGTACACTGTTAGGATAGATCCATGACAAAGAGATAAATTGACTTTGGAATTGCTGGTAAAGAGATTTTTCAATAATATTATTTCGTTGTCATGACATTTTTTTATAGAAAAACAATTATTTGTCCGCTAAATATAATGTTGTAGAATACGTTGACGTGTTATTGTATCGTATGATTTGGTTCTATTTTTAATAAATTGATGTCTGTATAAGTTCGCTTCGCATATATCAATATCCGCCCGCTAATGGCGAGCAAGTCATATTTTCGTTTTCTTTTCAGTTCGAATTTAGATTTTTTAGTCAAATAACATAATGTTTTAGTCTCATAAACACAAAGGTATAACAGTTACTACACTGTTAATCTGAAAGATTGCACTTGTACCGGTGAAATTGTTGTGGCTACGGATTCGTGTACCGTCGTGAAAAATTACTATTATTATTATTATGGTAGTATTAATTTGCTGTTAAAATATATTGCGGGAGAACGCGACCGGTTTTAACCATTAATATTTATTAACCGAAGGGAACCCATAAATAAACCAAGCAATCCTTTAAAGGTAAGACCAAACTTCGGTGCAAGTCGTCTGATTTAAGTGTAGGATTATTAATCATATTTATTACACTCGTGTATTAATCTATTTAGACTCGTTCACATGAGACCCTTGCTGTACCCGTCCGATTTTATTGATTTTTCCCAGCTACATGTAAACACACGAAATATTTTATTTGAACGAAAATGTTTGAACCACACTGCCCACTGAGCGCAAAAGGTTTTGCCCGAAAATTTGACATCATAAAAGCGTATTTACTTTTTCCCAGTAATTACGTAGTGAAACTTTAGCAGGACACCGGAAAACATATTATATCAATTCGTTTAGCGTAAAATTGTTACGATTAAAAACACAAATTTTAAACGAATGAAAACAATACGGTGTTCGGTTGAACAACGCGTACCTGTAATGTTATAACCTCGACAGTGAAGGATTCATCTCGATGAAAAAATGATGTGTTCGAACTGTTTTAGAACTTTTTTATCGTTTGAAATTCGTACGTCGGTATATGGGGTACTGAACCGTTTCTCGATTTATTTATTTTTTTTATTTCACCCAATTTTGTGTGTGCCAATTCTATACGAAAATTAGATTTACGCCGATGGGTTTGGTTAAATTGAATGTTAAAACTGGCACAAGAAAACTCTGTTCGCCCCGGAACAAATAGCTAAGTAAATTATGTGCATAATTCGCCGTTTGGCATCTGTTATCGCCGGGACTCGATAATCAATTAAATAGGCCACCATGTCGAACGCAATAATATTATTCGTTAATTCGCCATTGAGTTTTATTGCGTACATTACTTGGCATTGAACATTGGAAGATACATTATGCAAATGCTACGTTAACTGTGTTACGAAATGACATTTAAGACATGGCATGTATGCCTTGTGTGTATATCAATAAAAATGTGTAACCGCATAAAGTCGTAGGCGAAAAAATACAACCCGAGTGAACCGAGTCTGACAGACAAATTATGTAACGCCGTTAAAATGTGCAAAAAAATTAAATTATGATTAACCGTTTACAAAGTTACGACGTGGATTGAGGGAATAATCAACTCGACGTCACAACGAGGACTGCATTGCGACAACTACTTTGACGACGATGTTTTCTATTATGATGTTAAGTTGTATAAGGGAAACGAAAATATTGACTTTGAGTGATTCAAATTTTAAATTTTTACTACAGCTTAAAGTTTACAGTAATTTTTCGTCTTTGACAGCTCTCACAACGAATATCGACGTACGCAATTTAAATTGGTGAATGACGATTTGAACATGTTTTGTCATTTTCTAACGAATATCGACGTTTATAAACGAATTAAGTAAACATATTGACTTATACAATGCAGGTTCGCTGATAAATTTATATTAACTTGATATTGTCTTACATGTCTTTAACAAATGCTGATATTTTGTTGAAAATACAGGGCAGCATATCACGTTAAGCTATTATTTATATTTTAGCGAGTACAGCTAAATTAATTATTATCGTATTAATATTACATTTATTTTATATAATAAAGTATTTACTTCAGCTTTAATTTTTCGATAACTTTCTGTTGGATATTTTACTAAAATAACATGACATGGTATTTTGAATTGCGCACAAATTTCAATATTCTTTCAACTTTTGCCTTCGCAGTTATATCGCATGTTTATTTTATACTAAAGAGAATCAAGAGCTTATCTCAATATTTAATTAGTCCTTTGAATTTTCCTATTGACCTTTTGCCTTGTACAGGCGAAACTGATTTCTGATTCAACGAGTTATATCAAATAAACCGATAAAATTGTGTATTGTTGTATTATTTATGTAGAATTGTAGCTTTATTTTGATGGCCACTGATTAA
Source organism: Periphyllus acericola (assembly GCA_949715065.1). Taxonomy (NCBI): domain Eukaryota; kingdom Metazoa; phylum Arthropoda; class Insecta; order Hemiptera; family Aphididae; genus Periphyllus; species Periphyllus acericola. Next base: position 9,535,475 of record OX454272.1, read on the forward strand.
ATAAAACTCGTGGATGAATTTCAAAAATATCAATGTTCAATCACATCACCATTCAGTATTCACCACTCTAAGCTAGGGTGACTATACATACTGTTTTAAACAGAATCGTCTAGTTTTTCAACTTGATGTCCTGTTTTTTCAATTTAATTTAGTCTTGTTTTTACGTGAATTTCCTGTCTTAATTCTGTTGTTAGCTATTTTATTTTTGATTAAAATGTGATTTAAGTGATTAATATTGACAAAAATTTAATCAATAATAATATGTTTATACTCTGTACTCAACTATAAAAGGCACAGTAAAAGCTATAATTATTGTTAAAATAATTTAAAAATTTTTCTTGAAATTAATTTTATAATTTCCTCCATGTTTTTGTCTATATATTATGTATACAAGTTTCATGATTTGACAATCAATACATTTTTTTTTACTAATTGCAAAAAAAGTGTCCTGTGTTTTTCTTGTATATGGTCACCCTACTGTAAGCGTGTATGATCTCCGTATAGTAAATGGAGAGATTCCATTACATTTTTCGATATACACCGACTATTTTGTAATACGTTGTCAATATTCAGAGCAATACCACGAATCGCAACATGTTGAAATTGGTATTTTAATCAAACGGCCATTCTCAGTACAGTTCTTTTGATGTCATAACGGTCGTGAGTTTTGGAATAACGGTGCATTTCCGTGTTTTTAAAATAAGTTTATTTAATATTTGTGTACGTTTCACGGCAAATGAATATGTTTTGAACGAAATGTTTGATCCGCGTGCGCGCGCGCGCGTGTGTGATATTTCAGAAACGGTGACCGGTATGCGAACTATGAAACCATAATCATACTCGTATTAAGCCGACCGACTGTCGTGTTCACGTCGAAATAATTTTGAATAAAATCCCCGTACCGTTTTTGTAACACGCTGCAGTTTTGTACCACGTAATGATCGAGTTCCAACTAAAAAAAAACCCGTATGGAAATGATTTATTACCGCGCGACATTATATACTAGGCACACCTACCTGTACGCGCTGGTAAAAAAAAAAAAAAACGCAATGATGGATCGCAAAACCATATCGTCGGACGGGGGGGTGGAGTATTTATGTATACACGAAAGCAAAAACGGAATGTTCTCTAACTTTTTACGGAAAACCCAATTAAAGAATCAGCGTTTTCTCGTGCGCGTTAGACGGCGACGACACGATCGAGACGCGAGAAACGATTTGACGGTACTTTTTTTTCCGTTACTAAAACTAGGACCGGGTGGGAACTGTTTCGCACGTTACTGCCACCCGATCCCGTATCGTTTATTCATCGATAATTTATTGATACATACGTGGGGGCCTCTAACTTCCCTGTAGATTTGGCGTTCCGCCCATAAGAATGCCTAAAAACATAAAAATAAGGTGTATTAAATATAAAACTATTGAATCGGCCGTCCAGCTCCCGCCTGCCTAACGCGCTCTTCATCCTTCTTCTGCCCAAGAATCGACTCCACCATTCTACCAAACGCCAGCCTCTGGTTCTCCGCCGACGCCTCGACCCGTTGTCTTCTTCCTATATCACCAGGGAGAAGCTCTTGCTCCGGCCCCAAGATGATCTTGGGGACATCTTCCAGTCGCAGTTGCCGTCCTATGCATCGCTCCATCTCCCGCCTACTCTCCGCCCAGTATGGACAATCGAACAGGGTGTGTTCAACCGAATCCTCCGGTTCATCGCAGTGGTTGCAGTGGGGATCAATCGCTCTCCTCCTTCTCCATAAATAGAGCTGGAAGCATCCGTGGCCCGATAGTGCTTGGGCTACGTCACGGTACTGTAACAGCGCTATAATGCGCCACAAACGGTCGAACGAAAAAATATTACACGGCGATTAAACATCGTTTCGCCACGAGTCCGGTTTATCGCGAACGGCAACCGAACGCTGCGATGGACCTCTGTAACCGTAAACGCGGTCGCGGGTACCGGAGTAAGTGTGCGCAGACAATGCGCCTTTAACGGTTCGACGTGTACGTGGTCGACGGTGGGGAGGCCGAGGAGCGGAGGAGACGAGTACGCGAAAAGGAACGACGATTTTTCGCACGTCCGGTGAAAAAATAATGTCGCACGAACCTTCACTTCGAGGACACCGCCGCGCCATTCGAACCGTGGCCTTGTATCAGCCGCGCGCACCGCAGAAGGGCAGCCCGGGCCCTTGTTCCTGCGGCGCGCGTCACGTTACCCCCTCGGTGCCGCCGCGTCGTTTCCCGCGAATACCCTTAGTGGGGGATGGGGGGGGTGAATGGGGTGAATCGGGCCCTCGGGGCTTATTAGCGACGACAACAACAACAACAACGCACACCGAGCGCCGCCGTCGATCCGGTATACTCGCGGTGACGTGTGGACGTTTCGACCGGCTCTATTTGTCTTGCGTTATGCTGTTTACGTATAATTACTGTCGCGGTCACATCTTTGCGATCTGCAAGCTCGGATGATTATGAAAATTCAAGAGGAATGGATTCCCCCCCCTACCCCGCTCCGAAACGAGACGCATAATTATAATGATGTAAAGAGAACTCAGAACGACCACGGTGGGTTGTCAAAACCGTACTCGTTCGATAACTTATTTTCAAAAATCTCTCGATTCTCGACGCTATAATAACGTTATTATTTCGGAGATTTCCCTATTAAAATTTACACAAAAAACACACGCTTTGTCAAAGAAATGTGGGATTATTATTATTATTACTATTATTATGAAAGCGCGAACGCATTGCCGAAATCGCTTAATTATTTAAAAAAAATGCTAATACCATACTCCAAACATAAAATTGTATAAAATTATATAAAATGAAAATAATATTAATATAATAAAAATGTCTACAAGTCGTTAATTATGAAATTATAGTGACTAAATCAAGTAGGTCATTAATCTGATTTCCAACTAAAAATTAATTACGAGACACGGGTTGTAAATTTCATGGACGTCTCTGCTTGTTTTATGTGACATAAGAGCGTATTAAAGGACTTTTGCAACGTGCTTTTCAAACATCAACCATTAATTATAATAAGCGAATAAATTATATTTTTACGTTTGGCGACCGTTTCACGAATCGATGTTTTTTTTACATAAAATGTTTTTTTTAACGGCGTATCATTCTGAAATATAAACCATAACGATACAATATATTTATAAGGCTATTAGTTATTTCATATTTACCATTGAAATCGCAAAGCGTTATAGACGAATGTAATGTAGTATTAATATAGTTAAATATGCACGGAGCCTATCTGTTTGTAAAAGTCATTTAACAAAGTCATAAGTTATTTAAATAGTATGACTGCGGTTACAATACACGTTTTTTCTTCAACGACATCAGTGGCAGGTAATATACAATAATTTTTGTTCGAATGACATTGAAAAGTTCTATTAAACCTCATGTGTACTAATGTATTGTCTATATAAAAATCGTTCAATTCGGAATAACTTGACGCGTTCATAGAAGACGCCCAATAACTAATAAGTTGGTCGTGAATAAACATCAAACACCGGTAATAATGTTAGACTATTACTATGTGTTCTTTGCATGAAATGCTTTTGAGTATTGATGACGATTATCCGTACTAATTATTACTGCGTCTGCCGGCCGGATTATCGAGGGATTTAAAAAAAAAAAAAATGCAGACGTAGTGTCGTAGTTGCATTTATATTTACATACATAATACTATTTTGCATATGTACACATATAACGTTTATGCGTCGTGCATATTATAGTACATTAAAAAATGTAGCGTAGGATGTTAAAAAAACAATGATGTTTGTTATAGCGTCCGTATTGTGTAATCTGCATTGTTAAGCACATACGAAACGCCTAAATTATTACAAAAGACAGACGTATTACTGTTTACAAAAATAAATTGTGAGTATCAAAAAATAAATATCGTAGCATCTTTGGATTTAAAATTATTTTATCAGTATTCGGAAACGAACAATTACTAACTGAGTTACACGGCGTTGCCCGAAAAAAAAATTGTGAGTGTAACTCCTTTTGGATACAACTCAATATTAAAGCAAAGCATTTTAAGGTAAAAGTTCCCCGCAATAACGGTTAAAACGTTTAAATTATTTTTAGATTCCAAGGGAAGCGAAAAATTTATTAGTTTTTTCATCATGTGTGTTGAGTTTTATTTTTTTTATGTGTCTGTGATCAGGATTTCAACCTGAAAGAGGGCTTCAATGTATTCAAATATATCACTTTTCTAATAGGATATGTTGTTTTATTGTAACTTTAAGGAAATGATTATTTTAATTTCTCAACAGTTTTCCAAATAAACGAGAGAAAAGGAGAAAATATTGCAAACAATTTCAACCGAAAATATGTTTATACTTCGTGGACACAACATTTTTCATCAGATAATCTTTAAATGCAAAAAGAAAAAAATGTTTATTGGGAAGTCGCATGTAACATTTATAAGCGTAAGAAAATTAAATGTTTATGAAATTGGGTATTTCAACAAATTGTTATTACATGATATTATAATATAAAATATATAATAATATATAATAATAAATAATATAATAATAATAATAATAATAATATAATAATTAATAATAATAATAATATATAATAATATTATAATATAAACTGGTTCATCTGATCTCTTTCACTCAGAATCGGTTTTTTTTCGAGAGCAATGGTATATTCATTTTAAGTAAAGACCCAACCCTGTATATTGTATTTTACTCGACTGTGAAGTTTCAACCGATCTAGGGGTTTTGACAGGTTTTACTATATTTTTGCTTACTACTCTGTTAAAAATAAATTGGACAATTTATCGAGCCTTAAATAATTAGTATGGCTGTTTTCATTTAACTTTTGACCAAGATATTTTCGGAAAACCTCTCTGAAGACCACTTTCTTGTTTATGGACTGCAGGATTTATAAAGTGAACCAATTTATTTATTTTACATTTTAATCCAAAATTCCTCATGTTTATGTTCCTAGAACTTTCATATTATCTTACGATTACGATAGCCTATAGACCCTTTTCTCGACCCTGTCACAAAATCGTATATTAGCTGTTGTCTCTTACCTAATAATTACTTACCCGCCAAATTTCGTAGCTTCATAGTTCAAGTACTTTTCAATATCTCGCGTTTAGTCAGCTAGTTGTTGAACGATTGACCTTTCGCTTTTGGTCAATTCTCTATCCGTGATAAGCGAACGTACCTGTTTTGTTATACATGTGAATCCACGTAGACTTCTTGACATTTTTGTAGTTCTTTTATCATTATAGAAGACTAGGAAATAATGGCACTGCGTTCAGTCGGATGGAATTTAAATATGTTGGAAGCAGCTGATATCCACCGAGCTTGTCGTTGGCCGAATTTGTACTGTTATAAGTATATAGTAGGTTTTTGTCGTATCCGTAACTGAAGGAAGATTTCAATATTAGCTAACATAATGATAGTGACATAGTGTAGATGTTCGATATTCGGGCACGATTTGTATAGGACATAAATGTGATCAATATGACACGTGTCCATACTCGGGGAAATTTTCAGTTCAACAATTCTTTCCTCGGGATTTTCGACGTGTTGGCATTCATTTCAGATATTTTGGTCGTGCACAACGGCTTAACGATTACCGGAATACGTTTAATCCTCGTTATCACGCTATTATACGTATAGAATATTGATGTCACGTGTCCTGTCGTCCTGCAGTAATAACCACGGGTTAACCTTTACCGAGCACTCCTGTCGACAACAACGTAATAACGCGTAATACGATTACACTATACGCGTTTCGATCACCAGTGACGTTCAAAATTAACTATCAAACATCACGCTTTCTGTGCGCGTGTGCGTGTGAGAATTTGTGTCAACACGTGTGTGTGTGTGTGTGTGTGTGTGTGTAGATGGTGTGCTCGTATGTAGTTAGGTGCTCGTTAATTATGAAGGCAAACGGGCGAATTCGGGAGGCCTGATAATATTTCGGGGTCGTAATGCGCGCCCTAAAATAATGTTGTACTATGTACCCGGTCGGTTTTGCGGTTATAACGTTTCCGTGTTTGTTGTCCACTGCGAAGCGACGACCAGATTGTTTTGCAATACATACATAGCGTATGCACGTGAACACACATATATTATAACGTACGGTTTAAACCAATTGTGCGTTCCTACGCTTACCGTACACTTATTGTTACGGTACAAGTTACCATATCTTTGAATTTTATCGGTGACAGGCGTACTCACGTTCTGTTTTCGACGTGAACGATGTTATTTTACAATTAGCCGAGCAGTCGGAATCGTAATGCCCTTGCTATAAACACATATTTGCTCATTAATCGTTACGATTAAAATTTAGGACATTTTTAGTAAAATTGTTAGTAACGTAAAAGAAAATAAACATTTATTTAATCGAGTCTGAAAATTTTACATTATCGAAATTTAACTGTGGACACGTTACCCGACATAGTTATCTTTAAAGTGACCATGTGCTGACAAGTATATTTAACTCATGCCCCAACCACCTATCTTATGTATGAATAAAGGCCATATTTTGTAAGACCATTAGCGTATTAGCACATTTCTATAGTTATTCGGAAACGAGCTGATTTTTGCCAAAAACGATGTCATTAAAATACTCGTTTTGTTATAATTTGATCGCGAATGAAATACATTTATACATTAATCATTATGTAATGCTTACTTAATCTTTTGCGTGCTGGTACGTTATTTTTACTTTTAAGGGTTGTTTTACTTTACAAAGGATTCAACTAATTCTATTCGAGGGCGTGCAGATAAATAAATAAAGTTGCAATTAGACGTAATTACACCGTCTCGTTATTTAGTGCTGCAAAGGGGTTGAACAGTTGAATCGGAGATTTTTTAGATGTATTTTTTTTACTTCCTTTATCAAAACGGAAATAGCTTGTTTTATACAGTATAGTATATACATAAAAAATAATATAATGTATTGTATATACACAAAGCTGACACAGAGAAAGGTGTAAGGTGTAACTATTGAGGGACTCAAGATGACTTAAGTATGTATTATAAATGTTTTTTCAAAAGACTTTGAGAATATAACGCTGAATCACGTGGTTTTTGACACGCAAAGTAGACCGGTGTTTTTTCGGAGCGCGTGTTGTGCGTACAGGTGCTGCATACAACTATTAGTTTTGTTTAAAAAAAAAATCTATTTTCGATTGCACTTTGTGCGACGCCCGGTCCGAGCCGAAGCGAATAATTACACTTTCGGCGTGACATACAAAAGCGTTGATAAATCAGCTGCACATTATTGTTCCGACGCGTATGTCCAGGTTCGGGTCTATGATTTAAGCGTACGGTGCGCGATATACGTGGTGTCCTCTGAACAAGTACAGGCACGAACACAAAACTCTATTTCTGGGAGGGGTGACTTAAAAAAAAATGCCGGTCTCTCCACCCAAAACTCGAACCTTTTACAGTTAAAAATAATTTCGATTCGCATACATCTAAGGTAAAAAAAAATCTCGTGTTCGTAATTACATGTCAATTCAAGAGTAGGTTTATTTTTGCTTAGATTTAAATATAATTAAGAATTAAGACTCGTGGGTGGTGTTGAAGGATTTTCGATTATTCTTTCTGGTGGGAGCATGGCGGAGAGAGTTTGTTGACACCGTGTTTTCCTGTCTCTCTTCTGGGATACAGAGCTGATAACGAGAACGATAAATCGAACGGCTAAGTGAATTCAACGCGGGGATAAGGGCGCGGTGAGTTGACGTGACGAGGAAAAAATGACCGACTCGACGTGTGGAGATGAAAACCAAGTGTGAAAACACGACAGTATAATAGTTTTGCGTGGACAGCACTCGGTCGGAGGGTTGAGAGAGAGAGAGAGAGAGAGAGAGAGAGAGAGAGAGAGAGAGACGGAGAGAGTGCATTATTGTTGCGCAGTGTGTTGGAAACACAAGTTCTCGAAAAGCGCCGGCGATAACGGACGGGACGGGGTGGGTTTTGCAGCCGTCATCGATTCTGTTCGAAGAGACACAATTTTTTTCCCCTCCGTTTTTATCTTCTCGCTCTCTCCCGCGCGATCATTTTTATTCGTTTTTCGATTCGGCCTCGTGCACAAAAGCCGTCCATTCAAACGCCGTAAGTACATGCACTTTGAAAGTTATCAATACACGTGTTTCATACTCGACGGCGTCGAATGCGCCGTTGATTTTTCTCCTAACCGTCACGAGCGGCTTCAACGGCGGTGCGTCCGATAATAACGGGACTAAACGTTAAACGATACGTGCGAACAAAACGTTTTCAACCGTATAAAGATACTACGCCACGTCTCAATACGAATGGTACGAATATGTCAAACGTTTTTGTCATCTCACGAGGGACGGAAAATATTGGTGAATACGAATTATTCAGATGAGATGTATACCTAACGATAAAATTTATAGCAATCATGATAAGCTTCAATGATAAGTGTATAATTTCTACGGTATTCGTGTGATAGTGAAATCTGTGCTTAGCGATGAAAGGATAAATAATTGCCCGGATCAATCAATGTGTATCCTTGTGTCTAACGTTGCACTCGCAATTTACCGTGTTACGGAGCCACAGAATACTATGCATATGACGAACTTATTGAGAAGAAGCCAACGTTTTCATTTGAAATATGTACTTAACGAAAGCACGCATTAAAAACGATTATTTTTACCCTATATTTTTTAACCTTCAAATCTTAACGTACAATATTCGTTTTATTTATGAAATAAAAAAATGCGAAAGATGATATAGACAAATTATAAGTGCACAGAAGTAATATGATGAATCGAAGCCAGTTTAATTTTCCTTCTTCTCTGATAGTGAATATTTATCAAATTTAAATCAGAGAGCTCATTCATACCGTAGTAGTGAAAATATTTAAATGTCGTGAAAAACGTGGTCTATGAATCCAGTATGTATCCAGTTAACTATTTAACTTATGGTAGGTGAGCAGCACGTAGGCTTTATCACATATCTTCGTAACTTTTTTAGCCATTTTTTAGTAAATTATATGATGGGTTGGATAGAGTTTTTATGTAACTAAACATTTGAAATACGTATACCGTGTGAAAGGACAACGTATATATTTTGATGGTCCCTGTTTATCACGGTATTTTGTCGTCTTCTGTCACATTGAACGTGATCATGGTTTTACCATGGATACTCTGTGAGTATGAAATCGACTTGCAAATAAACACAACTTTTCTCCCAAAAATCGTTTTTCATCTTAAAAATATCAAATCAATTTTCAGATAAATTACATAAATTTTTCAGTATTAATAGTACGAGTATGTATTTGGGTGTACATTTTTTCTGACACTTGTCGTCGTCGAATTTCCGCGCTATGCACACGGATACATTGGCACGTGATGGATATGTCTTAGTGATCTTAGGCACAACGTGAAGGAGTTAAATGCTCCGTTTCCCTGACGTAGGTCAATAGTAACGACGATTTGGTTGTCATAGTAAGATTCATAGTAAGATTGATGTATCGACCAATTCTGCTTTTATTAAAAAATATTAAAATTAAATCAACAACGATCTTACAGTGAATTTATACTCTGACGACCAAATCGTTATCGGGGAAACATTGCATTGTACTTTAATTTTTACCTTTCCCTCGACGAGTGAGCAGACATCCAGCGTGATGACCTATTATTGTAGCCATCAGCGGCAAGACGTAATGTCCGTGTCAATTACAAAGTCAATGCGTATGGCTTGGTTACTGGGGGGAAAAAATTGCTCACAGAACAGAAGCCACATATTATTATCAGGTGAAACGAATACGAATACGAAAAGACGCCTAGAAGGGGTAGGTTAGACATGGCATTTGCCTCCCCCCTTAGCTATTAACGATATAATGGCGATACGTTAAATTAAACTTAATAACTTATAAATTTTTTTTTAAGTCATTATTTAATATTTCATGAACCTTTTTTCGGGCGCCTATGGAACGCATCGTGTTCGTGTTTTAGAACATAGTGGTTGAGGTTTAAAAATGGCGAGATGAAATGAAAAAAACTGTCTGGTCGCATTGTGAATCACTAATATTATCGCACGTGTTTTAATGACGCTATGTTAATGTGTATTTCTGTTTTCCTCGCCGTGCGAACGAAACGTCGATACGGGCTGATACAGGTGGACAACTTTTTCAAACGTTTTTAATGGGTCACGTATTCACGTGTAATACTCTGCCGTGTACACACGTTGTGTGTGTTCTCGCGTTAAGTCCTAAAAATTAACTGTACTACTATGCATACACGTGAGAAACAAAGTTTGTCCCAAAAGCAATTACATTAAAAATATCCGGTGCGAGTTTCACATAATCGGAACACATGTAATCGCGTACGTGCGTGTTACGTAGTTATTTAAATTGGAAAACTTAGATCATATTTAGCAAATATAAAGATAAAAGGATTTCTGAGTTCTCCCGATACCGTCACGGAGAAGAAATTATTTGCTTTAAATGATTAGAGCTTTAGCGATGAATTATTGTTGCGACTACATTATAGTACGCAGTTCATGGATTATCGCAATCCCGTTTCTCCTGGACGTTGTTGAAAAATTATTGTCCTGAAAACGACATTATACTGAAGTTGATTTTGTCTAGTTTTCAACAATCAATGCGTCTTATACGGTCGTATAATATATGATACAGTTTATACCTAAAATCTGTCAAAACAACTTTTCACAAACTAATTTCATCGAAACTTGTTCTGATTAGTTAAAACTAAAGTTAATCAGGATTTCAATTTCGATGCCAGTTTTAACATAACATCTGGTAACAAAATTCAATTTAAAATAAATATTTGTGATAATTAGTTTTATTTATTTTGGGAATGCAAACCATCGTGGTGCTTAGTAACATATAACATTTTTTCTTATTTACACAAGCAGCGATTTGTTCCTCATGATTTTTTGAAAATACACCTCACAGAGCCTTGACCCGATCCTGTCGAGGCTTTAGTTGCGGCTGCACGGAGAGAAGTAATTCCTGCAACCTAATTGGCAGTGTTGAACAACTCAATTTATGATAAATAAATTCAGATTCTAGTTTTAACTTGTCAAAATTAGTTTTGACGAATGAGATTGTGAAAACTATTTTTGACGATTTGCGGGTTTTAACTGTATCATATGTCACACATCGGTAGAATCTACGACCATTACGGAGTTGTTGCATTAACCTACTAACTAAGGTACACTCGTTTATTATAATTTTTAAATTATAAAATGTAACATGAAGTTATTTTGCTAAGCTAATGCGTTTTTATTTTATTTTTTTCATTTTTACATTTTAATGTTATTAGGTTTTATAGGGGACAATATCCTAGTTGTAAATACATGTCCTGGCTTGCATATAAAACATATGCTTACACTAGACGTAAGTAACAAAAATAAACCAATGAAGACTAGGTACGTTTCAAGTTTATTATAAATATTATGGAATAGCCTTTAATAAATAATAAACATAGACGAATGATTAAGAACACTTACACTTCAAAAGCTGTTCGATACCCGAAAAATAAATACAAAATCTTAAAATGTTTATTACACCCTAAGAAATGTAATTGAAATCATGGTTTATGTTATTTTATGTTATTGAATAAGAATATAATTTTTTTTTTTTAAACCCAACCCAACTAAAAATTGGAAGTTTGAAATTGCATACAATTATTGAATAGGATGTCTCCATCTATAGTCAAATAAAACATGCAATGTCTTTGATAGATGTGCGAAATGCTGAAAGTATCTTTGAGCCGTTAAATATGCGATTTATAAGAATAAATAAATTCAAGTGTCTAATTTTCTATTTATAAATACACAATTAAAAGGTGCACATAAATGAAACGACCCAGTGGAGTTTTTTAACAAGTTTATTGCTTAGAAGTATAAAAAACATACGAGCGTAAAAATGTCGGATACCACAAATATTTATCCATCAGTAGAAATTATTTTGCTGCTAAACGAGTACCCTAACGTTATTCAAAAAGAACAGGGTATGTAAATGTGTGTATCTGACTTGTAATGGTTTATTATTTTAAACAGTTAAAATTGGACCGATTAAGTTATGACCAACAGCACTGCAGTCTTAAAATCAAAATATGTTTTTGACGTCTTCCCGTACGGTGTAAATTTTAAAACAAAAAAAACAACATCATTTTTGTGGACACAAATTAATTAATTTTCACATCAAACGATCGGCATAAGATATAATGATGTTACTTTATTTGTAGAAAATATAACGTTATTAGTAATTTCGACGGAAAAATACGGGTACATGGTTTTGAAAAAGAAAAAAAAACATTTTTAATAGTATTTACGTTATGAAGTTGGTAAAAAAATTATTAGCAATAATCTTTTATAGGATAACCTTTTAAAAAATAAATTTTAAGTGCGATGGACGTGTAGAGGAGAAAAAATTCTCCGACTAATTATGTAACTTACTGTGAATCATTAATCTAATATATTTGTGTATCACTTGGAAGAATTTATAGTTTTATCAATGACGTTGAGCGTCATAGCCTGAAAATCGAAAACGGTCGATAATTAAAACATACTTTATTTTCATGATGGTAGTTTATTCGCATGTCAAATAAATTATTATTTCATTTCATTTCTTTGTTATGGTACGGAACAAATGCATTTATGATGTAAGTCGTACGTTGTTCAATCAGAATAGAGAACGCACAAAAGAGGAACTTACGAGCCACATTTTAGATCAATTTAAGATACAAAACCAAAGGTTACCACCAACAGAAAGAGGAAGATGTATCCATTCCAATACGACAAACCCCGAACACTATAGGTGCAATATCGATTACAATTTTATATCAGTTTCATACACTACTTTTATGAAGTTCGGCATTGTATACAGGGTGTCCCACCAGGGATTTATATAGGCGATATCTCCCGTGTTATTAGAGATAATCAAAGTCTATTTTTCTTATGAGCATCCTAAAGAAAAATACAATTTTTTTAACAATAGTTTAATAAATAAAAGTGTATTTTAAGAATGTTAAAAACTTTAGTTTTTGTTTTACGATTTTTATGAAACTCAAAGATAGCCATTCTATAGGGCTTTTTTCTAAAAATGTTGACGGTTCAACATTCAGTTTTGTTGGATTTATGATTTTTTTATAATTTTTTTTAGTTGACAATGAAACAATGTAAACTATTATCACCTCGTAATTTTCCCCCAAGGTAAATGTTGACAATGTTATTATTATTTAAAATTATGTAAGACGTACACTAAAAAAAGTATTAAAAATCAAGAAGTTAATGAAAATTGAAAGTTGAACCGTATAAATTTAAAAAAGAAGCCCTACAAAATGGCCATCTTAGACATTTATAAGAGTAATAAAATAAACAGTTCATTTTTTAAATGGTCTAATGAAACATTTAAATTCAAAAATACTAATGACAACTAAATATAATAATTAACCCAGTTATTCTAATGAAAAAACCGAATTCAATTATCTCTATTATAATTATTATTATCTCCTAGATATTTTATCGAATTCAATACACTTTGCCGATGACGTATATATGTGGTTGTCGTACCTTAGTTATAACGGGTGTAACGGCAAGCGCGTTGTGCTATTTAAGCCCCGAGTAAATGATTAAAACAGTGTCTTCTTCTTTATGTCATCATTTTCGCGACCGTCTAAAAATACGAGTATAAATGAAAATGCATGTAGGTATGTATGTATATTAGAACGGTATAGGTACGTACGAGGATAATGACATGGCATCGCGATAAGATAAGTAAATGGAGGGTGAGATAGAGAGAATGAGTGAGCGGAAGAGAGAGAGAGAGAGAAAGGGAGAGAAAAAAAAAAGTACCCACGAAATCGACAGCAATTTTTTCCACTCCTTTAAGAAAAATCGCTAACGAGACATCAACTCGGAACGTTCGTGACACATGGTAAAACGACAACGAGATTTCGCCCGGCATTGGGTCCTGTTCATTTGTCATTATATTCTCCCCAACAAATGACCGTCGCACTGCGCGTACAAGCAAAAGAACCCACATTATAAATGTCTTTTGGCTTCTTTTTTTTTTTCTTCTCTCTCTTTTTTCAGCTATTTACACGAATCTATTGCGGGACGTCGACCGACATCCGTCCGCCACCTCGGGGGTTTTTCGGCAGAACGCAGTGAAATTAGAAAAAAATCGACTCGCAACCTCTTCAATTACAGCCGGGTACGTCGTTGTGTACAAAGGTTAATGGTTGTACCATAAAAACGAAGTGCGGGCGAATAATTAAAAAAAAAAAAAAAGAAAATATTTTTCCACGGAAAATTACTCTTAAAATGTTGACCCTGGTCCGACGGCGGCGGTATGAACGGAATATTCAGACGGTCGTTGTCACTTTTGTCCTCATTACGACCGCATCGGAACCAATTTTTAATGAGCTCAACTGTACAGTCATTCACTTGTACGGTCATTTTCGTTTGCAATTTATTTTTCACGGTAAAAATTACATACCAAATCCTGTGTACTAAGAATCATTGATGTTATAATTTTTTATAGTTTATACGATGAACCTATGGTAGGAATTACATTTTTTGAAAAACGATACTGCTTATTATGGCTTAGTATTCTTAATTTATTGTAAACAATTATTTCAAACCCAAATTATTGTGTTGTCAAGATTTGAAAAGTCAAACGTTTAAAAAACAACATTTTTATTTAAGTTTTAAGTTTTATTTAATCTCTTGTGGAATATCATCGAATAGGTGTACTTAATTAGTCAAACAGCTCAAATCAAACGTACGAGTATAATGTGGTTGGACTGGATATTCAGACTAATACCGTGTGTACGTTTTCACTAAAATGTCTTTGATAAATTTAAACGGTTTTGATCAAATACCAACTGCACATATAGGAGTACCTACTGTACACATACTATCTTGGGTCTCCAATCGCTGATTTTGTAGTTAGTTAAACATATTCGGCCCCCTGGAAGTCAATATCATCGATTACGATTGCTAACAAGCATGTTCTATACTTTAGATTTAGAATATGTTATATTGAACGAAAAAAAAAATTATATTCTTGGATGAGAAAATATTTACTGAACTAAATTATTAATTATTATAAATGCGTGAATTTTTCTGTTGTTTCTCAAATTGATATCAGGAATGTAGTTAGTAGTTTTTAGTGAAACTATTTGAAATATATTTAAATAAATTATATGTTTTCGCTTGCCACTGCAATTTGGTCAACGTGCGCTACTTTGGCCATAAGCTTCCCTTCCTTGTTCTATACGATCTTTGCGAATTGATATCATGAAAACAATTGAATCGCCTGTATAGCTGGCACAAGAGTAGTAACTATAGTAATTAGTAGCTACTCTTTAGTCAGTTATGAAACGTAAATGAAATCCTAAGTCGTCCTTTGTCTGGCACAGTGAGTGCATACCAACTGTAAGATTATTGGTATTAAAAAACCTATTAAAATACAGCGATAAAAGTGTATGTCGCTCATTAGCGTACGAAGTGATGTGAGTATTAAAAACCGTTTATTTCGGACGGAGTAAAAACTTTTTAAAGGAAAGAAATATTTTTATTTTTCATTTTACGTTGTCCTATGTGCACTCGGCTGCTCATCATCGGAGATATATACAGAGAGTGGAAAAGTTTTCGTTCTATTATAGGTTTTTTTTTTTGTTTTTTGTTTTTTTTTTGTTTGAGAAGAACAACAGCTATAATTTGACGAAAAATAAAAAATAAAATACACACCGTCTGTTCAAAGGTCGTTATAATAACAGTACGATATTATGTTTCAAAGAATGTGATTTCGTTTCAGCATCACCTACTCCGGCAAACCGATCCTCGTGAAAACCGTGATTATTATTATTATGAAGACGTCACGGCATCGTGTTTCTTCCGCGGAATAATAAAATCACGGATGAGAATCAAATACCGGCTATAGAGTTTCTGCAATAAAACGGGTCGATGATATCATACCGGTCCTTATTCGCGAAAAGATAAAAAAGGGGCATTTGTCAGGTTTTTAGTTTTCTTTCGCAGTTATCGCGTGTACGGAAATAAAATATAAAAAAAAACGAAACTTATCGAATATCCCGTAAGATTCGTAATATATTCTAAACACACATCGCTGAATCCAAACCCAATTATACCGGGTTATTAACAACACGACAGTCCGTCATGGCTATTGAAAGTTTCGTCGTTTTTACTATTCGTTAGTCTGACAAGTCTGACTATGTTTCGGGCCCCCCGCCCGTCGCTCGCGTATCGACCTTTCAGTGCATTTTCACTATTGATTACGACCAAATCGATTAGCATATACGCAATAATATGGTAAACGTAATATCTCGTATATCCCTCGCAGACCGTCACGGTTTACCTTTACCTGTTTGTCGTCCGCTCGACGCGCTTCAAACACGCATATCGTTATCCTTGTACAGAATGTCTGTCGTCTCGTTATTGTTGTTTACCAGCGCAACGACGCTTCGGTGTGATAATAAAGGGACGACGGTGAACGGTCGTGGTCACGCTCTTAGCCGTCACCGTCTGACGAGTCCTGCGGTGGAGAAGTCAACATCGCGAAAGGATGAACCCTTCGCACGGCTTTACTTACCAGACCGTTGAGGGCGGACGGCGGTGGATCGTCACAAAGAAGCACGGTACGCAAATATTTACCTCAACCGACCCCGAGTGGCAGAAGTACGTATACACGGACGGCTTCGTTTTTCGCGTGTCCAAAGGATTGCAAACGTTCGCGCAACACTACACGATGCACGAACGTACGCACATCGCGTATGTTCGTGGAAACCGTAGCAGATGGAATGACCTGGATCGTAGGCGTCGACGGGGTGATATTGTAGAAGGGTTAAAAAACCGCGGCACCCACTGTGCTAATGTAAACGCGTTTAAAACCATAATTTGTCTTCCTTCACTTGGACCTTTAAGCTCGTTCCACTGAACTTTCACATCTTGCCACCTGTCCCTGCTGCCTTCTGAAGTTGCACTTCAACCGATTTCCCGTTGTATCGTTTCAATGGCTAGACTTTGCACAATATTCCCGCCTCTACCTTGCTGAACCCCAGAAGTCTTTTTTCCGTACCGTCTTCATCTACCATGTTCCTGGCTAGTGTTACTTATGACCGTGCCGTACAATGTAGTAACAACCAGACTCACCGCGTGGACGTATCGTACACTCCTTTATGATAGAAATACTTGGGGCACACCGAAGATTGTAAATATATTATTATCTATTAGGTATGAAAATAATAAAAATACGTATCGGTAGATCTCGTGATAACAACAAATAATATAATTAATACCGTTATAATATATTTGATGTGATATAATAAAGTTGAAATTAATTATAAGTTGCAGGATAATAATGGATATATAGTATATGAATACTGTATAGGTTAAAAATAAAAGGTCTGACATAGAGCAGGTCGTTGAATATATTCCAAACATGCATGGCTGACGAATTTTCGATTTATATAACATTTAATTTTTAAATTTTTGTATACCTAATAAATGTTCTATACTGACCGCAAATCTGCCGTTTTTTAACCGTAACGAGCGTTTGACTTATATGTTTTTAAGACGCGTTGAACTCAATTGTTCGAACTAATCCATACCATTATCAACGGAGAGCAATCAAAAATATTTTTACCGCCATACTATTATTTACATGTTTTTTTTTAAGTTTCTTTGTATAGTAAATATATATGATACATATCTTTAATAACAGGTCACCGAGCAAGCTGTAACGATAATCGTTTGGGCTGTTAAAAGGTGTTGAATATAGGCAATCCATCGGGAAGTGCCGTGTGAGTAAGTGTATGTGCGTGTTTGTGGTAACTGATCATTAGTATACTTGAGTTCTCCTGATTCTCGATACTTGAAACACTTATAAAGTTATATTTTTAAGATATATGGTTTCACTACTATATCTACAATTGAATCTGATGCACCCGGCCTCTTTCACTCTAAATCGTTTTATTTTCGAGAGAAATGGTACATTGGTATCAAGTTAAAATGAAAAATACTACAGCGATCAATCAATTCTTGTATCTCAACCATCCATGATGTATAACCCCACGTAAGAGTTTTGTCATTTTTATTTTGAAAACATAATATTTAAATTTCTTATTCTCCTTTTTAAGTTTTGTAGAGGATTAATTTAAAATTTATTTTACTGTCAATTTAGTATGGCGTTTTTAATTTTTTTTAAATGCACTTTGACTTTAGAGCATAAAGAAAAAATTGAATTTTTCTTCCACTTTTGGTATAAATGCTCAAAAAACGACCAAATCTTAATAGCTTTAATGAAGAACACATATTGTTTAAGGTCTCAATTTCCAAAGCTAATTAATTTTTTTTTATAGATATTTTTATTTGGTAAATAAGTAGTTACAACATCTTAAACACGATATTAAACGTAATAGTTAAGATATGGCACTATTAACAATGGTTTTCCGACGTGTTTGCGTTACCCCATGAACGTTGCCATATTTTTGTTGTGCAAACGTACGAAATAATAACAATACGTATAGTTCACTACGTAATCGCACCCCGGACACTGCTTAGGAGGTCACGGGTGAGTATTCACACTTAAACCTGCACGCGCACGAGCCAATCATATAAGGTTTTGACGACGATAAAAGGATCCGGAAATCTCCAGGACGCGTTCGCAACAGAGGTGGACGCCCAAGGCAAACAACCGTAAATTTTACGAGTGCCACGCTCTTTGGCGGTACCGTTGATGGCGTTTTAACGAGTTTTTTACCCACACACTCCCACAGCAATCCTTAACCGACGCCCCTGCAACTTCCAAGAGATGCTGTTTGCGGAGGGGTGTTTAAAGGACGAAAACTCTGTGTATGTGTATGTTTGTGTACATGGTGTGCATAACCGTTTAATTAGTACCACGTCACCATACGCTTACGAATGTTCGTTCGAGTCGCGTTTAAGTTCATATATGATGACGCCCCCAATCCCGAACTCTTCCGGACATCCGGTCCATACGTGTTTTTCCGCTGAACCACGGCCTTCAATCCCACATGCATCCTGTCACCCGACTTTTATCTCCGCAGATCAACTTGACGGTCGCTTTACAACATTAGATGGTCACGATAAAAGACCAGACTCCTGAGCGCTGTGTAATATATTTGGCATGTGACGAAAATAATATCCGGTCTATAACGTTGAAATAGCGGCTTTGTTAAAATCATATTTTTTAATGAAAAGAAAACTCACAAAAAAATGTGTGATCGAGATGAAACTTAAAATTGAGACTCTTTTATAATTGCTTCGGTTTGTTGACATATTTTTACCGTGTATAAGGATTTTACAATGTAGTCATAAATAATTATAATCTTTGTTCTTTATGGATCTTACGGCTAGCGTGGCTTTGATATTGTTGATGTTTTTTCCGCTGTTGTTCATTTCTCAATTCTAAAGACGTTATCGCCAGTCAGTTTTCACATCAATTTGTTGTTATAAAAGGTTTTGATATTTATCGGTCCGCGTAAACTCCACTTATATCACGAAATGTTAAATTTTAATAACATTACCCAACAATTTTTAGCGAAATATTATTTATTTGATTAAATTACGCCCCGTGAGGTAAGACAACAGATTAAAATATAATGTTACAATTTAAACTCATACAATAAAAATACAAATGGAAAATGACAAAGTAGCTTGCGAAAATAATACTGAACAAAAATTAACAAAAAAGTTGAAATTCGCCCAACAACATCGGGGGGCCACGCGTTAAAGGTGGAACATATTCTTAATGGATCGGTGACTGGTGATTTCGCGGTGCTGCCGCGTTCGCAAAAGCTATCAACGGTTTCGACGAAATAATAAAGACAAATTGCCAACGCGGTAAACTGTGTAACTGTTCCAAATCGTCTGTCCCCGTCTGCGGTGCACATTATGCGCGTGTACGTACGGCCGTGCTATATATCACGGCAGGTCCTCGAATCGTGCGCCAAACCTTTGTGATGTGTTATGTGTGTACAGCGCATATGGGTATTGGGATGGGAAGGAGAAGTATACGGCGGGAGATTCGATAAATCAAAAACACAATAATGCTGAGCGGAGCGCAACAACTAACGAAGTGAAACAAATAAATAATTGAGAAAGAGGGAAAAAAGCGCGCGTATAAGGGATAAAACGCGTTAACGCGTCGAAAAGTTTTCGCAATCTCCTTACGACAAAAGTCCACGGAATAATGTACCAAGTCAGTGGAGTCTGAAGTGTGAAAAAAAAACGTACTACATTCGTATGCACGCGCGCCATATATACGTACGCAAATACATCCGCACCTAGGCACACAGTCGAACTTATATTTAACAAACTTCTTCAAACATTTTCGATAATCTCTAACTTACGGGTTTGTTTTTCGCTGGGACCATGACATTTGCAATCGGATAAAAAAGAAATAGTTTTTTATCGAATTTATTTTGTACTTTTATTCTACAATCAATTTTAAACTGTTGTAATTTATATAGTTCACACTCGTTGTATAATCGGGCGGCGACCGTTTCGCCCAAATCATACCGTTCCAGTTTCATCCAACGCATTTTTTGTCACTATAAAATATTAGGTTCGTAGAATATAGTAAAACTTATTAAATATTCTAATATTTAAGTTTCATTTAGACTAAGAGGATACCGCAATCAGGCGGAACTCTTTACTCTCCGAAAACGATTTCTTCTTTCAGACCGTATCTGTAATTTTAATAATTGTAAAAAAAATATAATTTGTATTTATACGGTTATAACAGAACGATATTTACATAATAAAATTTGCTGTTTGAACGTCATTCCGTGTGATATTAGTCCAATTTTATATGTATATGTCACTGTCTCGAAAATCATTTAAGTTATATTTATATATCTGGCCTTTATCGCACACAACTGAATGTTGTTTTCATTTGACACTGGTCTGGGTATCGTTGGTTACAACATCTAGTTTATCAACCGAGTACAAAAATAATTCTAGACTGGTAAATTAATTCAACATATTACATTCGAATTGTTATTTTTAAGACCCGATCAAGTTTCCGACTGCACACTGCCGCTTTAATTGCAGAATGACCAACTGACAAAAGGTTATTTGAATATTGCGATTACTTAGTAGACAACTACATTTCTGAGGACAGGGTTTTCAATCATAAGCCTCGGGCGTGTAAGCATACAGCTTAGCAGAAACAATTGTTGGAGAACAATGAGTTTTGCCTACTCGCAAAGTTCTCCGGGTCGCGCCAAATTAAACTAAATATTATAATATTTCATAGGGTATATATTATGTTGGTAACATAATTTTACGAGTGTACTGACAAAAATGCTTCAGGTGAAACGCGTATTCGGGCGAATCGGGCCGTGCCCTTATAACCGTACAATATATACGCTTTTGAACAATAATTTCTGTGCAACACTATAATTCAATATAAATAACCATTTTTTTTTTTCGTAAAATAGAGGCTCGGCCTGATACGTGAAAGCGTACGTGATACTGAAATTGCGAATCACCGGCGCTCTGTTCTGTCGTCGGCGATCCGGCGCTATGATCGTCGTGATGAAGAACGCACCCGGCTCGTGTTTCGTAACGTTGTTATTGCCACGGCGACCTGGGCGCAAGGGCATCACGTGGTAGGGTGGGCAGGGTCGGCGGAGATAGGACCCAAAGACTCTGCGAGAAACGCACACACATGTTCACGACTTTAATACCATAACGGCGACATTGACGGCGGTTAATAACATAATATCTTGTGCGTATTATATTATTAGAATTCAATTCGCCCCGTCTAGTTATACGCGCCAGCCGCGTCACGCCGTGATAATAACGTAAATAATTATTATTGCCTCGTATATCACTGTCATATTTCGCACCGCGCTGTGGTACACACGCGTATCACCGCCGACGTTAACCCCCGAAATCCCGACCGTGAACGCTGAAGGTATCAAGGTATGTGCGGTATACGCACACACAAATACGCTCATAACTCGTTTTACTTCCATACCCGACTGTGGGGGTGTATGAGGTAGGGGGATGAAGACTAAAATTTCAATGAACTTTAGACACATCAGCAATATTCTGCGAAAATATAAGATTCCTCTAAAAATTACTATTATGTCGCCGATGACGTCTATAATAATAATTGTTCAGAAAAGTTGAGAGCATATTGCGTGTCACGCGAATTAACACACACGCACATACTTGTTAATAAAATAACGCTTAAGCTGTTTGCGTTCATTTCGTATGAATTGGCTGTGTTATAGTAAACGAAATCATTGATGTGGAATGGCTGTCGGTCGAAACGTCACGGTTGTGCGGTACTACAACACCAAACTTCAAGTGATGACGTCGTAAAATATTGTTATTTTTCAAATTAAAAGTTTCTATATTATACTCGCTCCAATTGAACATCATAATAGTATAATGTTTGGAGTTAAAAACATTTTTGTTTTTGGATGTATATGCTCGCTGTGAGAATCAGAAACTGCGATCGCAGGACATGTGTCATCGACTGTGAAACTTATCTTATATACGGTGATCGTGCGACGGTTTTTAGCTCAACTGAAGCGAACGGTCGTGTTTACGTGTGAACAGAAAAATAAAATAGCATAGAACATAATATATTGGGTCTCTGAAGGAAATCAACAACAACGGTTCGTGTAGATGACGAGAAATCTTTTTTTTTTTTTTTGCCATCGCATACGTTCGCAGAGGGTTCTTATGTTTCCGATACATTGAACATTCTAACAATAAAAATATTAGATATCATCGATCGAGTGTTGACCATGTCACCTATTATTATGAGATTTTGGATGCTGTGCGAAACGATTGATGTTTCGGGTTTGCAATATAATGTTATTTTTAATTTTTTTTCTTTCATCCAAACTTTGAGTATGGTTATTTCTCGATTCTCTATATAGTTTTTCTAAATTTCCAAGAAAGGACTGAAAAAGAGTTTGAATTAATTTTGAATATCCTGTTACTACAGGTTTATTTTTCTGTTAATTATAATCAAATAATTACTAAATTTACATTTTATTACTTACATAGAATTACATAATTTTCATATTTCATTTTTTTATTTGATTAATCGCGTAAACAATAATTATGCAAAACAAAATATACACGTCTCATAATATGATGTCATATATCATATAAGATTTATATCTGTATTTTATCTTAATTTATTTATTTTTTTATCGTAATTAAAAACTTTTCTTTATCAATATACTTAGTGAGTTCTTTAAGCTTATTTTTTTTTTAAATTTTAGTTTTTAAAGAAACAGTTTCTATTCAATCAATTGGCTGGCTTATTTGTTTTCCAACCTTCTCTATCTTATATTTATCGGATATAAACTTTTGCTATTTCAAAACTATACTCAACATCGGATAGTTATTGTATTGGTATATTGTACAAAAAACCAGTTTTTTTTCGAATGATTTGTTTGTTATATAAAATCATTATATTCGCGTTCTGTACGGAGACAAATTATTTATTCTTGTTCGACGAACGAACGAAGATCGTGGTTCTCAAAAATATTTCAATACACGAACAATGTCATTATATAAAAGTTGGTTGTACGGAAGTTTCATCGTATTGTTCGCTAAGATCCGGAGCAGTGATCCGCGCTGAAAACGATTGTATGGGCCGGGATGAGAATCGATAAATCATTGGTCGTACCGTCGTGGTCGTCGATGGACGGTATAAATTAACGAAGTTGCGTGTTGCTAATAAATTTAGAACACCGGACTCGTTGTGCGTCCGTTATCCGTGAGGACGCCGAACGTTATCAAGGACCGTCTACTCCGAAAGAGCAACGGTCACCGGCTGACGAATCGTTGTGATACTTTCTAGCTGCTCTACCCCGTTCGTATTGGTCGCGCGACTCAATTGTTCGTGGTCGGAAAGTTGCAAGAGGAAACGTGCTTTCACGTGCGCGATGCACCGTACATATTCCGTCTCCGCAAAAGTCCGACGCCTAGGAAGAGCTAGAAAGAATTGACTACTCAATACCAGGATGCACTCGGTTAAATCTCAGGATTATGATTATATTCCAGAATTATTCATTGAACACGTTGTGTACGCACTGCATACAGTTAAGGATTTGGCAAAATCCGATTAATAAACAACAGAAGTGACGACATGAGAGGCTTCTGAAACCGTTTTTTTTTTTTGTTTAATATTCGCAGGAGAATATTTTATTACGTTCCAAACGGCGAATTTCAGCATGTTTCTACCGCGTAAAACGAAAACTTCATTTCACAGTTTTATTACACATTTTTTTATTTCACGATAAAATAATTTTACACCGTTTATTCGCTGAAATATTTTTATTTTTATTTTTTCCACACAAAACATTTTTTTACAAAACTGCACGTATATTTTGTTTTAAGTTCACAATATTGATATTATATTCATTAAACACTTTTAGCACGTATAATGTTTAACATTTCCACAAGTTTCTTTAGCACTCTACTAAGAAGTGCATATTGTGTAATACGACCGTGAGTTTATTAAAAATCAACGAGGGCTAACACCATCTAGAACACTCAGTGGTTCTCAAGCCTTTTTTTTACGGCGACGCCCTTATTTAGATCAGTTACAATATTTATGATGACACACATCAATTAAGTTTTTAATAATTGTGCTACAACGCTTTCAATAATATAATTTATTATTTTTTTTTTTATCATACATTTATATTTTGAACATACGCGGTATAAACGTACTAATATGTTATACGTATATTTTGTATAATGTTCATATTTAAATCAAATATCAAAAATATTTTTTTTTTTGGCGACACACATACCGGTAAAAAGTGACACACTATGACAGTGTGTCGTAACACATCGATTGACAACCACGGTTCAAAATTGTTTAAAGCTTTAATTTGATACGCTTACGGTGCTCATCAAAGCTGGAAATCAACTTATCTTAATAATGGTTTACTTCCATATTTCTAATAATCTGTCTATGATTATGATACGATGCATATACATATTATTATATAGCGGTTAATAATTTTTATTTTATTATTCAATCGAAAATTACAATATGCAGTGCGCGTTATACAATAAGAAATTTTGATGGCTGAATCGAAGAAAATAAATAAATTACATGAAAGCTTTAATAGGGAGAGGCCCAATGACCCACACCTGTAATATTAATTATTATTTATAATTTTTAAACAGTTTTTTTTTTTTTTTGTTAACTGACCCGCATTAAAATAACATGGGATCTAATGAATCTAATAATAATTTTTTCCCTGAAATATATATTTAAACTATCGTACGGATAAGTAACATTGTTAAGAATAACTTTTATGTGTTACATAGTGCTCAGAACTACTATTATCTTTCGCAATATTATTTTTCAAGTTCTTTTGTAAACTTTGGTTTTCTAATTTTGAATTGGGTTTTTAAATTGTAAACTTTCTTTTTTTTTAAGATCCTTGCCTTAAAAGCATTACGGCTAAACAATTACAACAGATACTAACGATAACTGCAAACTTTATTTTAAGATTTAACGAGTTCTGGGTATTCATAAGTTTCATATCATTTGTATTGCATGTATGTACTTCGATGTGTAAACATTTGAAATGTTGCGTTTGTTTTTCACTGTAAATTTATGCTAAAACATGTTCAAATATTTTAGCAATAAATAATTTATATCACCGATCGGAGTAAAAAATCTGCTGGTCCCAGAAGCCTCATATCGTTACAAAACATGACAAATAAAAATGCCTGCATGATCGATGAGTTGCATCATCGCTCACAAATAATTTTAATAATATTACAAGGTAATGCAGTAGTATAGTTACCCTATCTGTCCGTTCGTTTCTTACTTTTTAGACTGATCGATTTGTATAACAGTGTAATGTGTTGTGCGCATAATGCATGTATATTAATACAATGAATCATGTCTTATTTATGTGGTTGTTTTTAATCTCTCGATTTCTCGTTTATTTTTAATAAGTTTCAAATAAGCTTATCGATCACACTTTGTTTTCTGTTCGTCATGACGTATTGATCAACTTTTACCAACACGGTGTGCACGCATTCTCGGATGCGCACACGACGTTTTTGCTAAACGCTCAAATAAATTATGATTTTCAGCTTTAACCTAGTGCAAAACTAGTAAACCCTACGACATTAGCCGTCCGACGCGGTGCGTTATCTCTCCGGGGACATCGTCCACTACGTCATAGTCGTACAATTTTCCGCTTGAAGTGTTCGCACACGTGACGATGACGTGGGACCAGGTCGTGTATAGCCTTGCCTGGTGTTCGGGCTTTTGCGGTTACGTACACGCTCAACGGGCTTACGGTTATCGAACACAATTATGTGACTGCGCGTACCCCGATCGGGAAAACCGAAAAAATTTCCGACAATAATCGTAGTCGCAGGTGCTGGTGGTGGACGATTATCGCGAGTGTCACGAGTTTCGAAATAAAAACGTCATTACCGTGGGTTTTTAGTCGACATAGGTCTTCCGGAGGGCCCATGTATCACGCGAATATCCTGTACAACATCTAAATCCGTTATATTTGTTTTCGAAACTTTTTTTTTTATTTCTTAAAAATTGTTCGCATTAAATCATCCGGCCCGAGGAGCCATCCAAATGCCATTATATCGTTTAACGGATTTCGGGGCGACGAAATTATTTCCTCGTTTTCGGGCGATGATATCTCGAACGCATAAATTGAATACGTTGTCCGGGAAAAGGGCAAGGTAAATTACGATAATACTGTTGGACGAAGAAATCGAAAAACTTTTTAACGGCAAGCGATTCGAGAACTTTAACGTCAAGCCAAATAGAATAAGAATAACTAATGCGTTTATCATTTAATGCGAAATGAAAATGCCCGTTCAAAACGGATAACGAGGAGCTACGCGTTGGCGTGACGCGTGAAAGTATATACGCGCGACGCACTAACTACATACAGAATTATATATTATAAAGTATATTTGAGTCAATGTTTTCACGCGTATATGTATGTTAAATAACACGCGGGAGTACCCAGTATAAATTGGAATGTATCGATGTTTGCAACGTTTTAATCGAAACCGATTGCATTTTTTTTTCAATTTTTCATTTTTTCGTTAATTTCAAAAATAGTAAATTAATTTCGCGTCATCGCAAATAAACCTTTCATTCGTTTATTTTTTTCTCGTTTCGTATCGATCACTCCTCTTGTATCTTGGGAATAACGAGTATCATTGAATGAATAATGTTCTCGTCGAAGTATAATTACTGAGGGCTTCGGTCCCGCAAAAGGGTGGAAAAAAAGGGAGCATCCCGTATTGATTGATCTGAACGGACACGATGTTCTACGTCTGCGGCCATGTGCCAGTCGCCTTATAATTAAAATCTCAACCGGGCGGCACCGGTCTTTCGCAAAAGACTATTCTGGACCGTAATTATTTTTATCCAATTACAACTAAATTCACAACCGACCAGTGCTCGTTGACAATAATAATTACAACCGACCGTCCGATCGATTTCCACGACCAAACGTCGCGCATTTTTCCACCGGCCACGTACAACGCGGAGCGTTATGGGACGAACCGTATAGGGTCACTAAACATCAGTTTTTTTTTGTTCTACAAATAATACATCGCCATTATTATTTTTTAACATTTGTCTTAAAACTTTGATCGTGAGCAAGGAAAAGACAAAGGCTTAAAAATTCCGACTTGATATATGGACAAAATGAGAAACAAAAAAAACAAGAGTTTAATAAAAATTACCCACGAACAATAAAAATCAACGTTGCGTGAGACGATTTTAATAATAATATTTTCCC
The DNA here is from genome assembly GCA_949715065.1 of Periphyllus acericola. Lineage (NCBI taxonomy): Eukaryota > Metazoa > Arthropoda > Insecta > Hemiptera > Aphididae > Periphyllus > Periphyllus acericola. The sequence goes on from OX454272.1 coordinate 9,563,306, forward strand.
TTTGATGGGCCGCAAACAAAATACGTGAGCGATCTTTGAACTATTACAGTATAGAAGTAAACAATAATCATAACCTCGCGAGACCGGGTGCGTGCCTAGAGGATCAAACATAACCAATTTCGAATGGTACATCGGTATACAAAATATGTCACAATGATTCACAACAGACAGACGGGGGAAAGGGATTCCGGGAAAAAGTATAATGTTATCATAATCCTTAAAACATAAACGCACATTATCTCGTCACTCCCGGGTTTCCAGGACGTCGTCCCCGAGTGTCGTTCGGTCGCCCATAGTTGTTGCCTTGCCCCGACGGTTGTGTTGCGTGTCGGGCTTGGAACCTGCAGTAACAATAAATTAACATTAACATTAACAATAAATTTAAGTGTTAAGGTATTATGTAACTTTTTATATGAATTAATTACACTTGTACAGTACTCCGTTTTATTAACACTTTATAATCAGGTCAACACAAAAAAAACAACTGATAATAAAAATACGTGATGATGATGATGTTGATAACTGGTAGAGCTTCTTAACCGAAAAACTGGATACGTCTGACTTTGGTGTCGATCGGAGCCGCGATTTATGCTGATTGAACCCAACCGCTTCTGGTCTGTCCTTCGGTTTTTTTATGGTGTTTCGTAATTTCGTCGAGTTGTATTGATTAGTTTAAACGTACACATTTTAATCTAGCCGACCAAGTAGGTTTGTGCGTGTAGATGTATTAAAAATTTAAATCATATAAAATTCTATATCATATAAAAAAAGGGTATCAGTCAAGTGGTATGTCGTGGTAAACAGTTACATAATATAAACATGTTATTTTCGATGATATCTATTTCTCCATATTGTTGCGTACATTTTCATACGATTTTATTACATCATTAATTTTAAATGTAGATGATACCAGGATAAAATGTTATGTCATGATAAGAGTTGGCTATTTAATAGCTGCTAGCATGTTGTTTATGCAGTTATGTTGTTCATTTTCTTGGTACAAAGTATATTATGTATAATTGTACAAACAGAACATATAAAATATAACATAAATTGAGTTTTTTTTATTTTGTGATTGAATGAGTAGTTACATGGAAAAAGTACAAGTAACATTTATGATTGTATATTTAATTTAAAAAATATTTAATTCTTACACTTTTTTGCCTATCTTAAATATTTATGTCTAAAATTACAAAAATCGGAAAACCACCCTTCATTGAACTTCAACCCTTTTGAGGCACGTCTTAGGGTTGAACAATTACTACGAAACTTTACACAATTCATTTTTTTACGGTTTTAAACGAATTCCATAGGTAGCCCGATCAAAATTAAAAAAAAAAAATTAAGGACCACCCTAATGATACCTAGTATGTTACATTACTGAAATCCTAAACATTGTAAAATATAGGAAATCGAAGAATTTCTACACTTACACCTGTTACGTGTATGTGTTATTCATTTTACATAAAGCAATACGTAACACATTACAGTGGAAACAGCGAGATATCCTTAATAAAGCGACGTTACATGGGTATTATATTGTAATGAAGGACGGGTTCTACTTTTAATCAGTCGATAGCCTCCCTACAGTTTAGAAGTTGTTTTGCATGTGCACGAGTACAGATAGAGGAAAACTTTAGGTCCCTAATTATCATAAGGCTATTAGTAATTTGCTACAAAAAAAAAAGAAGTTGGAAATAAGTATCGATTATCGAATATTCGATTTTTCGTCGACGAAATTAATTCGGCATTTCTAAATTCTTTGATTTCAAGATAAAACCCATGTTCTTATCTGGAAATGACATATCTAATTATTATTATGATCAAATATTTTAGTCTTGCCGTTTAATTACATTCGTTTAACGTATATATTGCAGTTTCCGCCTCTTGTTTTTTGCAATATGGAAGTTAAAATAACTAAAATTAATCGGGAGGGGTTGGGAGAAAATATTTTAGGTTAATATAATGATAATATTTGTGATTTTTCATACAAAACAAAAAACACGAACATAATGACGATGTATTAAAATAAAATGTTGTGAAAAAGAATTTACAAATGGTGGTGGAAATACGACGATCGTCAGCGATGAAAGTTCACACACAAATCATAATGAAAAAACCTATACGTTTATATATTGTCTTCTCTAAATATTTGTGCTCGGATGTGTCTTAATTGCAAACGTATGGGAGCGGGGATGATGGACTTCAGTCCACGATGAATTCCACGAATTAGTGCGTTCGCACCTAAATCACCCAGACGAATATCGGCCTCATTATAGAAACAACAAAAAAAAAAAAAACGCGGAGACACGATTTCGAACCTAACAGACTTAATTTCCAAAATGTAGGAATATTTTAAGTTTTTTTTCGAGACAGCACCGGGCAGTCATTAAAGTAGTGTCATGATTTTTTTTTCACCCTCACGCCCACGGCTCTTACTTCTACGAAGTCGGGCACTGATGTCCCAGCACAAGTCGGCGGGAGAAGACATCATTATACGCCGCGGACGAGACACTGTATATTATCATAATGACCCAAGTTTTGCTCGCGAAAAACCGTAGTACATGTCGAGCGCACAGTAGTACTGCAATATTAGTGCGTGCGTGTGTCACAGCACCAACCCGCGCTCACTCTTGCACCGCGTCATTTCGGTTTGTGTTCTGGCGGACGGCAAACAACGATGACGTCGACAATATTTTCCCGTAATGAATTCGAGCTGACGGGGCACGTCCCGCCCCCCCCCCCCGGCCATAGTTTCTTCTCCTTTTCCCCGGCAGATACGCCTCAGCAGCTATTCCACAGCATACGTGCACAAATAAGTGTAAAGACATGTCGCAAATGTTTCGATGAGGTGCTATATGACAATACGAGGTGAAAGTTTTCGTTTGAAGAAAAACGTGCCGACACACGTCGTACGGAAATACTACAGGAAGTGCGCGAGATTCATTACTTTCGGGTGGCAATGACACTGTATAATTGTCATATTATGGGCCATCGGAATTAAAATCGAGTCACCACTGGAATTAGACATTGATTCCACTCGAACAATATATTTTAATATCGAATTCAATAAATCCAGTCCAACCCGACGTTTCAGTTCTTGTGGCTAGCCATTCGATCAATTTTATGCGTGCAAACTCGTATTATGCGGTTAAAACTTTAATACGATCCCGGTACTCACCCGTGGTCGTTCCAGACAATCGTTGTGTTTTAAGCTTAGTGTTTCGGTATTCAGTGATTCTGTCATATTTGCGACATTATTAACGGGTGATACTACATAGTACGCGTTTGTTAGCATTTTGAATAACTTTATTGATATCCAAAGTGCAGTTAACTAATAAAATCGAACAAAATGCTTTTACTGGTCACACAAGAACACTGGGGAAAATCACATGAAGTGTAAACTGAGGTGCGCTCGCAAATCTAATTAATGTAATTTTATCGTTCCTTGCAACACCGAGAAAACCAAATGTAAACCGAAGTAATCGAGAACAAATGTAACTGACGGGCTCTAATAATGAACATGTAAAAAATATTCTTTTGTTTTTTTTTTTTTAGAATAAAATGTTTTGTAATTTTACTTTTTAAAAAAAAAACTAAAACATTTTGAAACTTCCTGTTATGTCTGCAGCTTTTTCTCTCTCCGAATGCCAGTGCCAGTTATTTGGGAACCATTCCAAGTGAAAATGAAGAAATATATTTTTTAAGTGCGGGTGGGAAATCGACTGAAGTTTATTGGCAACGGGGGTGGTCTGCGGCTCCTCGGCCCCGGGGACAAAAAAAAACTTTCCGTGAAGAGTTTTCACGACTGTTTATGACTGGCTCTCGGACTTTACGAATCATACACATACATTTCCACATTAAAAAGACTTTGTCGCCACACAAGTTTCTGCGCTTGGGTTTTGTTTACTACGAACCTTAAATTGTCATCTCTCACCGAACTCTAAAAGGTCTGCAAACAAAGACATAAACTCATAAATGTATATACACGTATATATATATTTCTTCGGGTCTAAGTAGTGTACGTAAAAGCGTAGCGCATGGTTGACCAATTTTTCACTAAATCGTTGTATGTTATCACTGTTTAGGTACAGTTTGAAGTTATTTATACGCGATCGTACATTTTCCCGAACGTTTCAGCGCGAAATAAAAATCTTGAATAAAGAACCCCAAGTCGATTTTTACGTTGAATACGATACGTTTTTGTTCTACCTTCGAAAAGCTGTATAAAGCGTCGAGTGTCGCTTTACAGCGAGTTCTCATGAAAGAACGATTATATGGAGCCATTTATGTTTAGAACGAATACGTGATGTCTGGAAAATATTTTTGACCACAACAAAATTGAAAAAAATCAAATCTCTGTTGGCAGACTTCATAAAACTATATATGGTTTGACAGCGGCTCTATAATCAGTATCGAGTAAACCTATTACGTTGAATTACATGTCCACCGATCGCGGTCGTATAAACGGAATAGACTCCGGTCGTAAAAGCCAGAACGTTTATCTTGAATTATTGTTAGCCGACGTGCGTCGGACGTCGGATGATCGTGACAAGCTTTCCGAGTACACAAATAAAGCAGAACTGATACTACACCGATGAAACTCATTATCTTGATTTTAAATAAATTTGTTCGATGGAAAACATTAAAAACCAAATTTCAAATATAGGATTTAAATATTTTATTTTATAAACAATATACGTTTAAATATAAATTTAAAAAAAAACTGTGCGTGTAACGAGTACGCTTGATTGATGTGACACTTCTTTCAGAGTCGAATCAACCGATAGAAAATCAGGTGTGTATTCGAATGAAATTAGAAAATTACACTAAAGAAAACAAAATTGATTAGCTTGTATGGTAGTATTTTGTGGTAGTACGGACTGTGCATGGATTGCAGCAGTTCACGGTTTTCACTACTTAATCACATGAAATAATGGCTTCAATGAACACGAAACAAGATTTCGTTTGTAATTTTATAAGTTTGATTCGAGTTCAAATTTGCGAATGTGATAAATAATAATTGCTATTATAACCTAATCGTCCGCGACGCGTCGACGGGGTGCGTTTCGCAATCGAACCATATATAGTGTAGAACGTTGCGGAGACTGTCAAAGTTAATATGTTTTACGATAGCAGCTGCGATAACGGTGCGATGAACGTATCGCGGGGTGGTGATAAAATAACAATTATTACCGTTCCGACGGGGGAACGACTGAGGCGCGAATCGAGGTACGCTGCGATTCAGGTTATCCGGTTTACGACCACCGAGCGGTTAACGTTCATAACTTTTCGTCATTTTTTTTTTGTGCGCCTCGAAAGTGTGGACCATCGACGTGTGCAGAGGTCGAGTCCTAACGTTGGTTTCGATGGCCATTGCAAGCACGACGATTGAAGGGGTTGCATATTTTCGGTACGGTTTCCGATGAACAACGAACCGAGGTGGGAATTCGTTTCAAAGCGTGACAACTGCAGGTTGAACGTTGAAGCATCATCTTTTTCGTTATTTATAAAGGGTTTTTTTTTTTTTCTTTTACAAAGAAATCCTGAAATATAACGATTACAATAATAATAACGGATTTATAAAAAAAGAAAAGAATAAATCAACTGTTATAATTCAACGCGACAACCGTTCGAGTGAAAATAATTTTACTTTTTACACATTATTATTTAATCGAAATAAAATTGTCTTAAACAATGTTTATCATCCCTTTGTTGTACTGCAAACAGAGTGTAAACCGTGAATGTCAACGATAAACTATATAAATACGTTTAGAAATGGAATATTTATATTTGCTACACTTTATAATATTGAAATGATAAAATCAAAATACGTATGCACATTGGGCACAAAATACGTTTGCGTACACAAACATAATATGATGAAGGTATGCAAAAGTTGTCAAACATTATTGGGGATAAAACATCGCGTCGGAATAAAATCAATTAATATAACTCAGTACGGTAGCTATCTCGGATGATCCGTTCAAAAAATTACAAAATCGAGTCGAACAAATATCGGCGATGTCTTAATAATCGTCTTAAATGTAAAATTCCATTTGCCAACATCATTTATGATAGTTGGTCTTTGCGGTCCGATAAAAACGAACTTCGAATACGACCCGGTGGGATATTCTTCTGCGAACGCGATCGTATTTCGATTGTACTGTTTAACCGTTATGTTTGAAATGTGTAAAAAAAAACAAAAAGGGGAAAAATGTAAATATTATGCACCAACGCGTGGCATAACCTCTCCAGAGAATACCTCGGATAACTGTAATAATTTATTAATGAACTGTAGGTTTCGTTTTAGCTCGATATTATATTTTTTTCCACCCTAACCGAACGAGGGGAAAAAAAACAATAATATTATAATTATCGTACTTTGCGTGCGCGTCCCGAAACGTAAAGTTATGTAAGAACACTGATCTACCTATTTACTGTATTTGTCCAAATCAATTGGTGATATTACGGTTGAATTAGGTCTGAATGTTTTGTAATATAACAAAAACGAAAAATTAGTTTAATTTTAGACTACATTATATTCATATGAAGTTTCCGACGACGCGGACCGTGGTACACGATTTTCGCGGTGTAGGCGATCGGAAAAATGACCATTTCGAAATTCCAACCCCCGACGATGACGGTGGAATACAATATAATACATACGAGTATACGGCATACGTCATGTGTACATAATATTATCATTATAAAAGCGTGTTTCCGGCGTCCCGCTGTGCCCAGGTTAGCCTAAAATATAATATATAATCTTCAATTTCCTTTCAGCCGATGTAAATTTCTTCCGTCCTAACTACTCGATGGGTTTTCCATAAAATAGCAGGATAGCTAGTTTGCATATAGATTGAAAGGTGACGAAGGTTACGCTTTTGCCTTTAACGCGCCTTACCGCCACGTGGCACCATCCGGTCGTGTATAACAATACACTGTGCTATACAGTTTTAATACGCTTCCTGGTTGTTTGTCGTGGCCAATGCGAAGACGCGGACAGTTTTAGAGCAATCAATTATGTGTGTAAATTATAATCTAATCAATTTAAATATATCCACATAGGTTAGACCGACACAGCGGCCGGAATTGTGCTATATATAACATAAATCGTTTGGAAACAATACTTTTACCTTCGTTGGATCGTACTCGAGTTGAACCAAATGATGTACATAATAAAAAAGGTGATTCCTTAAACATGCTCACCCGTTTTTTTTTTTTTATTGAATTCTGTATTTTTAAATTCTTATTTCAAAAATATACACATTGTACAAAAATACTATGTTTTCAATACACTACGTTTGTTGTGCACTTTATAAGTAGTGTTTTGTGACAATGTACATTTTGTTGTTCAAACGAGAACATCATATTTTTGATGGCATTATACAATTTGGTCAATTTTTATTTTAAAAATTTGTATTTAAGGTATCATATATGTCAGTATGCCTGGTTCTAACTATACGTATTGCATTTAGTTGTTTACAGCGTTTCATATATAAATGGTCCATAACTTATTTATGAAGCCCATAATAACTTTTTGTATACGTTTATGAATTCGGTTGGTCGTCCATTAATCATAATCAGTGCGGTCAAACTGATTAAGAAGCGATACGATATCGATGGTTGGATACTAGATATCGATAGAGTATTTTTGCTGAAGTATAGGTGCCTAAAAACAACAAGTAGTTTTCGTCTTAAGATACCTATTAAAATACCGGGAATTATATAGGTATTAAGAAAAAATGGCAATTTTTGATCTCCAAGAATACGACACATTCTTCAAGTGTTCTCAAACATACAATAGAAGCCGTTTAATAGAAACACGGATAATGGAATATATTTTATATTGAAATAGATACGGAAAAAGATACAGATACTCAATACTTGCTGGCTGTATATTAAAAAATTGAAATTAAATCGGATTATTGAAACAATTATGCGAAGGTCGACGGAACCAACGATAAAGCAAAAAAAAGTAACCATTGCCTAGAAGAGGAAGCGTGGAATACAGAAAGTGGGAAGACAATTAATTAGAAATTAATTTCATCTCGGTAAATTCAAGATATAAAATAAAATAGATGACGAACATAATGGACTTCCTGAAGAACCATCAGATTTCTCGGAAGAAGAGTACGGAGACTGGATTGATGTGGACTCACACCTCAATGTTGCAGAGGTTCAAGCTGAAGAAGAGATCTGTAATGCGGTTACAAATCCATAAATAATTAAACGGACCAATACTTATGACGAAAAAGAAAACATCGAGGCACCCCCATCAAGCTAATAAATTGCGGAAGCTCTGATGTGGAACGGGTGTCCGTACCGGTGTGGTGTTGTAGAACACCCAAAAAAAAAGAAAGAAACAAAAGTTACACCGACTCAATGGTCTGAGTCTCACTAATTTTATTACGTACGCCGGTAAAAAATAACAAGTGATCAAAAATCAAAAAAACAACGGCACGGAAAAAACCATATATGCATACAAAAATCACAATTATTGTCGTATTTCTCGATATGGTGTGTAGAGTCGGACGGACGTTGCGCGAGAGCGAGTTGCGGGAGGTAACGGCCGTCACCACGACTTTTCCAACGTCCCCTTCCTATGATGGATGGGAACCCGGGTATCGTGTTGACGGTGCGTTCCGCGGTCTGGTGGTTTATTAGAGAAGATGATTACGGTCGTCGACAGTCGTCGTGATAACGACTGCCGTGCGGACCGCGTCAGCTCTTGGTGTCCCGAGGAAAGCAGTGGAGCACAATACGGTAGAAAAAAGCTTTGAGCAGATGAAACTCGTAAGCAAATATTATGGTCATCGAGTTCCTCGGCGCAAAAAACATACATCGATAGACACACATAAGACATAACTTATAAAATAATTTGCATATGTAACATGAAATGTGTGAAAAAATACATCGATGTTTTTTTTTTAAATTAAAAATGTTTTTCATTTTTATCCATAGTAGATTTGCTGATATGCATACATACTTTTTTAAATTGTACATACACGTGTATTTTTTGTTTTTTTTTTCATAGTGCGAATAATACCGATCCCCAATCCGTCATTAGAAACAATCGGATAATTTACACATATTTCACCTAGGTCCCAACGTGTTCCTAATAAGCGGCTTCTGCTGGACCTAACCGGATCATGCGATTCATGTACAATGGGATGCTGCATACGTTTGCTACATACGAATACGTGCGGTACATCGTTCCAGTTGTCATTTCAACTCGCGGCGTAATAAGGGCGGGTATTTTGTACCGTATTAAACGCAGTGATTCGAGTACGAGTACTGGGAGCGGTGGTGTGTTTTAATTTTGGTCCGTATACATTCGTGAAACGTAAAGTTAAGCCCACCGGCTAATAAAACACAATAACTGGCGGCTGCGGCCTACCTGCGACATCGGCAAAGGACAAATTGTCGTACGGCCTTTTCCGTCGTCGCGTAAGCCGCGCCCGGACGCGTTTAATTTACTGCAGCGTATTATACGCGTTACGAACTGACATAATAGGCGTGCGACGATGACCATAAATTAGACCTGTTATAACGAAAATAATAACAATCGTAATATAAATCAACCGTTTTCAATGTCATTTTTAATCGCGACCGAATCGTTTTCAGTGCTTTTTTTCACTACCGTAAAAACGATTCTTTATATAACTCGTGACCGACCGCTCTACAACGAAACTCAATTCTGTCCTTTGCGCCGATCGATATCAGTCGTTCCAGGTAAAACGTGTTCGTCCGATCTCTTAAATGAGACGCAATGAGTTGAGAGATAGAGATAGAGAGAGAGAGAGAGATAGAGAGAGTGAAAGAGAGATGCACAAATGTGATACGCTACAAGTCCTAAACGCCATCAAAAGAAACAAATTATATACTATTTCTATTAAGTGCAAAGTTCTTAGCGAACGTGGAGCTTTTCATGAAGTTAGAATACATTCTGGAAGAAATAATGTACAGTTTATAGAGTACAACGGGATGATTTGTTTTTCTTTTTAAATCCAATAAACGGTGTTTTTTACGCAACCCAAGGTTCCGGCGCACCGAGAGAATTTTCCGAAAACAGAAAAACACGAAGTTTTCACCCGACGACCGATAACACATTAATTCCTGTTAATAACGTGAAGTGTACGAGTATTGCTCTCGTGCCGAACACTGACGGGTGAGCACGCGGAGAAGAAGAAAAAAACAAAACTCCTTCACGTCGTGCGACCCAGCCGTCGAGTCGCGTACCTGTAAACGGGCGACCCGAAGAAGCCGATACTACCGCGTTTCACGATGTGGCGGTGCACGGCCACAATCAATCGTGATAAAACGTACGAGGGGAAGCGCATTTTTGCGCGGTTTTAATACAACCCCGATATCCGCCCGCACCCCTATTACACGTCGTCGTATGTAATATAGTGTACGGCCGTGGTCGGAACATTATTGTCGGGGATCTTCGCCGTAGCAATTTAATCTGCCCCGCGAAGAGAGAAGGCCGCATATGCTACCTATGTACGTAATAAATATATGTGCACGACATAATACGTGTATAGGGCTCACGTTTTCCTCGGTGTGCCGCGGCCGTAATAAATTCCGAATCAAAATCCCGAGCGGCTTCAATGGCCCCCGTTGTCAGAGCGCGGCCGTACGCAGCGTTTTTATTTGCACTTACATTAGACGCTCGCGTGCGCACAATACGCCGTTTCTCTTTTCAAGCCACGCGTCCAAATCAATCCGGGGAATTTCCAATTCGAGTATACGTACGTCGTGCGTACGGTAACAATGTACTTAAAATAACGTATACAGGTCCCGGACACGCGAGAGTGCATACGACGGAGGGCAAAATCCTTTTCGATTTTACATTTCGCATCACAACGGTGTACCCACCCAGGCGCAGATCCGGAGCAAAGGTCTGGGAGGGGCTAACTTTAAACTTCAATACATGATGAGTGTATACGTACTCGTGGGCATATTATATGACAAACGCGTTGTACATTATACACGTATTATGGTAGGTACCGATATTGGAAAACAGTACCATGTTATATATCTATATATCCTTTACGTAGCGATTAATAACGATCAACAAAAATTATATTTTCTCATATTATCCTAATACAGTTTTTGGCGAATATTAGGTACAAAGTAATAAAACCTATACATACTTATATAAGTAACTTATTTACCTTAGTGGTCAATGTTTAAGTTTATATTTAAAATATTTTCTCGATGAACGTACGAGTAATACAGATGTTAGACAGACTTCTAACGTTCTTGAACGGAGCAAGGTTTTTACCTATCTTAGGAGGAAGTCATTTTTTGGTGCTTCACCAACATAACTTAAAATTCTACCTGCATGCTTTGTCTCCGTCTTAAAAATGTACACTAAATGTATGCATAATATTTTGCATTCAGTTGTTCAAATATAGTGTTATTGGCTTTAAAATGATTATAGTAAACTAACTTGCATATTTACAAACTAAAAGGAAAAACAATATCTATATTTTATCAGTAGGTTTTTTCCGATACTAAACCAAATACTCTACCAACATCACATATATAATGTTCTTCCGTTTAAGATTGTTCATATGTCTGTTTACTCTAATATTGAGGTTAACAACACTAAATTTGAACTTATGAACAAAAATTTGCTACTTTTACGTCTTTATGACAAAGACAAGGCATGTAGGTGTTGCGTCCTATTGATGCGGAGAAACTTCTCTCAGATTTTGCTACACTTACTGTTATTAGGTGCAAAGTAAGGTGAGAAGTTTTTTGGGACAATTATGTTCATGTATTTATGACGGGCTCGGTTGTTGCTTATTAATAAATATTGGAACTATCCCCAGTAGAGCATTTTCACATAATGCGTTTTCAACGCACGTCAATACTAAGTTCATAATCGTTCTTAGAATATCTGGAGAAGCACACCCCCACCCCTCCTTGGATCCGTCGCTGAGTGTACCTAGGTAAAACGTGAAGCGTACGTTTTTTGAACCGTACGAAAAAATAATAAAACTAGAATATCACGCAAAATCATGAAGACTCTGCGATAGCTCTAATTTTATTATTTACGATTTTCCCCGCGCGACCTCCTTTTGTGTGTCAGGATGAATACTACGTGTTTATATGTTTTTGTCGCGTACCGTCGACGAATCGATGATACATGACGTATTTTCGTTTAACTATCAGACATTCTTCGAACAATAATAATGTCCGTTTTATGTTTTTATCGCAAACGACGTACGGCCGGCCGTCATTTTAAATATATATGAACGTTTTACGATCTTGAAAAGACGTACGTCACCAGAGTATAATAATGACCCGGACACGGATGTTTATAATTTCGAAAATCTATAAAATACTCGAAATATTTTTTGAAACTCTTTAAATTGTAAAAAAAAATTCCGCACATAAACATACGTTTAAAACTTATGATGAAAATTTCAAATAGTTTATTTAATGTTAAGTTTTAATTTGAAACTTTGTTTTTCCAACCTTGATTTAAAATTAAAACGTTTGTTATACTTGACATCGTATAACTTAATGTACAGTCGGTAAAATAACATTTAATGATTTCATGGATAAAAAACTGGATAAACCTTAAAACCTAAAATTAAAAAATAACCTACACGTACATTTTCATCCAACCGAAGAAAAATAATTGAAAACGATCGAAAATAAAAATGTGTTTAAATAATGAAACAAAAATTGATCCGAACACAATATCGAACACAATATTTATCAGGAAAAATGTGTAAAGAAAATTATCCTTACCAACGTGAATCGAACCCGGCTAACAACGGCGCGGCGTTTAATATTATGATATTTATAGTTTCTCGATCGTAATTGAAATTAATAACTTACCCGTTGTGAAATTGTTTACTATCGTGGTCTGCAGACGGGTTATGCCGTTATATTAATATGTTGTTATGACAGCAGCGGCGTCGCTTTTACATACTCGGTTTCTCTGGCTAAAACTTGTGTTTTCACAACGTCCGCCTACAGTCTGCATGGCTGTTTACAAAACGAGCTTCGCTTCGTAACGTCCTAGGTTATTGTAATCGTTCTCGCTCAAGTTGTGAGCAGTAGCTGTTATTATTATTATTATTATTATTTTAACTTTATATTTTTTAATTAACTGCAATGTTTCTTCCGATTTTTTTCAGATTACGACGTTAAAAAACCCACGTTTATCTAAAAATGAATCTAAACACTACCGGCGAATGCAAATGGCATTACCGCTTGAAACCGAATCGCAGTAGATTATGTTTTAATTTTAATTAATTTTGTTTCTCTACGAAAAAAATTTAATCGTTCCGAATCGCTGATGGTTTTAGCTCTATGCGCAGCATTTTTATTCGAAGAGTAAAAATTGATTCGATTATTACTATTGAATGTACACGGTGTTTCGCAAAAGGGTTTGGAAAACGAATGCGCTTCACATTGTGTACCCAGAAGCAAACTTTCGACGTTTGGTACGTTACGCGGACGATTAAAAATCACGGATATCGGCCATCGGTTCCTGGTGAATGGGTCAAATTGTTGAAGAAGGACACACTGATGCAATGGCTCTAAATAATTTGGACTACTTTCGATATTGGCCAACTCTAAAATTTTAACGCAATTTCCAAAGAATTTTAGCCGCACGGAGATAAACTGCGAAGTGCAAATTTCCGCAACGAATCGAAAACAGATTATCATAAGCCGTGTCAACCGTGTGTCCTGTGATCACTGTTCGCATTTAGTTGACCGTTGAAGTAATCCAAAACGACAATACAACAATGATACAGGATGACAATAATATTGTCAGTTCTCACCGAGAACGCACTGCTGTACACACGTAGCATATTTCTCACGGAGTTTGTTGAACTGAAGTCTGAAACGCAATACTGTTGTACGCAATAATAATATGTTGTTTGTACCCCGCACGAGAACGATAACGATATTGAACCGTATTGTTCCCGAAAGCACTCGAACGAACAACAAAACAACGTCTGATAATTATTATTATTGAATAATCAACTATGCGTCCGAGGAAACGGCGCGCGTACACTCAGACGTCTTATAATCGTTATGACGTTACCGCGGTAGATTAACGAGCGGCAGCAGTGCGTGCGTGCGTCGCTTTGAAATATCATTCCCCATCGAAATACGTTTTATTTTATTTTTCATTTTAAACGTTACTTTTTTATTTATTTATTTTTTTTTTTAATAGGCACTTAACTAAAGCACTTGTAAATTTGTGACCGGCTGTCCATCTAAGAAAAAACATTTTTTTTTTTCCTCATCGCTACACGGCGAAAGACGATTTATCAGACGCCACTGCCTAAACTATCACCAACGCTCCATTTCTCTTTAAAGACGAACCCTTTGCAACGAAACATTATTCAAAGTTGAGTTTTGATTAAAATAAAAGAAACATTCTCTGAACGGGTCACGCGACGTATCGAGGGCGGTATTGTTGTCCTTAGGCTTTTAAAATATTTCCGTCCGCAAACCGCTGCAAGGTACTTGTTCACCCGACATGATAAAAAAAAATATCGATTGTACAGTTATCGACTCTTTGTTGCCGGTAATCGTAGTTTCATCGGTTCCGGTTTTGTTATTCTTAGCCGGTGACAAATATACTCGACCGATGAGTCCATAACCCGTTCCGTCATCCCGATTGGGCGCCATGAAAGCTTATAATTGTGCGATGATTTCAATATTAGCTATTATCTCGAATGGGCGAGTGTTTTCCTGAAAAAGTCAAATAATTCCACACTCCGTCACGACAACATTTAAACCGTTTGTGGCTTACATAGTTTTTGTGCTATTTAACAGAAGTATTTCGGTCGGGATTAGAACAAAAACAACGTTTGTAAAACGTAAGGCTTATAATAATATTAACTAGCTACTAGGAAAAATAAATCCTACGTATAATAATACGCTACAGATTAAAGACAAATATTATCAGCATCAAACGTTATAATTTCATAAAAAAGAATACCGACAAATATATCAGTACACAAGCGTCTAAAGATAATATTTTTATTACAAAAAAAAAAAAAATTGTATAATTTCTCATAGATTAATGTATATTATACATAACTTTGTATGATTATAATTCGATCTGTTTTTTAATGGAACATATTTTAAGCAAACAAGAACAAAAACAAACAGGGACATTTTCAATTCTTAGTATAAAACGTTTAAATCAGTAAATGAAACTTTTCAATTATTAATAAAACCGCTTAAATATTATATAGCAATAACATATATTTGTAAATTTGAGTTCACGAAGCATGTATAATGTTATATACACCGGTATTTACACAGATTGATATCGCCCGTGTTAATAGAGATGGTCAAATTCTGTTTATTTTTATGAGTATCTCTGAGCAAAGCCAATTTTGATTATAATATAGGTAAGTAAATATAAATATGTTATTAAAAAAGTTATATAAGTTAACTTGTTATTTATCGTTTCTGTGAAATCTGATTATAACCATTTTATAAGGCTTTTTTCTGAAAATTCCAAACTTGACTTTGAAAAACTTTTGAAACTTGACTTTGAGTTTTCTTCGGATCTATGATTTTTAATAACTTTTTTAGATTACAAAGAAATAATGAAAATTATTATCACCTCGTCATTTTTTCAAAAATTTTTTTTGCTGAAAATGTTTTAAAAATTATTATTTTAAAAATTTAAATAGTATATGCTATTTTCTTGTATAACTAGAAAATTAATTAAAATCAAAAAGGAAATTGAAAATTATAATCAAATGTTAAACCGTCAAAAAAGGCCATTAAAATGACTATCTTTGAATTTCACAAAAGTTTTTGAACTTCTTTAATCATACACTTAAATAATTAACCAAAGTATTGTCGACAAAATAACCTTTTCCCAGGGATGCTCATAAAAAAAAACATAATTTGATTATATCTATTATAACGGGATATATCGCTCAGTGTTAATCTTTGCAAAACATCCTGTACATAGGTTTATAGGTGAAAGATATTGCAAACAATACTCTACTCTTCTGCAGGACGACGTGACTCAAATCCGATTCAAGATTTAATACATTTTCCAGACCCTCGTGTGACGGTGGTCCTTATACGGTGAGACGATAAGAGAAATCACTCATATATATATATATATAAGTGCACGTGTGTGCGTGTGCGTGTGTACACGTAAAGGTGTAATTAATTGTGACGCTCCTGCAATGTCCTTTGGGATCAACTCACCCGCGACCTCCAGCCCACCACGTACGGTTCGATTGGGCTCCATGATGAGATTTTCTGTTTGCCAGCCGTGGCCGAGGGGAATAGCAAACACGTCTTGGTCCGGCTAAATCACGAAACCAATCAAAAAAAAAACCGAAAACTCCCGCCGGCTTGCTCTCGCTCGCATAACACACGCGCCCCGCGAATCTCCCCTGTGTGCGCGTCCTTCACATCAGTCCAATATCGTTTTCGCGTCATTGTTTCTCTTTTCTTTTTTTTTTTATCAAAATCAAATTTTGCCTACCTACCTTATACACCTATGTACACCCCGTTCGCCACGCCGCACTCTGGAAATTTGTTTTCGATTCTTTTTCTTTTTTTTTTAGCTATTTCGCTTTTTTTTTTGTTTCCCCTCGCCGGGCTCGCAGCTCCGCCGACCGCATGTAACGACGTGTCATTGTCAGCGCCCCGCACGCTTTTTAATTGCGCCCCAAACGCTAACGAGTGCCCATTGAAAATATGGGTATTCGTCGCACGCGTCCCCTTGCACGCCAACCCGTCGCTGCCGCCTCACCCGTAGCCAGTTTCCGTACCGTCGCGCCGTTTACCTGTTCATGTCCGATACACGCGTTGTTAGAATAACATTTACCGTGCCGAGCTTAATGACCCAGCATTGTTTCGTAACCCACACACACACACACACACACACATGTTTACGTTCAAATACATGCACACGCATACGTCGATGAGTGGAGAATCGAGCGGATAACGGGCGTGAGAGGTCGGTGAAAAAATAATAAACGACCGACGGCAGCTTCCGACGAAACTGTAATCTCTGGGTGCGCAAACGTGACGATACTTTATCCACCTATGTGCTATGTTTTTGGGGCCAAACAATTTTGAGACCAGTTTTCAGTTTTGTTCAACTGTTACGGTGGTTTAAGACATTTAAATTCACGTAAATACCGGTCGCTATTTAGTTTTGATAAAAACACTGTGCTCTACGCGTCGTATCCATCGGACGTTAAACGACGGAAACAACGGTATCGCAGTGCAAATAAAAACACCGTATTATCCGTCGTTCAATGTTTAGAAATATTATTTTCAAAGGGTCAAATCACTTAGACGACTGCCCGAGGATTTCCAATTTTAATATTACAATTGACGATTATTCTCGGAAACCAGGGCACGTTTTCTTTTATTATGTAAGTCATACCGGTTTCTAAATCATCTTGCAATACGTAGAATTCACGAAATTGGAAATCTCAGTTCAAACTTATTTTACTGTTCGTCCCCATGGGTCTAAAACATATTATGTAATATTACGTGGATTCAAAATTACGGTTTTCCAATATTGGTTTCATGGACCAATTCCCATATGCTTGTTCGCCTGAAAATATAGGGCATGCACATCGTAGAATAACAAAGTTATTGATATCGTAAACAATGATTGGAAATTAAATTGCCTAATAAAAAATGTATCGGTTATTTAACAAAAGTTTCCACGACGTTTCTCCGCTATTTTGAGTAGAGCAGTACAATACACAGTTATTATAGATTTAGGGTGAGGGTTTTATTCGTTGTGTTTTCTTTTAAACAAAGTGTCTTACGGTATTTTTAAATACCATAAATACCGGAAAAATAGAATATTAAATAAAAAGTTTTTATAATACAGTTATAGTAGAGTATGTTGTTAAAAATAATATAATTAACGACGCATCCGATAGGCCATAGGGTAAAATTTACCCTAGATATTATTAAATAACTAACAATTTACTGATTTCTCGTCGTGCAGATTGTCAAAGCTAATAGTTTGAGCACATTTGTTGTGTGGATGGATCATAGGTTTTACCTTTTTTTCGAAAAACCATGATCACATGGATTTACTCAAAAAAAATTTTTGATATATTATAAATAATAAAGAACAAATATGCATCAATTTAGGGATTAAATAATTGATGTCATTTATATATTAAGTATTATAATCCAGAGAATTCTTATTATTTCGACACCAAATCGACAGAAAGGCATATTTTATATTTCGGTGATTCGATTAATTTCACATTCTTCTCCACCAGAAAAAATTTCTTTCATCTGCCCATTAGTATCACCGATTCGATATCAAATATGGTCGCAACACATCTGGTGAATTTTGTAAGTAGCAAAAAAGCAGTCCACGTGTCTTAAAATCAATAAAAAATAAAATAAATAATTCCCTTTCCATATTTGCCGATTAGAGTTCGTTAGAGCCAAATACTAAATTTACTGCTGCAGCAACTTACGAACAAGCCGAAAACCGTTGTTTTATGGCTAACCTGACGTGATTAATTTACACAAACATTTGTGCAGTCCTACTGGCGATTCAAAGGTAACGATGAAGGTTCCGCTTTCGTCCATTACAACCGCCATGGTCTTACTTTTAATGCGGTTGTCGCGTGTGCACTCAAATTGTTGAAATGAAACACTTTCAAAACCCGCTAGAGGTTTGCGCGTAAAAAACGTAATATATGCTGTCAACCTGACGCCTAACCGAGGATCTAATTATAATATTTTTAATGAAATGTTATACGAGGCGCTTCAGGATCAGAAAAATGCGTATGCCTGGGTGAAGTCGAAGTGGGAAAAGAATCGAATGAAACAGTACCAAGGTGTGGCTTATCGTTAGTCATCTTGTGAGAAATATGGTCATGTGATACGGCCCTAGGGTGCTTCTCCCTACATCCGATAAAAAAAGGGAGAAAATATAGCAAACTACATAAAAAAATCGAGGAAATAAGCATAACAATTATACAAATGCAATAACCATCATGGGGTTTTTATTATTGGTATTGTAATTCGGTAGCATCTGGACAACATGATAAGATAATATGATTATATTTACACGTGAGACATTTCCATGATGCGGTTACACTTAAAATATTATTAGCAAGATTTTCACGAATGCTTAGTTCACATCAACAAAAAGAAAGTAGAGAGTGTCATAAAATGATAAATAAAATTGTAAACTATTCATAACTTTGATTTTTTCAATGCACTTAATAACTTAACAGTATTATGCTTAACATTATTGTTAATTCATCCACAATGGAAATATCGATACCTCAACATTTAAGGCTTTAACAATATTTGCCGGCTACAACCCGTTTGCGCACATTTACTTTTTTCACGACTCGTTTGCGCACAAAAACACAACTCATTTGCGCACAATTTGCGAACAATAGAAACCTTTGTATAGGGTGTACATAACCTGTGTACCTAAAATTTAAAATTATTCAACACTATACAACGTTTTTCTCTCGCCGAAATCGGAGACTAAACGAAAATGTACAACAGATTAGTTATAACTTATAACTTATAAGACTTATCAGTTATCATCGGAAACATTTAACAAAAATAGTGTTAGATTAGAAATAAAGTAATAAAGATTAAAGCTTGTCCCACACGACTCATGCACTTGATGAGCACAGAAATCACGATTATGAAGTCCCTATTACTGATAGATGGCAACTGATGGGAAACCATGATTGAAAATAATCGTTATACTTTAAGACACCCTGTACACCCAAAATCGTACCTACAAGCAAGTTTCCATTGTTCATAATTTTGTGCGCTAACGAGTTGTCATAAATTTAATAAATATATTAATATGTGCGCAAAAGAGTCTCAACCATATTTGCCGCAAGACACGAATGTACTAGATTTACCTATACAATGCGCCGTGTGTACAGATATAAAATGAGAGTGTTATTATAACAGTTACTAAAAAAATAAAACTTACGTAAGCTGTTTAGTTAAATAAGAGTACACGATTCCAGTGGCAATGAGTTGTATCAACAGTTATATTAAGTTATATCAATAAACAAAAAAATAACCTTTGTAATATTTCAACACGAGTGACAACCTTTTTTTGTAAACAATAATATTATAAATTGCGATGCGATTTATTCAACTCCATGCGCAAACTATGAGTTTATTGAATTTTTTGAGACATAGGTTTCTGAAATTTAAAATGTTTTACCTCATTGATATTTGTACAAATAACACATGGAAAAAATGAAAAATTCCTGAGACCCACGGGTAAATTATTATTTATATTAAGCCAAGTTAGCAATCCGAATGAATTACCCACGCTGTGGCTCAGATTGTTCAGAAGTCATTCACAGACGGAATACTGTAGTCGTCAGGCGGCAGTCCACCATAGACAATAATGCCTCATTGAACACGTCAATGCGTTAATGTTTAAATGAAAACGCAAGAATTCGTTAAAAAAATAAAAAAATAAGATTGTTCACTCACTAGACTACGAAAAATAAATAAACATTTTCAGGAGTAAGACACATGCGTCCTTAGAACGCTGCGATACAACGTTCACGTAGGCGACTGACACCTATTTTGACACTTTTGACACGGTATAGGACTTGTAACAAAACAAGACGTATACGCTCATATAACGTTTCGGCATGAGCGTTTAGTTTTATATATTATTTATGTTGATATTATTATAAATATTTTAACATTTTTTATAAACTATTGATACATTTGATAAAACTTTGTCATTGTTAGTTCATGTTGACAAACCACGGACACTGAGTGATTTATTCAAACACAATATTGGTTAAAGCTTTCGTAAATCTATATACAATACTAAATTGTTTTGGCCGCATCCACGGCTTCAGTGTTGTACTGCCTGTCACTGATCCATCGCTAGCGCCTAAACTGATGATCGAATGCTCACCATTTGCCCACTCAGAGCATACTGGTCGTTTTACTTGTTTGCATTATGTATTTGTACTATTCGGTATGTCCCTTGCTATCTATTTATTTCAATTGTTTTTCAATTTTAATTCATCGTGGTTACTAATGGAAGATTGGTATAAAAAATGGAGATTTATAGTCAACCAAGCGAAATCCGTCCATACAACATTCACTCTTAAAAGTGCTCAATGCCCACATGTAAACCTCTATGGCACTCAAATCCCACAATCTCAAACTGTTAAGTATCTTGGCCTAACCCTCGACCATCGGCTCACATGGGCACTCCACATTAAAGCCAAAAAACTCGCATTAAATACACGTATCCGTATGCTCAAGAAACTAATTTCAAACAATAAGTAATTAAACCAAAAACAAAACTTCAAATTTATAAATCCTTAATCAAGCGTATGTGGACTTCCGGCCTTAAGTTTCGGGGTAATGCAAAAAAACTTATTTAAATAAAATTCAAACTGTTCAAAATAAAAGCCTACGCAAATTCACTAATTCCACACCGTACATTTCTAATCAAACTCTCCATTCCGATCTAAAAATGAAAACCGTTAAAGAGGAAGCCAAAACTTACTTCAAAAGATACCATGCTAGACTCACATCCAAACTCCCTTATATCTAACTTATCTTCGCTCTCAATTCCTGGTAATCCCCCAAGACGTTTAAAAATAAAATGGTGCAGAGATCTACTAAGCTAAAAAATATTAAAATTTTAAAATAAAACGAATCAACTGGTTGTGTCACCACTGGGTGACTTCTTCCTTCACATTTTCGTATTATATTCTATTAGCACATATTCTTATTGTACCTAAGGGTACAGATTGTATATATCTTGTAAAAATAAAAAATAAAAATAAAAAATTAATCACGATGTCACCGTGTGATCACCGGAAATACCTCGCGTAACATATTCTTATATACCATGCGTAAATCGTTCTTAATTTTATGCAGTTATCATTTTGTGGCCATTTCTCTCGCTGTGATTCGTGTTGATACTTCTTATTCGATAACTTTATTTTCAATTTCTACATCATACCTTTTAATCGGCTTCTGAATTAGTTATCCTCCCGGTAAATGATCAAGCGGCAATCGCAAATGTAGAAGAGAAATAACAGAAAACAAGAAATCTAAAAATATGACTTAACATATTATATCTCCAGTAATCAAGAGTAGCTACCTATCGACGTGCTGCGAACAAACTCGTGGAAAAGGGGTCGGAGCTCACCGACTAAATACAACAGGGTTGAAACTAATTATTGTATAATACAAGTCGAAACATGTAAAGCAATCAGTATGTTATTGTGTTCACAAAGCAACAACGCTGTCGGTGGAATCCGTAATAATAGGGCCAACACGTCACCGTGCTAGATGCACAAGACGTGGGTATATCCGAACAAAGAAGTATTCAGACAGAGTAAATTATGTCATTTATTTTTAAAATTGAACAAAAAAAAAAAGATACCAATTCGTTTGATTATATTTGTTCATTGAGCCGTGAAAAAAAAATGGAAAACAATATAACATTTACAATTGTTTGGCACCAATATAGACAATAGGCCAATTGATAATGAATAATTTACATATTTTTATCCACTTAGTGCCGAAGTGGCAGGCAGAATAAGAGAGATGGAAATAACGTGAAAACATTTTTATTACGCGGAGCACCGCTGGCCGTCCAAACGTGCCGGAAAACTAAAAAAACTATTAGAGGTTAACTCGAAAACGGGCATTCTGTACAGGTATGATACGAGTCGCATCCACACCGTTATGTATTTTCCATAGCTATTCTATTTTCGAACTTTGCCCGAATTGCTCCGACAGCTGTCGGGACAAATTTATTCGTGCGCTCGTCAAAACGTTTGTTTTATACACTATTGGGCAAACGTTTACGATTTCCATTATGTACGAAGTATAAACCGTATTACTATAATGTGACTCGCGATAGTCACAATTACATTGCGTCGTTGGCGTCGCATTTCGTTGATTGAAATTTCGTTAAATTACATTTCGTTTACGACCCGATCGTCTTGCCCGACAATAACGGCAATTAACTTGTCTACTCGTATAACCGTGCCGAGTCGCGTTAATGTTGTCGTTAAAAATTACGATACTATTAATCGGCTAAGTGAATGTTTATCCAACCTTCGACCTAATCGAGTACCTTCCGTTAACCTTAAACCGAAGAGTTCAACTCCGCATCGCCAAACAAACCGACACCAGCGCGCGTTCGGAACATAATTACTATTTCCTATTGTTTTTGCGTTCGCCGTTGTGCGCGCGAGTGCGTGATAAATACATCAATCGGACAATTTCCACTCGTCGTAAACCAATTACTGTACAAGACGAATCGTGGCAATAAAATAAAACGCGAAACCCGTTCAACGACAAGGCGTGTATTTATGTGTCTCGGAGTTTCGTTGAAATAAATAATACGATAATAAATAATAAACAATCCAATTAGGTGGTATGGTCATTTGTTCCGCGTTTGCTTTTTCATTGCTGCGCCCGAGCGGTGCTAAACTTTCGAAAATACACATTTTTGCTCGAAATTAAGACATTATTCCGTTGAGGTTTACATTTATAATTCACCAACAGCGGAGTACAACGGGAAAAGAAAATCGTTTCACCGTATTTCATCCACGCGCAAAAAAGTATAATGGAAATTATCTAAATTGCAAATTCATTATTAACGTACACGCGGCGCGTAGTGGTTGAATGTGTACTCGCTAATATTGCACACAACGCAGTAGCTTATTACGTGAAAACAATTGACATTCGGATATAAACTGATGCTGTTTAAATTGAAAACGGTCTTTTATAATATTCCCCTCCCGACGTCAATCTCGCTTACACTTTTAAGCACAGAACCGGCGGTAATTATTGTGAGATGCAGATTATTTCATCAAACTTCATCAAATGAGACAAGGGTTAATTTTTCCAGAATTAATTCGGAATTCATATTTTACATGTAACATAAATATAAACGTTATTCGGATAAGTAATCATGTGCAAAATTTACACTATGAAATAAATTCACAACTTAACTACGTGTCTTGGCGTCATAACCAACAATCGTATTATTTTACAAACTTTAACAATTAATGTTATCTATTATGACTATTCTTACATTTTTCATTATTTTTACCTTGACCTTACGTGACACGTCATAAAAAAAATTTACCAAGCACGTATTTTTTTCTCAAAAAACAATATCAATGAAGTTCAAACAAAGTATTCAATATTTATTTCGTTTTTATTGTCTTTTTAGTAATATTTTTAGCTATTATTTTTAATCAACATCTACTTTTAAAATTAATATTTTCAGTTACTATCATAACATCAGTGACGCAATCAATTCATTAAAGTAAAAAATTGCAGTGAAAAGTTTAACAAAAAAAAAAAACCACTAAACCGAACACAAATAACTTATTTTTGTATTACAAACATTTTTTTTCACATAAGCTGTATGAAAACTAAGAGTCGCCCGATTATTTTACACATAGCTTACATTAAAGCTCTTTTTCTATATTATACACTTATATATATATATATGTATATGCAGTTGGTAACCATAATAAGCGTCTGCTGAATCATAACACGAGTTAACCAGAATATTTTGGTTTCAATAAATCATTTTGAAACATAACCAAATGTTTATTAGAAAATTGAAAAAATAAAATAATTGAAGGGCTCGCTTCAAAGACAAAATGTAAGTGTATGTTCACTTTTTGAAAATTTTCAGAAAGAACAAAAATAACTTAAGCTGTCTGAACTTCCAATATTTTAAATTCTATATACGTTTTTTTTTGTATTAACCTGTTGGTTTGTCAATATTCGATATTTATTTTAAAAACATTTAATGAACTTGACTAGACATAGACTTATCTAGTTTTTCTCCCAAAATAATTCCATGAAAAATTAATTTAAAAAAACAAAGCTAAAAATGTCGAATGTGCTATATTATAGAAATTAATATAGGACTTATGACTTTATCCCATACCAATATGTCGTAGATTGTCAAAATTATAAAGCTGGTAATTTTTTTATTTATCACACTCTTGCGAAGATTTTTTTTCTTTTATATTTATAAAGAAAATGTCGTTTTTTAAATTACGAAAAAAAAAGGAGTGGATCTTTTAACAACATACCATAAAATAAGGTTGTTATCGGAGCCGTCTATATGAAGGACTAAAGATGTTGTTTAGGTGTACTAGTCGACATTGTATATCCCGTGACGAAAAACTAACCAAAGTCTGAATCAGTTATACGACTTCCAGTTTTTGAAAAAGTGATAACCTATCTGTACGAAATATCACAAATGTTCGTAGTGCACGCGTTTCCGTACGGTCCCACAAGTAGTCGGAGGTCGGCGAAAACGAGGAACAAAAGGCACTCCGGAACCTTGAGCAGGTCATTATGCTATCTCTGGGAACTGCCAAAAACGCAACAGCGTGCTTGGCCGATTTTCGCGGAACTCCTCGCAACGGTGTCTTTCAAAAGATTTAAACGGAAGTAGACAGTGCCGAGGCAAAGACCAATTGTGAGGGTTACAATATCCGTGATGAGTGATCGCGAATACATGCTGTGTCATTGCCGACGGTTTTTTTTAAAATTTTTTTTTTCGCGAACCACGTGATTAACGACAAGTTTTGTGGAACCGTTGCGGCGGGGATGTGTCGCACATCATTCGGCCTATGAGTCTATTACTGTTCGCATTTCAAGAAGAGTTTTCGGTCGATTTTTTTGACTGCCTTTTATTGCAGACCGCTCAATCGTACAAGACCGACTACGTCGAAACCGCAATGCCCTCCTGTTATCCTGTAACGACATCCCACACGAAGAAGAACGCAACTACGTTTTACCGTTTATCGGTTTCAGGAAAACAAACGCGTCGTGTGAGCTGACCGCTTTTCATGCACAGCGAAAGCCATGTAACCACGAGGTATGGTCTTTTTACACGGTGGTGAGAGACAGATGACGCAGATTGGCAAGATCTACGTTTTTCTAAACCAAAGAGGAAACATTCGGATTACGTTGTTCTTCGTAGAGGATGTTGATATGTACTAGATATAGATATACAGACCATTTCACGCGTTATCGGTGCGTGAAGCACAGCAGTTTAAGTCGTTTTGGCCTCTAAGTCTCTATTACGGACGCATGAACGGGGGATCGACTGTCGCGACAATTTTAACAACTATCACCCATACTCGCTTATAGAGTGGATCCAGTCGCTAATGCTTCCCGAAAGATGTAGTCAATTTTCAACAAAACTGAAAAAAATAATAAATAAAATGTGTAATTTGCACAGACATTTTTTAAGTGCGTTTTTAATGTGCACCAAAATTATGAAATCGATTATATTTCGATACACGATATTGAGATGTAATAGAATATAGTATCGTAAAATATAATTAAATATAAATATTTTTTTTGGTAAAAATTCATTTAATCTATCAAACTCATAAAAATACTTACATTTGAAATGCTTAAATAAACAAAGTTAGTCGATTATATAAAATTAAGCATATGCAATTTAGAAAAAAAAAAGTTTTGATAACCAAACGATTAAATTCCTGAATTCCCCTTTATTTTTCTTGTTTTATGTGTATGTAGTGTTGAAAATATGGAATTTAGAAATCTCGATTAATTATAGTCGACGAAACATTCCAATATTCGATAATCGATACTTATTTTTATTGTTTTTTTTTTTTTATGAAAATTACAAAATCCAATCACTATTTCATCCCAGCTTAAATCAATGTACGTGTTCTAAGGCAGCGGTTCCCAAACATTTACGACAACGGCACACTTGTAAAACGGTTTGCTTCCGTTGAACCTCAAAGACTAGGGCCTAAAATTACAATTGATCTCGGTGCATCAGCACACACTTTCTAATTCGATATCGTTAGTACCGACAGTCACTTTATTAATATTTTCACACATCTTGCGGAACCAACGGGACGGTGTAGCTAAACACTGGGAAACGTTTATCTAAGGTTCCTCGGCTGCGACTGAATGAAGATGCACAATCATACAAGATGGTATTGCAAACAAGTCTCTACGATCTCGCGCCCCGCAATATTTCGCGATTGTTTCGTTATCAACCGAAACGCATCCGTGTAATGGATACGAGCAACCACCGGGCCATGTAAACGAAAGCGGCTTCACCACTGCCACCAGCTGATACGAAGGTGGCGAAGAAGCGCGGAAGTTCACCTTTCTTTAGACGTTCAAAAGGCCTTGTTTGCTCGTTTTACTATCGTTATTGTTGCTATTAACGCGACGTCATAGTCGGTGCTGGGGTGAGAGAAATATAGATAGAGAGAGAGAGAGAGAAACAGAGGCAGTTCCAGGTAATTCCGCTTACTGTGCCGTTTTCAGCCGTGTACGCGTCCCTGACTTCTTTTCCAGCACCTGCGTGAACCGGAAATTACGCACGTTATTGGCAAGCGAGGATATCCGCATCAGCAATCCGTTTTAAACTATCTCGTCCGTTTTCGTTATTATTCATTCGGATTTGGCAAACACCGAAGACGAGATCGTTTCCCAATGCTACTTTATTTATACGAACCGGCTGCGTATAATATTGTACATTATAATAATAAACATAATACTCGGAAAGATATACTATAAATGCTTCCGGTGTAATCGTAACCAAGACGATGTAATTGTCACCGGTTGAAGTGTGTCCGGTATAATTTCTCTTCGCACTAGAAAATATATACAGGTATATCAATTTTTATAAGCCGGGTATCGAGTATTGGCTGATGACTGAATTGGCCGAATGAGTAAAAACATAAATAAAACAATTTTACCAACTATCGGTCCAGAAGTTATTAATAAAGAGCCGATTTAAAAACGAAAGCACGTAGCTTTTATTCCGATCGTATGAAGTATTCCTTCAGTCCGATTACTTACTTATACATCTGAATCGGTTTTGCTAATATAACCTTATAGTCACTAAGATTTAAATGCAATAACACAATTATTTCCACCTAGCAATAGTAATACAAATATACCGGATTAACCTATGAAAAAACTTCAGTTTCTTTCAAGATCATATAAAATATTTCATCATTGGGGACGGGATTCAATTCATAAATATTCGTCTATGAAACAATCGTTATGAACTAAACATTTAATTTACTTAAATATTTGAAATTTATACAAACTGGGGGGTTATTAAAATAAATGAAAAGAATGACAGATTACCACGTATTGATAAACATTTATAGTTCATAATCAAATTATCAACAGTCATAATACATATATAATTAAGTAACTTAAACTTTAAATTATAAAAAGAAAAAAAATGATACTACAACTTTCAAATACGTTTCTAAAATCTGCCAGGGGGAAGTAGAGTATAAAAATATGGGAAAAACTGGTATATTATGTAATTATGTATATTATGAGTAAAAGTGAAATTCGGTACATCAATGTTGAAAGAGATAAAAACAAGACACCCGAAATAAAATGTATATTATGATAAAGGCTAAATGTGAGCGAACGTCAAGTTAAACGCATGTAGTTTACAGGGTTTGAATATAATACGAGTATCTATCTAGTAACATAATTGTAAGAACACTCATTATGTGGGAATCATTTTAGTAAATAATAAATAAGTATATAAATAAATAAGTAAAGTATAATTATTTATTTAAATGAAATATCAGTTCTAGTGATACTTCGTGACCTTCTGCGGATGTTAGTAATTCTTGTATGATAAATGAGTTCATAATAAATTCGTGTAATAAGTGAATTTGATGTTTTTAGTTTATTTTGCCAAGATATTTGGTGCAGCAAAGTACGACTACGTATCTTAAATAATAGATTTAAAGGTCATTAAACGTGCAATTTCGTATGAACTTGCAGTAGTCAAGATTAGTTCAATTTGATATTTGAATTAAATTATTGAAATTCATTAACATAACATCATAGTTATTTGTATTTCCACTGCACAAACATTAAAATCTAAGGTACTAAAAATCATTAATTTTGTTATAAGATTTAGGACGCTTAACATTTCTTATATGACAATGTTTTACTATATTTTCGTTTATGTAAAAAACATAATGTTTTGATCAATAACGACTTGGTGCATTGTTCTATACCAGGATTGTTCACTAATGGGGATTACCAATTTATAGTTTATCACGCATGACTACAAGTCGGAATTAGTTTTAAAAAACCGATTTTTTCCTGCTGCGTTTAAAGCTTTCGGGATTGTCTAGTA
Source organism: Periphyllus acericola (assembly GCA_949715065.1). Classification (NCBI taxonomy): domain Eukaryota; kingdom Metazoa; phylum Arthropoda; class Insecta; order Hemiptera; family Aphididae; genus Periphyllus; species Periphyllus acericola. Next base: position 9,592,512 of record OX454272.1, read on the forward strand.
AAAACTGGGAGTTTCCCGGTGAATTTGGGATGAATAGCAAGCTTAGATTACCATAGACAACTATAATATGTTTCATTCCATTAGTCGTTGAACATTTAATCTGTTCAAAAATGTGTTGGAAGATAAAAATAAAAATATAATGAAATTTCACAGTGTAAGAAAGAAGACCGTTTTCAACGTCTAACGTCTTACGTAAGTGGGAACCGAAATATTTTTATTTTATTTTTATCATAAACCCATGTTATTGAGCTTTTAATTAGTTTTTCTTTCTAGTGAATGAATTCAGATCTCGTTTTCCTTGTAAATTAATTAATTCGAATAAAAGACGCTTCGAGATGAATAAACAGATAAATTATAGATAGAGGGGAAGTAGAAAACTGCGGGCTTGGGAAAAACAAAGAGCAAGACACGTACCGTTAGCAAATCGTGGTGAATCATGTTTGACTCACACTTTTGGATTTTCTCGTGTTTCTATTTAGCAGAACGGATCACGTGATGACGTATTCCGATTTCCAGATTATACATCACAATGATCACTAATCGGAAACATAATCGCCACGAGACGAACATTTCGACTTCATAACCACGAGACGGTCGTTTTACTCGTGAACGTGCACGTGTGATATACTGTAAAAGTGGTCGTCTTAGAGGTCCACCGTAAGTGTAGTTATAATAATGGATTGCAGGGAGTGTTGTAATGGTTGAGGTTGGCAATCGATTTGGAAAAGTTTTACTGCTTCGGAATTTCATTTCCGCACAAGTTTGCCATACGCGTTTACGACCCTCGTCCCCTTCGGCACACGAAAAAGTCCTATCTCGTATCTTCTCCATGCCGCACGGACAATCGTACACATTCACACGTGACGACATGTTTCGCGTTTGTGAGTTAGTGAAGAGGGAGAGAGAAAATTAAATAAATAGTGAGTGAGAGACGGATGGTGAGAGAAAGAGAAAAAGAAAAAAGGGCAAGAAAAGATCGGAATATTGTTCACCAACAGCAGACCAACAGCGGCTCCAAATTAGTTTCTTAACACTCACAGGATAAGCATCCTGTAATCGGTGACCAGAGGGCATTAGGATGACTTATATAAGACACGGTCGTAATATAATAGCGTATGTGTGTGTGTGAACCGAAGAAACCATGTGCACGAAAACACAACTGTATGAGGTGTAACATCATGTGCGAATCGTAAATCCTCTGCCCTCTTCCTCGCCCTCTCCAAGGAAAATATTAGAAAGGTCTACTTTTAAGGACTTTTGTGGCTATTATTAAATATCGAATCTCTAGTCGCAGATGGTCAACATGAATTTTCCGTGATTGAAAACCCGCCTGGTTCTCCGTTTATCTATAGTTTTATAGACGACGTGACGACGGGGTGGAAGCAAATGTGTGTTACCACTGTTATATAATATTATATGATGTTGTGAACACGATATTGTTGTGTTCAGTGATTGAATAAACCATCATTAATCTTTCACATTATGTTCACATCATAAATAATCACCTATTCAATACGTTCTTATTCTCGTTGTCCGCTGCACACTATGTAGTTTTCTTGTTACAACGTATTGAAATGTAAAAAAAAAAATTGCGCAAACATTAATATAAAATTATACTAAGTTGTCAGCTTCATTTAATACAGTGTGTACAAATACAACTACAAACACTACGGGAATAGGATATACTCCAACAGCGTGCAATAACTGCACACGAACACTCATGAATGAATGTTATGGCAACGGATTGCATTCAAGAGGAGGAAACTGCTGTAGCATTGCACGTCCGTCACCGTAACAACCGCGACATTATGATTACGCTACTGATGACAGTACGAACAGCGCACAAGCCGGGTGAACACAAGTCTTTGAGGCACATCTTCGAGAGCCTAACCACAGAGTTATTTAACCCAAGACCTACACACCACGCATGTATCGTAAAATGCCGGTGCAATGGCGTAGTCACGGCTATTCAAAAGTCATAATTCGGATCGGACGGTACGCGCATCAAGTCGATCCCGAGAAAAGCCGCGGTGCATTACAATCTAAGCACTACCCTTTTGCACAATCATTTGGTCCACTCGCGAGTCATTCCAACTACTCATGACCGAACTCATCGCGTTGTATTCCGTTAGCGCAATCGTATTTCCGTGTTCGCTAAAAATAAACGTTTCAAAAACGAATCACGTCACAATTGCCATCAGAATAGTATCCGTCACCGAAATCAAATAATATCTGTATAATTTCAAAAAACGCTGACGCCTTCTAACTAGGACGAGAAAAATTAGGTTTCTTAATTCTGTTTTTCGTTCCGACTTTCTTATCACTTGGCATCACGTCACACCACAGTCAAACACTACATTTTATTAACATCAGGTCATGAAAAAAAAAAATGCTTATATCAATACATATTCCACAAGCGCCGTGGTGAAATGATGATTGGAAGGTTATAATTTTCAGGCCGGTACAAAAGTAATCGAAACACTTGAAAAGTATATGAACACAAAGTATTACCATCGATATTAATCGTTGTATTCAAGTTCAAAGACGATAGTCAGTGCGAAATCATCATCAAGTCTAATCTACAAAACGAATTTGTACTACGCGAACGACGATGGTAAGATCATTGTCGTGCAAAAATATAATAACAATAAAACAATACTGACTCCACGATGGCATCATTGAGTACCTATAACAACGCGTTTTTAAGCCAAAGATCGTGTCCGCTCAAGCAGTGTAGCGTAAGGTATGAGAGTCGAACCAACACAAAATATTAACGTAATATTATGTCGACGCTGCGCAGTCGGAATTCGTATAACGCGACTTTTCGCAATAACATTATCGCCGAAAGTTACGCGCGTAAATAATATCCTTTAATTAGCACTCTCACGCGTTGCCGTTGGTGTGCATATCATTTATTTTTATTTCAAATAATAACCGAACATTCGCCCACGTGCATGGCACGTTGTAAATTATAGAACGCACCCTGTTATTTCAAACGCTAAGTTGAAATTTTAATGTACGCGTAAGTGTATATTATATGTGTTTTTAATTTACCCCCCCCCCCCTAATTTTTCCACCGTTAATCATACGTCGATGTGCCGCCCGTAATAACTGTTATTATCGTGACATTATCGAGCTAGTATGGGGCCCGCGGGAGCACCCGCCAGCCGCTGGTATCGGGCGCCGACGTGAAATTGCATCTGAATTATTTAATACGGCTCCGGAGCTCTCTAAAAGAACTGCAGCGTAGCGTGACCAGTTCTAAAGGGACAAATCATTATTACAATTGCGTTACGTGCAATGCGTCGTAATAGCGGAGCGTTCAATTATTTATGATCCCTCGGATGTGTAGAGAACGAACACACACGCGATTGCACAACTTCGACGTTATTGAGGTCGGTCCGCCCGCGTGCTATACGCCGCGCGGCCAATGTCGCCGTGGAAACGTTGTAATATACCCCCCACCCCCACCCACTAATGACGTTGCGCGCACAACGGAATATCGGTAACAATTGCAATCACATTTCGCCGCTTTATTTATTCCCCTTTTGTTGTTCGTCGAAAGAAAAGTAAAAGCAAAATGTAAACGAACGCAGCCGCATGTAAGGTACCCGCTCGCCTTATACTCGCTTTACGAAGTCAACGAACCACCCTCGGAGTGCCTGTACTACGTCATCGTCTATTGCGAATTTCGTTCGTTTTCGAATATCAAAGACTTCCATCGATCACAAGAGATGACATCGAGTGGAGTTTCGTTTCCTCCGCCAACAGTGGCTGGTTCACTTCTGGAATCACAAGTTCTATGCGAATTTTCGAAGTAGCGTTCACTTTCGATTTTACAGTTGTAATCGGGCTACGTATTTTTGAACGTACGGTTTACACGATACGTAAGATTATGTCATATAAATCTCTTAATGACTCAACAATAGAAATTAAGAAAAAAAAATATAATTTTTAAGTTATACATAACTGTACTGTATAAGAGCTCATTTGAGCATGACTATTTCTAATCAGTTACCTCCAGAGACAGAACTTTTGTGGCTTTAGATTCTGTAAAATTGAAACTTGTTTTCACCGTGTTAAAACAGGCCATCGCTAAGACGTGGTAACTATCAACGCTGAGGTAACATTTAAGACGTAAACAGACGTTTGGACTCCGACTGTGACGTAATAAGTTACACGGAAATCGCGAGTTTGTGTAGCAAATAATATCACTCGGGTTATTCCATCACCTCAACCAGTGCTCGGTAAAAATAGTATGTATAGAGTGTACTTTTCATTTCATACTCGAAATCAGAATTATTTCTACAGAAAATGCAATATCATATCGACGGTTTAAATTTGATCCTAACGAGTGAGTGAACGTGTTTTAGTATAAGTATATAAAATATGTAGTGATCGCCGTGCAGGACCGACGTACCATTTAGATGAGTACATTTTTTGAAATATGGTGTAACTGTATAATAATCTACTGATGAACAGTTAATTTATATGAAAACAGGGACACAAAAAAATATATATATCTTAGAAAAAAAAAAAAAACCAAGAAATTTCATTGTTTTTTTTTATAAATATAAATAATTCCTTCAATGAGAGGGAAAACGCACTATGTTCCCTATCTCGTTAGATACGACATTGACATAATACGACTTCACGTCAACGATTGTCATCGGTCGTTGCACGCGATACCGTAAATAATTACACGTCAGCGTAATTAATAAAATATCGCGATAACAACATTGTGACTACATTCCGAGTGGCGAGAGTTTAACGTCGATTTATATTGCAAATAAATTACAATACGCGTGACCCGAGTTATAGTACTATATATTGTGCGATACGAATGTATCTCAACTGCCGGAGAACCATCGTGCTCACCCTTTTGTTTGGCCGTAAAAATACTTTAATTTGACATTTTTTCTTTCAATGTTCAAGTTACCATAACAGCTATGTTTTCCACAATGGTTTTTTTTTACGCCACCTTAAGTATGTCCTGTGGAGATAAAAACTTTTCATACGGAAACACCTAATTTTCAGTACTAGAGTATTAATAACCACTTATTTCTCGTTGGTCTCGAATCCTTAACGTCTTCTTCTTCTTGAACACAAACAATTTGGTGTCGGCTAGCTTTCCCGTTGAAAAACTATCGTTCTGTTTAGGTATTCTTCGCTCTAAATACGTCACGATGACGTACGTCAAAAGTATGACGCATCGGCCGTGAAATTCGTAACGTAGGGTTTAATTTAAAATTATCCATATTTATCATTAACCTAGGAGTTTATTGCCGCTATATGATATTATTGCCTGATCTGCAACATTCTTTTGTCCGATACCGTTCTCCTAACTGGCAATTATTTTGATCATCGATTATGATACGTATGTTTACCCAGACCCCAGCACTGAATGTTGGAACTTTTTTATGCCAATACTTGTTATAAGTATTTAATGTGTACCAATTGGCGATTTGTACGATTTATTGCATTGTTTTTACGGATATGGTTTCAAAACGATTCGATAAATTCTACTCAGGAGGGGGAGGCGGAAACAATGTTTATCCAGTTCTCAAACGGGGCTGTTTCGTACGTGATAGTAATCTAATATTTTGGAAGGACGGAACGTCTGGTCGTCGAACTGCGTGTATAGACTTTAGTAACGATCGTTACGTTATTATAAAGCAGATTATCAAATACAATTTTTCGCATCAAGTTGTCTATAGAAAATTATTGCTGTCGTACATGAAAACATAAAATGTTGACTATGTCAACAAAATATAAGTATTGTTTTTTTTTTTTTCATCATCGATGTAATAATATATAATAATGCGATCTCAAGTATCTGACGTGTACAATATAAAGGCCGTGGGTATTACACTGCGGTGCGGGGTAAAGCATAATGGAGATAAATCACTAGGCTGAACGTTTTTAAGTATTTTATTTTTTTTTATATTCTTTCTTTTTTCGCCTTATCACGTCGGAGAAGATGAGTGAGACAGCGTGGCGGAGTAGCGGGGCTAGGGTTGTATAATATATGTCGATGGAATCTAAAATATCTCGTTTTTGTGAAAGATTTCATCCGGGAAATTGGAAAACCCACGTAGAGCGATAATTATTTTTGAGCCATAAATTCGCAACGGCGAAATAAACTCAAACCACCCGCTGGGACAAGCGTTTTATATAGGTTTATAGAACATATACATTTCCCAACAACCAGGGGAAAAAAATATATAATAATAAACGACCAGAAAACCACTCTTTGGTCCCTAACGGCCGTTATGGATTGTTAATTTTTATGATACAAAAAAACTTTCTTAGTTCAATTCAAGAAGTAAAAGATCCCCGTTTTAGATAATAACTTCCGAATGGCAAAACGTTTTCGGAACGCTCCTCGGTGTTGTATATCTATGCATGCATATTTTCATAATAAAAGTACTCTGTACTCGACAAAAACAGTGCATTTGTTTATTTTATAAAATTAAAAAAAAACTTTAACCACTACGGACGCACAATACTGCATACTTTATACTTTATGTACATTATTTAATATAAATTCGTATTTAATAACCGTGCTACGAAAATTATGTTAAATGTCACTACGAAATCGTTTGGAAATACGTTCCGGAAAACCGTTGAATCCTATACAATAATTTAAAATAATTTATACATTTTTTTTTCCCTCAAGCCTCGACGACTAAGCTTTGGTTTGTATATTTGGTGTACTTTTGTTAGTTAAAATCGTGATTTTGGAACAGTATATATTGTCGGTGAAGAGTTTGTAGTGGCTTCTTCTCTTCGGAGTCGCCGTCGGCCGTATTTGAAACGGCCACCGTGCCATCCCGAAAATCATTCCATTTAAACAGACGTTAATCGAAATTGTATTTTTTTGCAATTTTCAGTTTTATTCATTTATAAAATATCAAACGCGTATTTAATATGTAGGGTGAAGTTCATGATATAAAACAATACGTTTTATTTCGATATGTGTGTTTTTTAAGTCGATAGGTATCCATAAAATTATATACATTTAATTGGTTGGAAAACGGTTCGCACAGTAACGAATGAAGATTCTTACAGGAAAATATTCTTCTAAAAAACAGAACACAGAAATTGACCGATTCAATTAGTGTTTGACAGAAAATAACATTCAACGATTAGTGTTATATTATTTTTTTTTTGTCACTGCATATGGGACATTAACTGACATTAACTCTCAATAATAAATTCAACTAACTATATGAAACAAAAAAAATATTTGAAATTATTGTAATAAATTTGTACTAAAAAATGTTTTACCTCGTTATTTATATGGATCGTATGGATTTTGTTTATGACGGAGAAACAAGTTCTTAAAATTTTAAATATTATATCAAACTTTTTCAAAAGGGAAATAATTAATTCGTAGAATAAGATTTCTATAAAGAAAAATCTGATCATTTTCATTCGGTAAATAAAAACGTTGAACTCAATATATATATATAAAAAAAACACTATTTTTTCATTGATTATGTTTGAAGAAATATTCAAGGATATGATTAATACATTGATAAATAGTATTTTAAACTCTTAAGACGGAGTAGCTAATGTATTTTTGTTTACATTAGGTAGTTTGTTTTCCTCGGAAAATACCTTTTAAAAGGATTAAACATTTAATATTCAAATTAGTTTTAAAATGTATTGCAATTTTAAATTTGCAATATTTTAATGGTTTTAGAAGTAATAACGGGACTAGCACTGAATTAACGAATAATTAAAATATATTATATTCATAACTTATGTAGCTTTTTAAAATATTAAAATAAAGCTTCAATTAATTACTTTGGTTTATTTTTAATTGAATAAAATTTTGTTAATAATATTATAACCTATTCGTGGTAAATTCCACATCGATAACCATATTTAAAATCGTATTCATAACTTTTCTCTTGTAGATCTTACCATTGGTTATAAATTCTATAGTATTTAACCCAACTAAGAACTGTACTAACGTCAAACTAAGAGTTATAGTTTATATAATATAGCATTGCTTTCCAAAATGTTGTGTGGGGAGAATTGAAGTACTGCACGGGGGGAATATTGTGATGATAAAATAACGATAATTTTGTTTCCAATATTATTATGCTATTTTACAATCAGTAAAATTGAAAGCAATAATTAATTTTCAAACGGTCACACATCATCAATAATCCGTTTATAAAACACACGGATTATTTAAAAAATTTGTATTTGAAAATAAAAGAATAATATAATAAATTATGGATTCCATTTACATTTTTTTTCTTTTAAATGATAAAAAAATGAAAAAGGTAATTAGTTGCATAATATAACGTTATTTTGTAAAATGTATTTCTGATGCTCGCTAAAAAATAAAAGTTGTCTGAAGTATAGACACAAAATATTTGAAAAGGGGGTGTAGAACAAAAAAAGTTTTGAAGCACTGCTCAATAGTCTATAGTCTATACCATTATAATATACTCGGTGGATTATATTATGAATAACTAAGTATTAATATATTCATGGTAACATCAACTTTTATACCGGTACCGTGAAAACGATTATGATCGAACATTATATATTTATCTCTACACCGCGTTACCGGGTAAGTGTGTAAGTATTAATAGTGCGTGTATCAAGGGAAATGAAGTAGGTGGAACGAGAGTGTATTGAAACATAGTTCAGGTTATATTTTCAAGGTTTTTGTACGAACAACATGAAACACATTTTGGTGTCAGTGAAATATAATATTACATTCAACGAAGTCCGTGGTTTTCTTCCTAGTATTTCAGCTCGACTTGTTTCGCAGATTATTAATTCGTTACATTTTATTTTTTGAATTTCTTTAGAATAATCTTGTTTATAGCTATGTTCAACTTTGAGCAACGATAAAATGCCCTATCCGCAGGTTCAAAAAGTTGCCCGGAATTAGTTAATAATCTAATAAAGAAGTTTGTTAATTTCAACGAGCGTATCAGACTTGCATTTCTCTCTCGAGTAAGGTTTCTTATGAATTTTTTTTTTCCGATATTGCATTAAACACTTCCATCCCGGTACATACGTGATAAATTTGATTAAAAACTAAAGTGTAACCCCCCCGCCGCATCTGCTAAGAGTAATTAAAACTATACTACACATATAGATCACGGCACTAGCACAACTGACGTAAACAATAAACAATTATGACTTTAATGACATTAGTTGCGTACGAATCACGGAAAAAAGGTGCCGTTGAATATTTACTTTCGAGATTTTACGCAAATGCCACACGTGGCTCACGTGTTACATAACACTCGAACCGTTTTCAACATGAAATTTTTTATTTTAGAAACATTTTAATCGATTGTTCGTCATAAAAATACCTTTACGATTAATCGTTGAACTCAACAACCTTTCTATTTTATTGCGATCCATCAAATATGTTCGATGATTATCATAGGGTGGAACAGACCGTGGTTTTTTTTTCTTGGTTCTCTTCTAAGACTCGTATCGTAGTTTGAATACGAACATTTCACCCAGCCCAAGACAGCCGGAACAGTACGATCGAGTATTATGGTGCCGACTGTGAGTAGCTGCGGAAGTTCGCAGCGAATTCAATGGTTTTTCGACAATAATCCGCCAGTAAGAGATAAATGATCGAGCCGACGACGACGGGGATTTGTGGCGACGGGTGTTGAAACGGACGGACAATTCTCTAGAAACCTTGGCCCCTTCTAAAGGAACACTGCAATAGTTGTATATCAAATAACCGAAACTCGCGAAGTAATGATTTCAAGCTGATAGACAAAACGAGAACATTGGGAAAACGGAATCACGATTTATGAGAAACATGAATAACAGAGAAAATTAATAAACATAATGTGGGTCAATAACGATCTGGCGGAAGGATAAATTCGGAATAATCAGAAAACGTTAATGAAAAAAAATTGTACATTTTGTCGTTGTGTGAATCAAATTATTATTTCGGATATCAGATATTTATTTATTAGAATTTGTCGGGTAATGTATTGATGTTGCTTTGGACAACATTTAAAATCACAGTATATTAATACAGTGTTCATTTTATTGTCTTGCGCAAACGTTTTTAAATTTAATAAAACTACTTCAATCATAAAAATTGGTCTACTTTATTTGAATAGTATAACCGGACGATCAAAGGAGTTACCGAAACAAATACATGAGAATACTATACGAGCATATTCAAATTATATTTCAACTCCATAAATTTTAAAATTGAAAAGCTATTATGTAGTTAGATGCACCCAAAAGAGTTAAAAAAAAAAAACAAAAAATATTAAGACCAATAATATCCGAGCCTCGGTTATGAGTGTTATGCTTATGAATGTAACTCGTGATAATAATATATTATTCGCTCGTGTTATTTTTCTGTATTTTTACGATCAATAAAAATCGTTCTCGTACGTTTTAAGTGTACGACCCGGTCGTATTGCTATTCGTTTGCTGCGTGCTATACATAATTCCGTACGAAAATATAGTCATCTGTGCGCCGGGTGATTATTATTGCTCCGTAGGCATTTGCATGTGAAATATTGACTTTTGGAATGTGAATGAAAATGGAACTATTACTTCCAGTAGAATTGTTCTGTACACGTTGTGATAGCTGTCAGGTTAAAGCAAAAATACATGTCTGGTTGAGTCATTCTTGATTTTAACATTTAATTTTTCTATTCATCGCGCGAAAAACGAATACAATTTTTTATGGAGCTGCGTTCGAGTGCCTTCCATTGATTTTAATGCATTCGATTCAGATTTAAACGAGAAAACGAAATAGGTATATCCAAGAACTGAGTGTATGTGTTTGACCTACATGTGTGTGTGTGTGTGTGTGTGTGTGTGTGTGTGTGTGTGTGTGTGTGTGTGTGTGTGTGTGTACTATGGTTCGTTATGAGTTTTTCTATGCACAATAAGTATGATTTAACGTCGGCCACCCGGTTAATCAATCAAAACGCCAAAGGCTATAATCCCTGTTTTAACATGATAATATAGGACAAAAAAAAAATAAAAAAGAAGGAAAAGAATCCAATATACTGCGAAAAGGGTTTCTTCCTAAGGGATAACATGTCTAAAATTCGGCCCTTAAACACGTCATTACAGCCCGATAACGCTAACGTCTGCTTTATAAACAGCACACAAAAGAACGGAACAGATAAGGGAACCATATAAATACACTTCCCAAGTCCTTTGAAAAAGCCCCTGTTTGCCACTATATTAATATCCCGGCTTGTGTAAAAAAAAAGCTTTCTTTTGGGTATAAAATGCTATTTATACAATATAAATATCAACCAAGTGGAGAATATCTAGTCAGTCCAACTCGCCAACACATAATAAAGAGGGAGAAATATATTTTTTATTTAAATAATTGTTTGAAAATCGTGAACAAAGTAGCGTTTATTTAATGTTTGTGTATATCTTGAGTTTAGAAAAACTGATATATTACAGAAAATTAACCCAAAATGATTTATTACAACATTCACCCTTCACAAACAAAATCTGATCCTGGGTCATATTATTTATTCTGCTATACATCCGCAACCTACCAAATGACGGAACTTATATTGAAACAGTTATTTAATATTTACGCATTTTATCTGATTCGAATTTATCATTACAAATTACCAAGCTTCTAGGATGAGATATGATAATTTGAATCTCTTTCAATTAGGTACTGTTGACATTTGATGAAACGTTATAAAAAATGCATATTATATTATTACAATAATGAATTAGTTAAATTACATTAACTAATGAGCATATTATGGATGATGGGAACTCGATATCCAAAGAGATAAATAAAAGGTACATCATTTTTTTTTTTTTAATGAAATCAAAATCAAAATCTTAGTATATTAGCCTCGTGCTCATGCTACAAATCCCACCCTTCTGTGATTGTGGGTTGACATCCGTGTGACTCATGGACTTAAATGATCGTCAGTACAGTCGCATATATTTTCACATATAAAATCCACCCCCCCCCAACGTCTGTCATAAGCGTGTGTCAAGCTTTGATAGAAAATTCCTAAGTACAGGGGCAGATGGTCGTGCCAAAGAAGTGATTTCTTTTGATCGATCGCCGGGGCCCTATCGAATTTCTTGGACTGAATAATATGTTACAGGAATACTACAACGTGCACCAAACTTACCGCGAACCAAATGATCCGTGGACTCTGCGGTAAGAATCACGCGAACACGACGACACGTTTTAAACTCGCGATAGTGACGATAATAATTATTATAGACGGATTAGTGCGTTAAGCATATTATTACGGTCTGATGAAACGACGAGTTGGTTCGTAACGAATGATTGGATTATTTAGCGCGGCCTTAAATTTATAGAAATCCGGATTAATAGTTTCTAGGGGTTCGGGACCTTTGATCATTTGCATAAACCGAATATTTTGACGGAATTATATTCCGTCGTGCCCGTCGCCACGCGCGTCCTTCCCTGCACCCGCCGCGACATCAAAACACATTTCATCGTGCCGGCACCCAAACATGACGAATTAATCGTATCGGCATGGAAAAATAGGTCATGAACTCGGTTCATTAATCGCTTTTTGTTGCGTTTTGTTTTTTCGGCGTCATCTATATTAACCGCGGCCTGTGTAAAATCTCACGTCCAACTTCCGGGATACGACTTTTACCTGGTCGCACGAGCACACTCCCGAAGGGGTTTCGCTTTTACCAGTTCTCCCGAACGGTGGTGCCCGCGAAGTGAACATTTTTCGTCAGGTTTTTCGTTAGGTATACGTTTGCACTGTGTCGATACGGAATAGTTTGTTTTCCGCACTTTTAGTCGGCTTTCTCGTGTTCACAATTTGTGTTGCCGTGCGAGTGCAATGCACGTTTTAATTGAGAATTTGGTAAAAAAAAAAAAAAAATAGTTTTCTGGTAAGGAACGTATACCAAGTGTTGCCGACCGTGATAGCCATAAGTTAACTTTTCTCGCCGGGCGGGTTTGCTAGTGCAACATAACCGCCTGCTTTCTTTGGACGCAGCACTTGATTCAGCCGGGGTGCAGTGAGCGCAATACGAGTACAGTGAAGATTTCTTATCTTTATATTAGGCACACTTTTAAAACGAACTGTTCTCCTCTTAACTCTACTCCCGCCCGTCGTATTTTAAGTATCTTTTCCTTAGCCGACCGTCGTCAATCTCATAATTTTTAATTCCATCAAAAACTTATTTCTGTCGACTTTCATTATTTGCTTGCGGTGGTGAATTGTAGGGTCCCAATCTGGTTCAACCTCAATAATCCTAGTTTTGTTATACTCCACCGATTCACCAAGTATTTTAGAATCAAGCAACTCACCCGGATGATGTGACTCACCAATGAGAATCCGTCATTCCTCATCTATCTTGTCACTTATTTTTGTTATATATATTTATTACTTACCTTTGTATACATTGGGCTCACTCGTGTTATGATTATTCAAATCAAATACGTTGCAGTTTCAGTTGAATTTCTTAATGCCATAAATGTATACATAATGATTATATTAAAATTATCTACATGTTATCATCACATATTGAACAATAGTTCGAAAAACAACGCAAAACTTTAAATTTGTTTATTGGACATTGATTCATTTTTCAATAATTTATATTATCATTATAAAACGATATGACACGTACTGAAGAAATAAGAAATCTATTTATGTCAATCAATATTGTTTAAAATTTAATTTCAAGAAGCCCACGTTTAGCAACCTGACCTCTTAAAACTCAAATCCCGCATCGATCACACACCCCGACGTCTCGTCGATTTATCAATATAATCGTACTTGATCGTTATCGGCGTTATACCGGAATATGGCATTAAGGGATGATAAAACCGTCGTGCACGTTGGACCTTATCGCGCCAAGTTGTTTTAAACGTCCACGCGGATGGCGAAAAACAGTCAATACGTACATAATATGTACAATGCTCGTATCATATTTCCACCGATGATGCCGCCAACGGTACTTTCGATGGATCACGTTTTATCGAGCCCCTGGGATTGTCGGAAACGCAGTACGTTTTATTCAAAGTTTGTTCGGGCAAGTGTCGATAACCACCGTAACAAATGCATCATAATAAAAACAAACGGAAAAACAGATGAACGTGAAACATTATTCTCGTGGTGCTTTATAAGTTATGTGCGAGGAGTAACAGCGACCGCAGATATCTTAAACACTCGAATCGGAGAGTATGATTTCGGTAATGACTGCGAATAAATCTCGGCCGATGATCGATTCGATGTTCGTCGAACCGTGTACGCGGTAAGTAAAACTCAAAAATCATTTTCGTTATTCATCAGTGTTATTATATTATTGTTGTCATATTTTAACGAGGGTGTTAAAAAAAAAAAAACAAACGCGCCTTAATATAAAAGAGGAACTGACGTCGAGATTAAAGCTATTTACAATATATAAAATAAATTAATAAAAATTAAAGCTTACTGTTATAATCGGGTATATTATTATATTATGTTATCACGTTTTTATTTCAAAAGAAAAATTTTAAATATAATAAATATTATCTAATAATATATGTTCAACATAAAACTTACTTCTTTAAATCAATCGTTCACGTCGAAATTAAATATATCATAATCACTTTTATGGTAATTGTAAGTAACATTTTCCAGATTATATTTTATATACACTAATAATTATTTATTTAAAAAAAATTTATTTCGTGCAGACAATATAAACGCACAAGTATTGCTATTACCGTATACATCTAATTATACGTGCGTTTGTACTAGAGAAAATAATTTATTTTTCGATCATACCATTTCACTATGTTTCGTGAACCGGAAGTATCGGATAAAAATTGAATATAATTTACAGTTTTTTTTTTTAATTAAAATATCTAGTTTCAATAAAAAATAGTTAATCTTAACTGTCATTTTCTACAATTTCTGATTTTTTTTTATTTTTTAAATTTCACACATTCGAACCCATTAATAACCAATATTTATTTGGTATTCCTTATAGGATTCGACACGGTGAATTTTTTTAATTACTGGAAAACTAAAATACTATTATGACAACGAAACATGAAGCAATAATTGTAATCTCATTATTTTACAATAACTAATTATAATAAATGCAACTAAATGTTATGTAACTCATTGTTATTAACTTGCTGTTAATTAATGTCGTTCGGGATAAGCGAAAATCTACTCAAATATCAAAAGATGTTTCAGTAATTATTTAAAGTATAAAATTCAACGGTGAACATTACAGAAACTACATACATGCAAATAAACATGTTGTAAGAAAACTGCATTTCGATTATTCAGTTGTTTGTATCGAGATTTAAAATAAGTGTTTTACTTAAAACTAAATTCATTTATTGTACACTATTCCACGTATTGTCATATTGTATAATAACTGAAGAAAAATTACGTTTAGATGTTGGTGAGTTTATGACATTGCATGAAAACCATATATAATCCTTATTTAATGTTTTATCAAATAAAATATTTTTGAAAAATCCACAGTTAAATACTATAAAACATAATATAATCAAAATTATTGCTTATTTTCCTAAAAATATGTTCCGAATCAACAAGTTGAATCGTAAATAGAAAAAAATAAACCGGTGGTAAAATCTTCTAGGTTCTAGCACTAGAAACAATGGCTTAGGCTTGATATGAGCATCGTATAAAATATACAAGCCGTTAGACAATAAGCAACGTTATTTTCGTAGAAATAAATAAAAACCTGTTACGTGAAAATATTATAATATTTTAAAGCAATTTTTATTTTTTTTTTACCCAGATTAATCTTAAACTTACCGAAAAAACAAAAACAATCCTATTCAAAGCACCTGCTCCGGCGTTCAAATCGTTATCTCAAATATTTTTTCGTGAAAACACTTCTCTTTTTAGGGAAAAAACCACGGTTTTGGGACCTTTGTGTACTCGTCTCGCCGAGAGTCCAAAATCAAAACGCAAAACGCAACTACATTGGGACGGTTCCCAAAAACGGCGTTCACTCGTACCCAGTCCAGTTTCGATACCGTGTCACTGCCGTGCCGAGAAAGGACGACGTTTTTCCATCGAAATATCGATGACCAACCACGGTGGACACGATGAAAACGAAATGGATTTCTGACGTGCGGACTTACACGCGAACACGTTTAGTACGGGATCGATCGGAAGAGGAGAATCGGGAAACGCGGAAAAGTCACACGGGTCAGTGGAAGACCGCATAAAGAATGTCCTTGCTAATGGAAAAATGCGGATACACGGAACAATATAAAGGTACCACGTAGTCCTCGACTACCTACTCCAAGCATACTCTACCGCGGTGATTTTGTTTTGTTAGTTAGAGCTGTATTATGGTCAAGCGTACGTGTGTGCATGCGTGTATTGTATTTTTGTCCGTGTGTGATGTTGAGTCCACCCATTCTCCACACGTGCACACGCGCACACAACGTGTCGTCTCTCTCTCTCTCTCTCTCTCTCTCTCGCTCGACCTGTCTCTCGTCTTCCTCAACTGCTACTGCGCTTCACCATCTCCTTTCCTTCGCGTCTCATTCGATCTCTCTCCCCCGTCGTCGTCTCGAAACACACCCTTCCACCGCACCACGTTCGCACAATGCCCGTTTTAAACGTGATAGGCCCGGTGGCGGTGCGTAGGGGCTCGCGGGTAACCAACCGTAACAATCCTTCCGAGCAATTAACCCGGAGACGGTCGAGAAGAAACGGCCGGGCGGGGTGGTTATAGCGGTACGAAAAACCGGGGGTCGTGAACGAGAGGTGACCCGGTAACTCTACCACCGCTCACCCGCTCACCAAACCCAAAAGCCTTTACCGCGTACGCACTATATGTGTTCGCTTCCACCTATTTTCACTCGACCACGTTTTACAAGACTGCAGAGATTTCTCGACGTGAACTCGTTATACGAACTGCGTGCACACGCACACGCTCACACATGTAACGGTAAACGCGTCTTTGTGTGCGTAGAATACATGTTGAGCTTGTGTAATAGTGCGAAATAGTCGTCGGCCGTTGTGTTATCGCGTGCGTGTTTATGATAATACTTGTGCGCTCACTCCACCACTGATTTTCGTTGTTTTTATACGATGTCGGTTCACTCGCGAAGAGCCCCGACCTTTTAGCTCTAACGAAAAGCCGCGACACGTTTCTTGTTACTCGAAAGCAAAACCGTGACAACAACATTTCCGGACGATGGAGCTAAATGCGTTCGCGCACCACGTCGGACCGGATTCAACGGATGATACAAAAAAAAAAAAAAAATAAAAATATGTAAGATTACGCGATCATGTTCACGCACTATATCCGGTCAGCTATGCACCACGTTATCGGATTGAATCGGCATCTTCCGTCGTACTAGAAATCGTAAAAATTCCAAATGCCCGATCGAAATTGAATAACTTTTAAGACGTACATTATTTGTATAATGAAAAAATATTAATAGCTGACACATTCTTATTTGACATTTTTTGGTTGATTTAAAAAAAAAAAAAAGAATACATTTAATGAAGCTATATATAATTTATTAACAAACTTATTATTGTATTTTACTTTTTATGTTTAATTTTTTTATTCAACTATTGAGTTTTGGTGAAATGGACGTACTTCAAATATATGATTTTACACTGGCATATGTAATAGAATATACCCGCAGAATAGTGGTTTCCGTTTAAAAATCAAAATCTGATGTCTCATACGCGTTGAATAAAATCAAAGGGTTTGTTATTTATAAAAAAAAATACCTTGGAAAACGCGTATTTTGTACACGATTTCATGGTGAAAAATCAAAATAATAATTTTTTTAAATATTCATAAGTGGCTGAAAAAAAAAACTATAAGCTATATTTTTTCAACGCACCGCAGTATTCATAAAAAACCTATAAGTACACTGCCAATATCGTTTTCTAACCGTCAAGTATACAGGCACTCGAAAACACGACAAAGGGGAGATTTTAATTTACTAATACCGTACAACGATCGCTCGGATCCAAAACCTACTGCACCGTTTACTTCGCCGATTCCGCGTCCATCAGAAAGATAACAAACGTACGCGCATCGACACATAATTGTAAGTCTCTTCGGCTCCCCGCGTGTACTTGACGAGTTACCGTCTCGAAAACAAAAAAAAACCGCCAAATTCGTCTGACCTGTACTCAAATATTATAGGATAAGTAGGTACTATAACAATAACTCTTAAATAATATTTAATTGTTTTCGGCATTCGGCAATTATAGTTTAACTTTATATTTTCTTTAAAATCGAGTTTCCTCAATGATAGGTGATTATTACTTATAGATTGTAACCAATCGTCATGAACCATAGTAACACGGAACCGTTTTGTGACCACGGGTACGCAGTGTGGTCAAAAGCTTTCGTCCGAAATCGTATATCTCTTGTACTGCAATATGTTGTGATGAGCGAAATTACAGTCTGGCCGATAGGCGGCTGAAGTCGAGACAAAACGATTGTGACGAACCGCCAAAAGCGGAAAACCTCTCAAAACATATCATACGCGAATCGATTGGAAAATCACATTTTTTTCTCACACATCGCGGGGTGAATACTATTTATTCCGTTCACTCGAAACCGTCATCGCCATGCGTTATTATAACGGGTTTCTTGTGTCGGTAACGTTGAATATTTCATTGCGAAAGAAAAACGGTATACGAACGTATACCTACGGAACTCGATAATTCGAAATATTGTAATAATATACGAGTACATTTCCATAATATTCAAATTGTTTTTTTTTTTTTGTATTTGAATCCCTCGGGTCTCCCGAAATTATCCGACGGAATTAAAAGGGTACCGACGGTAAAACAAAACAAAAACAAACATTTTACACATGATGGTTTTGGAATTATATTGTTATTCAAATGAACGGCATCGGCGAGATGTGGTTGTACGTAGTCAAATTATTCAGTATTAAAATAATCGCATAGCGGCGTAGTTATTTTTTGTTATTTTTTTCATACTATTATCAGAACGATCGAACTGTACGCGGCGCGTTTACTATAGATTTCAAGAGTCGATAAACAACGGTTTCCAATAAACAATTACCGAACGCCAATGTGTGGCTGATACAATAATGTACCGTTATTATATAATGCGCAGTAAAAGGTTATAAAACATTTTGCATAAACTATGCGTACGGCAAGATAAGAATCGCACGACCGAATAATACTCAAATCGAGTGCAGCGAACAATGAACACTTTTAAAATGTCATGTTTCAGTAACATTTTAAAAGTTCGAGTTGTTATTATTATTATTTTTTTTTTTGTAATGAAAAAACAAAACAATGAGTTTCGTCGAAGACTGTTCGAAATTTAACAACAAAATAGTTTTTCTACGATATATTTATTCAACGTCGAAACAGAGATATTTTTTTTTCACAACTTTGAAATGAAAAAGACCGAAAATCCTTGGTCCGGTGAGATGCAGGGAACGGGAGTAACGGTGTTTCTGTATTGGTCTTTTAAACTTGAAACCAAGTTGCACTAGAAAAAAATTATTCCTAGTGAAAAAGATCGGATTGATCACAGTATTAAATTTTGCAATTTTTTTTTTCTTTTTGACATGGACTTGTTTTTACTACGGACACGGACGATGATTTTTTCTGTCCTATTTCGCGTTACCGCAGAGCGGTTGATTCAGTAAATAAAACATGATCAAAGGTACTGAACAATCATAGTAACCGGCAAAAACGGGTCAATGCTTGGATGTTTTTCTGTGAAGCGGAAACAATTTTAGTCAGTTATACCGTTACTTTCCATCAGTCGCCGACACACCAGAACACACTTTAATGACGTAATAGTGATGATCCTGTATCAGTGGCATGCTTTTACCGAAAAAAATAATATACATAATATAATATATATATAATATACATTTTAAACAATACATTCAATGATTACCAACTTTTCTTTCATACTTTCTTTACTTTTATTTACTTGTCTTCAGTTTGTTTCCAATTATAAAGAGAACAAATTTGAATTTTGTAAATTTACCATTATAAAGAAACGATTAGCCAACGTTTTCTACCATAAACCGTTCATATTCGTGATGATCGGAGCCATGAATGTGGTCGAATCATGTACACGGACAAAAAATATAAAATAAAAAAAACAAATCGATTTATCAAATTATAATTTCGTTTCAAAATAAAAGGACGGTATTGTAATGTAACCGTACAAAAACATATTGAGTGGTTTACTTTTGGTTTTTGTTGATGTAGCTGAATGAACATATTTTCAACTAAGTAACCGATTTCAATATTATTAGTCTGTAAAACTGGTGTCATTAACTATTCTAATATGAAATTAATTAATTTGTTTTAATGGCAAATACAACCTAGGAGCAGTAGTTTGTTGGGAATTAAATTCAAAATGTAAGAATTTTTATTTTATACCGACTTTAATATGATGGTTTCAAATACTTTATTTCACGTGGACGAGAATAACGTAGGAATGAATTTAAGAGATTCATAAAAGATAACAAAATCTAGGTTACCCAACCGTAAATACGAAATAATTGCGTTCAGTGTACACATTTATACCTATGACGAACTAATTCAAATGTAATATTCAAAGTAAGAAAATTACAACTTAAGTAATTTCTGTTAAGCTTTCGTTTCGCAAATTATTTTTTTTTTCATCCGCGCCTTAACGATATAAACTAAACAAAAATACACACCGCTTCACGTTGTAAACGCATAATGAATGTTCGCTGTAAACTACATGTAATTATAAGCAGAGCAGCACAACGGAATTGAAAACCATTCGCTTTTTCATGACTGTTTAGTATAACCTAAACGAAAAATCGGAACGCTTCATGTTGAGGTTGGTACTGTGCAATTGTTGCGACAAAGTTTATTACTTTCCACTAACCATAGAGTGAAAAATCTTCGTTCTTCATTGCGGTCGTATAATAACATCGTAAGTCCATCGGCTACGATTACTTAGACGACAGTAGTATGCCCGAAAAAAAAAAAAAAAATTCAACAATCTATTCTTTTCATACGAGTATATATCGTAAATAATATTAAAATATGAATATTGGATATGAAAAATTGACTTCAGTTAAAAAATGATTAATTATAAGTTGTTAATTTAATATTATTTGAACTTTGTTCAGTATTTTTTTTTTTTTTGCAGTGGTCAGTAAATTCGTCTTTATGTAAGTTCTCTAAATGTAAATTCGTATGTCATTTCAGTGGTAAAACATAAAACTAAACTCCATTATTCTCATCTGCATTTCATCATTTAAATTTTTTTTTTCATTTTACTTACCATACGTCGTAATATTTATTTACTATCTAAAAGATTTAAAATGCACATATCTGAAAAGGTTATCTTGGTCGAGGATCCTGTCGAAAAATTTCAAATTAAAATAAAACGCCTATTGTATAAGTAATAAAAAATAACAATGGACTTTACTCCTAAATAAGCTTTTAAACTTGAAACCAATGTACCATTGCTCTCGAAAACATGAATCTGAGTGAAAAAGGTCAGTTTATATTTTTAAAGATGATCGATATAGTAATAAGGCCAATTTTCTCAATAAGATAATATATTGATCCCGAATTTGCAAAAAAAGAAATATTTTTCAAAAATTCTGAAATTGGAAATTTCTATTGAATGTTAATATAAGTAGGTATTAGATGTAATATCGATAATATTAGTACAAGTATGTATCGAGTTGCTACGGTTAACGTTTATAGAATTATAAACATATCAGGAAAATCTTATGAGAAATAATCAAATGGAAAGCACGTGACAAGACAAACGTTGTAAGGTTCTAATCTTAATGTTGGTGAAAGTATTTTGCCAATTTTTTCCGGTTTTCTCAATCAGTATTCGGAAAACGGTTGAAAAATTCAAATAAAATGACTCTCCCAATGTACCCACGACAACATATTCTATCAGGAAAGCACCTGATTTGTATACAACGGCGCAATCCTTCTGTTCGTAATCGTGTACAGAAACACATGCACAATGAAAAAACACTTCATGAAAAAACCAATGCATTCCTTGTTGCACTGAGCATCTAAAAATGTAAAGTTACATTTCTATCATCGGCAACGGAACGAGCAAATCGGTGAACCGTTTTTCGGAGCATCGAACAACGCGGTTAGGACCTTTATAGTTCTAATTAATTAATTTGCTTTTTTTTTTATCCACGTTTTCCCCTTGATCGAGCGTTGCATCTCACCGATAGACTAACGACACGAGCCCGACCTGGTCCAAGTAGTTTTCGTGGATTATTATTATTATACGGTACACATTTGTATTTCGTCCGCCGTGTTCCGTCGTTCATCGCATCGCAGACGTAACGTGACAAATTTTCCCAAGCACATACGCGTACGTCCTGTTTGCGCACGTGGTGTTAAGGTGTCACAAAGACGTTCCTCGAATCCCAAACAAAATATTATACACGGGATTCGAGAACGCGTTGGCGACGAATGAATTTTGCAACGGTGCGGAATACACAATCGCGAGTTCAAAAGCCGTACGGGGGCGGGGGGCGAGTTTAAATATGAATGCAACGGTACGGGTGATGTTTTTAGAAAAAAAACACGTATCATAGCAAATGTCCGTTCATTATAACGATCGTGTACGGTGTGCGACGTGTACACGTGCTCGCGAGTCGTGACGTCACTGCAATTATAATATTTGCCACGGTGTTCGAGACGTTTTGGACAGTCGTATTGGTTGTGTTCCAAAAACCCGATAGTGGAGAACGTGGCCATTCTTGCTATTCAACAATTACAAATGCATACGTACGACTTTTATACAAGCTAAGGAGTTTTTCTACTGGTAGTAATATATTAAATAATACAATCAAGGAGAAAAATTAAAACTCAAGACAAATTAACGAATATCATAATATCGTGCGTTTTAATAAAAATTTGCCCCACGACAACGATTATTTTTACACTTTAAGTACTCAACGAAATGCATATAACTTTAAAAAGTTATCTATCTCCGGACAAATGGAAATAAATGAAAACTATCGTATAACATTGAAAAAAATCGAAATTTAGGTTTGATTTTACGTAGGCAATCGAAGGAGAGTCTGAAAAACCTCAAGATATATGATTTACAACTCGCGCATTATCACCAGACTGGTTTTGATTCATCCAAACCTCTTTTGTTATGGTACAAACTGTACACTCAAAGTTTCAGCTACAAGACATTCATCGTTGAGTAATAACAAATTTCATAATTGAATACGTTTCAGGCGTTTGGTGAAGCTACAGTTATGTTATAGAACACATTTTTCTTTCAAGATTATTGTTATGAGAACTACGCAATATTTAGTCGATATTATGTAAATAACTATTGTAAAACGAAAAGAAAAAGAAAAAAATAAACACAAGAGGCAAAAAAAAAAACTATCATGTCTGGACGCATACGAGTATAATATAATTTACAATGTAAATACGTGATGTTTAAATCGCAATGAGAATTCGTATACAGTTGATCCGATATTACATTATTATAACTTTTAGCTGAAATCGAATATTATTTTATCGACTGTAAAATGGCCAGTGCATATTTCTAACAGGAAACGGATACGCTTACATCGACCTATTAATCTTGATATTTTGGCTACTTTTCCTGGAAATCCCGTTCCTAGAAATAAAATTAGCCATCAAAAATACCAAGAGTGCGTAGTGCGTACTATTTAACTATTTATTCGTTTTGAACCTGAAGTCCCAACAACGGTTGGCTCCTTCGATCACGACTACTATCTTACTTATTTATTATTGTAAATTGTAAATTTGTAAATATTGTTAAACTGTTTTCACTTGTACTTATTGTAAAAAAAAAATCACAGATTGTACAATGAATGACAAAAAAAAATTCGTTTTCAAATTAACACTATTTTTAACATATTATAACAGTTGGCCCACAATGCCGGACACTCGGCAACCGATGAAACGCACATAATATATGTGAAATGCACTTAAATGAGAGAAAACACCGTGGTATCTAGAGTTTATGATAGGAATGGATAGTCAACGGTCAGAAAACGGTGGTGAAATCGAACAACTGAATAGAAACCTAAAATTTTTCTCGCCTTCTGGCCAAAGGACTATTGTGTACTCAACTCTGTTTTTAGAACACCTCTGAAAATGTTTGAAATGTTGTGACGCCAGTGATGTAGTTCTGATTATGTATTTAGATTGAATTTGAAACTTGAAATGAGAAACAACTACATATGGTCGTACACTCGTGCGTTCACAAAATACGATGATAAATAATTGGAATAATACTAATAATTATAATAGTAATAATAATAGTACTAGTCGTATTTCATATCGTACGACGCACGGATCTCGCATCGCGCTGTCCCGTATAAACGACGATAACCGTAATAATAATAACGATAACAATAATACGGTATCGTGTGAATGTCGTCCGACCGTGCGGTCGGCAGCGAGCGAGCTATAACGAGACAGGGGGTTGAAGGGCGGTGGTGTTTGTCGATTCCGGCGTTCGACGCGAGGGTGTGTGTACGCGCTGCTTTTCCGAAATTAATAGCCCCGCTAAAATTGAATATGATAATTACCCCACGCGCAGTTAACGCCCGGCGTCGGCACGATGGGGGTGATTTGGCAGCGGTGGCGGTGCGTCGCTGTCACCGGGCGCGAGAGCTTGTCCACGGTAATCCCGGGTCGATGGTCCACGGACGGGATGCTGCGAGTCATTCGACGGGGTGCGACGGTGTAAGGGATGATGCGGGCGACTATACCCGCCCGACCCAGGAGATAACCAAAACACATATTGTTCCGACCACAGTGGCAACGGATATAATATCATACAATACACATGTGCACGCGCCTGTGTGTGTGTGTGTGTGTGTGTGTGTGTGCAATATTATGCGTAACTGCGTAATACGTGTGTGCATTTGTAATAAAATATTTAGGTATAGATCACATTATACGGTGGAGGCGGCAACATGGCACAACCCCCGAGCGCAAACAACAGTGTGTGTAACGGCACGTGTGTGTGTGTGTGTGTGAGCTGCCTACGGACTGAATGGGAAAATGTTATTTTTTGGAAATCATCCCCAAAGACGACGGTTTGCACCATGCCGCACGTAGAGTAGGTGCGCTCCGTACACGTGGTCTTGGAGTTGAGGGAATTTCGACTTTTATAATATTTTTTTTTAGGTAAATCGTCTCATCGTGAGTTTATTTTTATTTCTGCGGTACCGACCCCTTCGAGGTCCGAAAATAAAATACGTTTTTAATGTCAACCGACATTTTTTGCTATAAAATTGTCCGTACCTACTTGAATAATAAAATGGCTTTATACCGTATCATTATAACATTGTACCTCGATATAATAATAATCATATACAATTTACCGTTACGTAATAACTTACGAGTTATGACTTTCATGTCGAATCCCGGTGAAGTTGATAAAAAAAAAAAAATAATTACAAGTCACCATTAGTGTACGTACCACATACATATTCGGTTTCTAAGTCTTATAAAGCTTTAATACCATAAAAAAATATAATAAAAAAAAATTAGCACAGTATATTTGTTACAAAGTGTATAGTGGGTAAATATGTTATTTCCACTGCAGTAAATAATTGCATGCAGCCATTACATTACAACCGTTAAATAGTCATGAATAACTACACAAAGCTAGTGAAACTTAAAAAATACTTTTCCCATCATATAAATCATCAACGCTTCTACTTTCGAGCGGTCGCCAGCCAGTCGGATTATCTCCGTTTGTTTACAAAATTCGCTGGTAAGTATTTAAGACGTTGCTTAACGTTGCGTAACACGAACGGTGTCACGAAAAAATAAAGGAAATACCAGTTCCTAAGAAACTTCATGGGACGGACTTGATATCGATTCACGTGAGTCTCAGGTCGGAGGAACCACGGAGAACCCTTCGACGACGAGCCGCATATTGTGCACATCGGCTTAGTCCAAATATTTTCTTCGACCCCCACACGGCGATATCTAGGGATACCGGGGATTTATTCGTTTACGCATGCATTGTTATAGTAACGCACAAGCACATGCACATAAATACGCGTAAACAGTCTCACACGCGCACGCAAATGCACACGCACACGTATACGCACTTGTATAAATCGTGCGAGGAGAAGTATATCCTACGGTAACCGAACGCAGCAGCGACGCCAGGCTGCGAACCCGACTGCCAAACGACATTGAACGACTGAAGATTTACAGTCGCAGGACCTTCTGGCGTTTGCGCTCGAGCCAACAAATGCCCGCACGGTGTATTTTGACTAAAAGGAAACTTTTTGCATTCGCCACCGTTTCGAAACGGTTATCCATACATAAGCTACAATTTAGTGGATTCCGAGGCTGCTTGGACCGTCGCCAGGCCCAGATAGTGCGCTCGCTCACCCCCTTCCCGACCGACACACATATAATAGATATACGTTATTTTCCCCAACGGGTTTTCGCCGATGCAACACTAATTCCCTTTTCGCCAAATTAGCACTCAAGCTATGCTCTTTTTTTGTCGTTTTCCATTCTTAAGCGAATTTATGGCTTTAACGAAAGCGCACGCGTAATATCTGCACGCGTGTTGTGTGTGCGCGTGCGGCGGGTGTGTGAACGCTTGATTTGATCCGAGTGCACGCGGTCGAGTCGTAAAGCCGATGCGAATCGTAAACGATTTACGGTGTGCGCAAATGGAAAAAAAATAATGTTTACTTTTGACATTTCATTATTAACTTTATTACTCCTGACCCTCTGCGCTCAACGATATTAAATTATTTTACATTCTCTTTTTCTCGGCTTATATTATATGGAACCCCTTCTTCGTTTAAATATCTACTGTTAAAAACACAACTGATCTATAAATGATTAGAAATATTTTATTGATTCGTCGGTTTTCTCTACGTTTAAATATTTAAATTAATTTTTTATTACTGTAGTTGTCAGTTCAAAACAAAAATGCGTACTATCAACACTGAACACGATGCCTAGTATTTCAGTAAAATATTCGATTGTATTACGTTTTTTTTTTTTTTACAAATGATCATAGCAAAACACAACACGTTAATCAATAAGGAAAAATAGGGCTTTTATTTAATTAGGAACAGGCTATAAATATTATTTCATCTATACACGATTTTTAATTCCGATAAAATGACATAATATAGTTTCACAATAGAGAGGTGTAGAACAATATATACAAGCACGACGGAACGGAATGTCTTATAGAATAAGTTTTGTAGCTAGAAAAGTGAAATAACATTTTTCTCACAGTTCTCACGGACTTCAGTTGACCGATTTAAAAATAAAACAGAGTTTTCTTCTTTACTTCTTTTTCCTAAAATAAATTGCGATAAAAATTTTCTCGGTCATTCCATTGACTTTCTTAAATCTTCTCCACCCAATCTGGCCAATAGTCTTTTTCAGGATTACATTCACAATACCTTTCCTCTCTTTATTTTAATTTACACCGATGGTTCGGTCTCACCTATATCGGCTGGTTACTCATTCTTCATTCCTGAATTACACATCTCCTTTACCAACAACCTCCCACCAATAGCTTCTTCATACACAGCTGAATGCTTTGCTATTATCGGGCGCTCAATCTTATTTACAGTCTAATAAATTTCTCATTGCTACCGATTCACTCTCTTCCCTCTATCTTCTAATGTCTTCAATTCTGCACTTAGTCCTCTTATTCTCTTAATCAGGAAACTGCTTCTTACCCTCTCAAACTTGGGTTTTGAAATCCAATTTCTCTGGGTTCCAGGCCACACAGGTATCTCAGGGAATGAAACTGCTGATTCCCTGGTCAAAACAACCGCGTCCATTCGACTTCCCGCCAGTAATCTGGTACCATGGTCGGATTTCAGTCCTATCCTCAAATCCTGCATCAACCAATTATGGCTCAATTCTTTCAATAATCTCCCTCCTAACTATGCCATTTGGTACAGGTATATCAACATCAACATTCCACTCAAGCCGTGGTTTCACAATTTAAAATTATCCCGCAATGTAATAAGTTCATTTTCCCGTCTCCGTTTCAGCCACACCTTACTTCCTTCGCACTCCTTTAAATTATCCTTAAACGACTCGCCTCTCTGTATTTTTCCTCATACCCCAGCGGTTTGTGACATAAACCATATTTTATTTGACTGTCCCTTCCTATCCTCAGAGCGTTTTCAATTATTCTCTCTATTTCATTCTCTTAATATCACACCCGATTCTCGTCAGATACTTAATTCCCAATCCGTCACTGCCGTTACCGCTACCATTTCCTTCTTTGTCGATTCCGGGTTGCTTATATAGGCACATTTGTATATACGAGTAATTGTCGAAATTAATTGTCAACACAAAATTTCAATAAAAAAAAAAAAATAAAATAAAACAGTCATCGAACTGCGACGTGACGTGACCTTTCAAGGAGAAACCATCAAAAGAAAATCCATTAAATAACCAATTGAATCAAACTCGTCTGCTGTTTTAAAGCCATACTACAGGCAACAGTACTGCATAATAATTGGTTTCACAAGAGCACACGATATATTATTATCCACTGATTACGATATATTGTTGGAATCGACCGCATTACTGCTAATAAAACCTAGGGTACAATGGGCCTTGTTATAAACTGACGACACGAGCGTGTGCTTCAACATTAAATTTACAATGATAAATTACAAACCAAATCCCTTAGTCGAATGTACAGTTACACATGATTATGTGTAAACCGCATTCACCTAAACTGCACCTGAATATACCTACAAAATACGGTAATGAATATAAAGCTGACGTTAGCACGCACACCAACATTATGCGGACAGAAGTTTATGACAGATCGGGCGGACATCATCGTCAAATACCATATGGTTCAGGAGTCTGCAGATGCCCAAAATCATATTTTGAATAGCTATTTTGGGATGATCAGAAGTTTTTTTTAATAAATGTATGAATTGGCTATCAGCGAAACACCCGAATACAGGTAAATACAAATATTAAATTAATTGATAAATATTCCTATTTTACTATGATTAAAAGTACTAGAAAAAATCTCTTTCATATCGGTAATTTCCTCTGTTGCCAAGTAGGCTGTTATGTTTTTCTAGATAAATTGATTTCGTTTTACGCAAATATCGAGAGTTATTATCGTTTTCTAACGAGGTATCCGTTTGAGAATCTCAAATTGTAATTTAAAAAGGAAGTTGCAGATTTTCACATTAATTTGAATTATATTGGCGAATTAATGTAGACGCGTTATAACTTTCACGTCCTGTCACTACAGCGTGAACGCGAAAGTTGCTAAGGGTTTTTTAAAATCGATTAATACAAAGTTTTTCCAACCGTTCATCAAGCTGCTACAGAAATATCAAGACCGAGCAAGGTTGGACTGAAGGTACTTAACTGTAGTTTAATAAATTATAATGAGAGCAGTGCAATTCAAAGAATGTAAACCTTCTGTGGTAAGGGAAAACGTAAATAAAAACCATGATTATATTTTCTAAGTACTGTAACTGTTTGTGTATCGTAACCATTGGATTAGCCAAGGGTAGGAATTCCAAGAATTCGATATACAACAAATTAGATAATGTTAAAGCCGATCGTACTGTATTATGTTTATACACGAAGGGAAACAATAGTGGACAAAACTTGATCGGCTGGTGGATTTTCTGCGAAATATTGCGAAGTCCAAAAGACTTTTTGTTGATTCCAATGTTAGGGACGTAGATCTCGATTACGGTGCAGATGATCGTACACGAACAGTGGCAATGTCAAGTTGACGAGATTCAACGATATTTAGTTGTGAACGCAGTGAATTGCTCCATCGCATTATTACACATAAATAATATAAACGAAATAATCGAAATACAAAATATATGTTCCACGTACTGCCCGCCAAAACTACAAAGCTTAACCAAAAAAATGTATTTTTCGAGAAAAAGTGTTGAAATCAAATGAATTACTTTTTACTCGTAACGCTGTACTGAAGATAAAAAATTGCACATTCTACAAAGAAATTGCACCGTGAGCACAAAGAAGTTTCTAGGCCTGATTTTTATTTAAAATTTGAGGACGTCGTGTTGACAATTAAACGTGACAGCCACCGCGGTTGCGTAGTAATATAATATCATTTTACACATTTCTCGGATTTCCACACGTCACACTACGCCGCGACAAGTAAACTCCCTTAACGGACTTGAAACTCGTGTTTTATCCACTTTTACAAATCAAGCCGTACTGCGTCCATCTTATAATACCATTATGATGTGTTGGCAGAAATCCGTTTTTTTTTTCTTGTACTTGACATTTTTCCCCCGATATCGTGAGAAGTCGATCATTTCGACATAAAAATCATAACACCGGCGGTGGCTGACGTTTAAATCGCCGGACTGGTAAAATGTACACATCGCGTACGGTGCACATACCGTAACTACCGCGAAACGCATTCATTTGGTATACAAACACTGTCCGTCGAATGCACTTTGCGCGTATATTTCGACACAACGGTGCTGGTCGTGGATAAAAATAATTGAAAATATTATCTATAGGTCTTGTCCGTAACAAAATTATACGTTCTCCGGACGACGGTGCGCGACGATGGACAACAACATTGTGAAGGAAACGCGGAAAGTCAAGGAGCGCCGCGATTGCGACGGTCGGCACTCGGGCGCCGCGGTGGCGGGTTTCTCTCTGAAAAGGTGTCTTTTGTGTGACCGAAGACCGTTCTTTCAACCGGCGTTAAAGTGTTTCGGTGAGACCGACGGAAAAGCGGCGTCGAACGTGAGCGTTTTATTTTCAATTTTTTTTTTTCTTTCCACAGCGTGCAAGTCGGTTTTTCACCGCCGGTGCTTGGAAAGAGATTCGATGATACTCGGCGGTCGGTCGGGCACACGGAAAAATGCCCAAGAAAAGCCGCCGAAGCGTGCGACGAAAGCCATCCGCGACGGCAGGTGCCCACCCTCGTCCGCGACCGACCCCGTGGTTCTAGTGGACGTGTCCGTGCAGACGAACGCGGTCGCGGGGACGGATCGCACACGTGGCCGTCGCGGTCGGGCGCATGACGCGAAAGCGAAACGAGACGGCTCGTCGTTGGAGAGAAATACCGATTCGGTTGTGAAGAAACTGCACCGATACTTGGTGAGTGGCGCGAACAGTGTCGCGATGGATCGACCGCAATACGGGTGCAAGTTCTAGAATATAATGTTTTGGAAAATTGGGTTCGATAAAAACAATATAATACTAAATACTTCTCTAGCGTATTTGGTTTACAATACGAATTATCCATAGCACTAATTATTAGATTGCACATGATTCTAGATGTCTTATTTTGTAATCGCCATCACTCATTATACTTATTACCAAATAGTATGATGAAACACAAAATAAGATTTTCTTAGACAATTGTAAACTAATATTTGATAATGCTAACTATAATTTAAACGAATTCATGAGAGGTATTGATAATCATATACATTTTTTTAACTTGTACATCAATATTTTTAACCCTAATTTAAATAAATGTAATCTATATAATATAATATTATATTAAAAACATTTTTCGAATACTTTTATTTTCTAAAACCTTGATTTTCTAAAACTTGGTATTCTCAAACTTGACTTTCTAAAACATGCATTTTTCAAACCTTCCCCAGTACCCAATATATAATGCGTATTAAGTTGCATTCTGATTCATTCTGCAGTACAGGCAAAATGTAGAAAAGCGATTATTAGAGATGGAGATCGATGCGCTGAACAAAATTCTGGATAGCAAGGACCAGTGTATAAAAGAATTGGAAAAGAAAAACAAACTTGGAAGTTCAAAATTAATTGTCATTGACCTCCGAAAAAGTAAATAATTTTAGGCACAAAATATCTTCTCTAGATTTCACTCTGATTTTATGTGTATATTAATTCTGTTTAACAATATAAATATAAAAAACGGCTACACATCGGAAATCGTTTAAAAGTTTTGAAGTCTAGACAATGTTATAAAAACATAAGAAACACTTTTGTGTGATTAGTGAAAATAACTTAACCACGTTCTGTATCTCCAGAAACTCTATGAACTTCTAAGTGTCAATAAAAAATTAAAGCTGTACGGAAAACCCAAGTATTCACTTTTTAATACTACGCGGTCATATGCACGCAATACGATGATTAACTATATATTTCGAGGACTCTACGAGTTTGAGTAACATAGACAATCGGTTTCCGCCCTTTTTAAAATTTTGCTTTTGCCTTCGGAAACTCTAAGAAATTCCCTCGTTAGTCAAAATTTACTATATTCTATGTGGGAATAATACAAACATCTTGGAATCCTTCCAACGATAGCTCCGAAGAAGATTAAAATAATACGGTATTTAGAGTACCCTATCAAAAAACTTTTTGAAGTCTTCCGTTTGAAGATTTTACTACATAGCCCTGTATATCCAACAGAAACTTCCGGGAAGCCTTCAACATATAGGCTCTTTTAAAGCTTATTTGACCTTCATTTGAAGCTCCATCCTCTATAAGGGATAGATTGAGCTGGCAAATAAATATATATTATATATACATAAATCATAAAGTATAAATCAATGTTTAATGTTTATGATCGAATTCATTATCATTAAAAAATGATATTACTTGTTTATTGGCATCATGGAATGCATTTAAAAATGTGTGTATAATAAACAAAAAGCTAATTTATATAAGTGACATTATTAGAAAAAAAATCATGAAGATAAATCATACAATGAATAAAATATATTATGATAAATGAATTAGAAGAATCAGATATATTAAATGTAATATTAACATTATAATATATAGCATTTATTTAGAGGTTATTTAAACCACAATTTAAGATATATTTTTAAATTAACTGTAATAATAAACATAATGTTAAAATATGTTAATATGAATAATTTACATAGTTATAAATGTTATAATACACACAATATAGTTTAATGGAACGAAATGCAGTCTGGTTTAAGTATTCTACATCTATAAACTTAAGAAATTATGTTCACTTGACTGGTGTTTATATTTAATTTTTAATAAGTTGCGGTGTAATTTTTTAATTTAATTTACGCGTTAAGATTTACATCCATATGAATACTATTATGTTTAGTGTAATGAGCATTTTTTTCAGGTAAAGAGAAGGTAATGGGTTTATCAAACAATTTATCTATATAAAAATAGTATACGGCGGAAGTAAATATATTATTAGACACTGCGTTTTACATTTTAAGACAAAAATAAATTATTCATTGAAAATTATTTCCACTGCGGGGAGTTCACACAAAATGAAATATAAATTATTCAAGACATATTTTTGCAGTACGATAAAACCCAAAAGATTCATAACATATTTAATTACGTAATAATTAATAAATTCAAAATTCTCTTTCGCATCATCATTCGATTGCAATCGTCGTAGAAATAGTTTTGGAATATTAAAAACTTTTGGGGGATCAAATGCAGTGACGAATCGCTCTGACACTGGAGTAAATATTGTTAAATTATTTATAAGAAAGCCGTAATAGTATTTTAAATTTTTTTAGAGTGCTCGGACTGATATCGGTAAATATATTCCATCAGTCCTTACTATATATGATATAAATAGGTACTGGATTGCTTATGGATCATTTTGGGCACCCTGCACGTTCGGCGTGTTTGATGAAAACGTTCGAAAAATGCTGAACGCTACAAACTAACTGCTTTTACTGTGGTACATTCATTTTCGAATTTCAAAAAAAAAAAATAATATTTAAGCCACAATCGTCGAGGAACGAATAACGCAGCCGATATTTATTCCGGTTTGTCTGTCGACCGTCGATGATTTGCTGATCCAGCTTCTGGAACTTAACCATTTAACTCGCTCCGTGCGTCATCATACGATTCCCTAATTACTTCACGTAGACGATCCTCTTACAAGAATATTGCATAGTCTGCGTGTAAACGATTCAAGTAGTATTGATTAACTCTCGTATCTGCTGTGCCAAATCCATTAACTCCAATTGAAATATTATACTATACATCTAAGAGTCGTTATTCAATAAACGCAAGTGCATAATATGTATAATTATACGAACTAATTGTAATTAAATTTGTATTGTTGTCACCTTGCTGCAGTTTATCATTAGTGTCTGTGTATTATTTATAACTATATTGTGAAATTCATTGGTTTAAATTAGTCGAGTAGAAAAAAAATATGTGAATCGTAACAAAATATTAATAATAATAATGGGTCAAGCGAATTGTAAACATTAAATAACTACACAACACCCTCGATTGGGTACAAGGGTTCAACTTATATTTCTGAAAATATAAGATAATCAAAAACGACATTGTCATTCCATCTAATACGCGTTGACTTTGAAAAAAAAATTCCGTTTATTTAATTATAAAAGTAAACATGTGCACATAATAATATGTTGTAGAAGTTTTCATTTATCATTTTTGTGCGCAAGTCGTGCAATGTAGGTACTACGCACTGGATGATTTGGGCATATTTTCGTGCTTTATGTTTTGGCAAAATTTTAACGGAAAGTTCGCGCGGGTTCATTTTAAGCAAATAAATAAAGATTTTTCTAGTTTAGTAGTTTTAGATCTTACCGTACGATATTTATCTGCTTCGGGATTCATCCGGTTAAGGTCAATGAAAACTTTTGGTATTGTTGTAGTAAATAACTTTTTTACAGTACTCGGTTCCCCTTCAAAATTGCCTTTATCTTTTCCATGGAAATAAAAACTATCCCCTAACCAGCATTTAAATATTTCATTTTTGAAAAAACGAGAAGAAATCTGAAATTCATTCCAGAAACTTTTTCAATGAATGTGTAACATAAATCGGCCATTGGAAACTAAAATTCGGCAAAAGCGGTCTATTAAACAAAAACGGTTGAAAACGGCCGTAATATTTTAATTTAATCTCTAACGGATCTGTAATTAATTTTGCACCTTTTTGGCGGTTTATAAGTGAATCGAAAAGTTTACGCGGTACCCGTGGAGTTGTACTTTCAACTTTTTAGTGCTATGTTACAATTATCATACAGAACGATCGTTTTATAACGAACAAGCAATTAAATAAATAGAAATGTCAGGTATAATTTTTAGACCGTAAAAAATGAAATTGCACTTTAAAAAATTATTGTACTGACATAAGTTTGCGTATAATTTTTTATAAGGGTGACAAAGTTAATGAGTTCAATCACATCACTTGATACTGATCCTTTTTTATTCTTGGCAATTCATCGTTCGAGGACTTTACTCACAGCTCGGTGATTTAACCAAAAAAATATCAAATTTGATTTACGTACGTCGTAAATTATATATATTACATTATATATATATTTATTATATATATATATATATATACATTATTTATATATATTATATATATAACCATATGTACGACGAAAAGTTTCGATTTATTTCGCAGAGCCACGGAAACGTACTCCACGCCACGAGCCATCATCAGACTGCAGACCACAGTACATATGTGAGTCAAATTATAGAGGTCGGATATCAACCGCTGTGTGAAGTTCGATATTTTTAACTGCGCCAAATCTCAGGCACCCGCGAAATGCATCTTTCGACTCGTCCACGGTACCGAATCGATGTCCTTACGGCGAGAAGCCTGAGCGAACGCGATCGTCTACTATGAGTATTGTGTACGTCGGCATAAAGCGGCGGTAGCCGAGCTGCTCATCGTATGCAAATCAAGAGAGCGGCTCCGGCGCGCCTTAGCCGGGCCGAGATGATGTGCGTGCGGAAAGGGACTACACTGAGCGGGATTAACGGAAATCGAGTAGACAATAATGTTAATTAAATTGAGGGACCCCCGCAGTGGCCCAGAAATCCTTTAAGTCAGACTTAGCGGAAGCTTTCGGCAGTGCGCGGCGCACATGTGTTTGAAATTATGTATCCGCGGTGCCCAGGAAACCGTCGATAAACAAGTAAAAGTTGGACGCAAACTCGTCAGTTCCCGCGAGTGACAGGCAGCCGAACCGCAAGCGGATGCGATGTTTAGTATCCGCGTAAATAGTTTCGCAATCACGCAATTCGAACGACAAAAGTTCCTGCGATTTAACGGCAGAACGAAATATAAACTCTTTTGCTGGTCTTAACGACAAAGCATCAGAACATTGATACATATATGTATAAATTATTATTACACTCAAACTTGAGTCGACGTCAATTTTCATTTCACCGAAAATAACTTGGCCAAACAACTCATCGCTTTTCTACATTGCCTATATGTTATAAACCTATAAACTCTAATAACTCATGTAAAGGACTAATTTGCTAGAATTCGCGAATTGATAACTGTCTCTCTTGCCAGACGTCTAAGGCAACCACCATATTATGTATACCCGTGCAATAACAACCGACCACACCGAAAATGGATTTCAGCTTTAACTTTCAACTTTCGATTTCATTCCAAGAACTCGCGTGTTATTTTTAGACCCGATAGGAGGTTTCAAAGTTTTATGCTTGACCTATCCATTGCATTCGATTATCCTGAAATGTGAATTTTAACTTTCAATACAGAAAGTTTCGATGGTAGGTATACTCTGAGAACTTGCAAGCCACTCAAGCCTCAGATACGAACTTTTTTACTTATATTGAGTCGCATTTACTGTGAATATGTACTTAATTAAATCATAGTATTACATTATAGTTTTTTATACGTAGTATATCATCTCAGTGGAATTCTACAAGTTCATGCTTTCCTCCGATGTAAGCCGAATAACAATTAAAATAAGATACGATAGATATACATCGACATCGGATCCTATTCTAAATGTTTCAATTTATTCATAAAATCATATATAATATCATTACCAATATGGACCGGAATACGTCCGGCATGAAGATATTGCAAAAAAAACCCATGCGCTTCTGAAAATTTATTTTAACAACATTGCGATCACATAAAAAAAAAATGCTTGAACATCAAGCGCACATTGTTATTAGATGGTTGCTATAGTTCAATATTGTTTGGTTTTATTATTGTGATGCGTACGTACGTTCGAAAGAAAAATATGACTGGATTCAGAACCTAGACATTTCACTTGAAATCGGTAAACTTATTACGATTTAATGGTACCTGGAATGTGTCGATAAATTATAATTACGTACGGCGTGTACCTTGCAGATACAACGTAATAATCATATTTGTAATGTATCTATAGCGACGGATGATAAAATTAAATTTGGTTTGAACGATGTGAGAACTTCCGAGAAATCTTAAACTGAAATGTATAGTTTGAAAATAAATTAAAATTAAAATAATATACGAACATTATTCATTATTAAAAAAATATACATTCACTTTGTATATAATTCACACTGTGACTTGTACAAGGTCGACTGTTTTTTTTTTTTTCTGTAAATACTCTGTGGAGAGGGGCCGCTCTCGCATTACTGCCTCTCCACAGAGCCTCGGAAATTGAAATAACTATAACAATTTACAGAGACTCCTTAACTAACCGGCTTGCGGTTTAAATTGATGGAGGGCCTAAGTTAGCGATTAAATCCCACGACTTCCTGTCCTTCATCATCCTGCTGCCAATGCTCTCGGGTGTTAAAATCTCTCCCAGCTCGGCGTAGAGTCTTATTCTTCCAGCAGACCAGGCATCAAAGAGGAAAATGGTATGAAGGTGTTCTCTAAGAAGATACGACATTGCACACTTTCTATACTCTCCACGGCTAAACGTTTGTTTAGTTAAATTTCTCTCGACCCGTTCTGTCCCCTAAATAAGCACTACCTTTTCATTATCATTCCAATATCACAATGTTATCGTATGCTTCCATTTTAATTCATCATTATTATTCGATATTTGCTACATTTCCCGTTAGCCGCGTTACGTAATAACCTTGCACTATTGTCGACTTTAACTGTAAAACTGTTATACTCGGGCAATTGTTCAGCTGTAACAGTTTTCACTGGAAGCTCTTGAATACAAAAAAAAATAAAAATAAAAAAAATAATTCGGAGTGACTCGCGTTCACTTTATTGACAGACAATCATTATAGAGGGGTAGTTAATGTAAAAAAAAAAAAATTAAAACCGTCAGGAAAACATTAATTAATTTAAAAGCTCCAGCTTTTCGGATTATCGCGCGCGCCTCGTACGCGTACACAACGGGCCGATCGATTGTGCGCCGCGCGTAAGGAACGGGTGAATTTACTACGACGCTTTCGTTTCACACAACCATTAACCGCAATCGTATTAAAATATATTTTTTTAGCACTGAGCGGAAAAAGCGAAACCGACCCGAACCACAGGACTCGTACCGTCCCGCGTCACTAGGCCGCACAGTTAGTTGGTTATGTACTACGCGCGTGTGTACGTGAGGTAGGAGGTTTTTTTTTTTTTTACAAATATTTGAGAACACCGAAATCAGCATATTTTTCATCATCGAGGGTTTTCGATGTAAAATGTTTGCGCGTATACGGAAAATATTAATTTACATAAATTACATTTTTATGCAAAGAGTGTGTTCGGAGGCATAAAATTAATAAACACGAGAAGCAATATTGTACACATGGTATTATTTTTTTTTCCAGATATTTACGATGAAGGGGTTCCGCTACCCGGCTATAATATAATTATGTAATATTCGTGGTTCTTTCTAAATGAAATAAACGAAAACTGATTACTGCACCTGCATAGCTTTTGGTGTTTATTAGCTGTTATACAGTTAAATTGTCGAGTGCGACTTTTACTAATACGGTTTCATAAGTGTTCGCTTGGAATCTTTATTTATGACGTCACAAAAACGGGCGGAATATGCACAACATTATGAACAAGACGTATTATTTCTCATCGTATTATTTATTTTCAAACAATTGTACTAAGCGTGACAATGTCGTGATGTTATATTTTTGATTTAGAAAGATGTATCCGAAGAAACCGAACTCTTATATAAAAACCAATACTAAAGTGTTACGCGCATTAATGAGGTACACTGAAAATGTTTAGAGTTTTATTTTTAATCCAAAACCTATGCCGTGGAATAAGAAGAAAAATGCTAATTAGCAAAGTATTATAATAATTTATATTGATAAAAATCTGAAAAACATAATTCCAAAATGTAATTGCACCACAAACGCGATAAAATTTACGAGTAAATAATAAATATAATGCACCCGAGTTATATTCTATTACGGTAAATAATTGCAAAGCATTTAAAAAGTACTTTCGATAGCCATTCAACTTTGAAAACACACAAAAACTCCAACGGAACGCCGGTGATATTACACAGAAAGTTTTGCTTCTATTACCAGTTACCCGTTGTGATATTATTATTATTAAATTAAGTTCCGTCGGCCAATCGACGTGGTTTCCGCCAAACAGTGAACAATCGGGCAATACATCAAAGCAGTAGTAAAAATTGAACCGGTTTAGAAACTCATTATAATTTCTGTACGTTATAACTCAGAAAAGAAATTGTACGTTTAATATCGTTATCATTTTCGGTACGGAATTAATGTACGGATTTACAATGCACTCGAAGACAAGAAAAATGCCTTAAAAAAAGACGATTGAATTCACCAATAAAAAAAAGGTTAAAGAATTTCCGCAAATGCTCTGGATAATATTATTTTAAACGTTGGAAATGATTAATGATTATTGTTCATCTTCTATTATTTTATTTTTACCTTGAAAACTATCCCGAAATAAATAATATACCATTTCACTGGGCGTAAGTACTATCAATATTAAATTTTTACTTCGCATCATAATCAGATGATGTCGGGCTTAATGTTTTCAAATACAATATAGATTACATGATAAAAATATAAGTACGAACCGTTATCTTTTCAGCAGATGTTCAGTATAAGTGCTATCAAATACACATTCAGATCATAATAATATGTAAAATGTAAGGAACGCGTTAAAAATCTTGAGTATGTCAAAAATGTATTCGAAAATAATATTAAAAAAATAGTGAAAAAAAGTTTTCGCGTTTCAACTCTCTGATAGAATGTGAAACGAACTTTGCGCTATAGGACGTTCGGAACAAAAGGAAAAACGCGATTCGCAGTGACGGTAGAAAACCGATCACGTGTCGTCCCCGATGTCGCCGAGCGAACGCGCGCACGGGAGAACCGTAAAAACGCCTTGGTATGTTGCGGTACTGAAAAGTTTGCGCGGAAACGACATCGCGCGCATGTACGCAATTTTTATCTCGGTAATACCGCACAATTACTCGGAAAGTTATTATTGCCGTTCAGCACACCACCGCGCAGCGCGAGAGAACGAGTACGCCGTGCGATGCTAACGAATTCGGGAAAACAAAAAAAATTGGGAAACACTTTTGACAACGTGTCGTGTTCGGCAGTGTGGGTAAAAACGGGGGGGGGGAAATGATAAAAACTCCACTCGTACATACGAACGCACGTACACCGTTCATGCGACTCGCTACGAGAACGTATGCCTTGTTTACACGTGACGAGTACTCGGCCGAGCACTGTCTCGTGTGAACTCAAGGTACCAGTACTCGGCCTAGTACTCGGACGAGTGAAATAAGGGGGCGAGTGAATAGAAACCGTTTCTATTCACTGGGTCGAGCGACTACCCCCACTACCGAAATTGACTATACTCGGCGGGTCTAAACCACCAGCCGAGTGTCGTGTAATGAGTAGTTCGTCTTAACCTGTAGTTGTATTTTTTTCATCAAAAATATTTATTTAGTATGAATCGTCATCGTAAAATGAAACGATTTTTCAAGGATTGTCGACAACAATGTGTTGATAACTTGTGTTCACAACTACTACTACGTTGCACCTTGCACTCGGTTATCCGTTAAGGCACGCCGAGTAAAGTAAAATCTTGGTAGTGACGGTTGTCACTAGACCGAGCAGCATAACAAGTGACACGGCCGAGTACTCGTCACGTGTAAACAAGGCATAATGTTTCGCGGTTTCACGTGTAGGCACAGACCGACGGTCCGCAATCCGCACAACTCGTACCGTATTGATCGCGGCCTACAGAATAATAACGGCAAGGTATAAGAACCGGGGGGGGGGGGGTAGTACCGCAGAAGTGCGCGATACCACGAGACCACGGCGGTGACGGACCTGCGAGGAGGGGGGGGGGGCGTTCGTATTGAAGCGTTTACCGATTTTTCTGGACTTTGCAGCGCCGCGTATAGGACCGGAAGGCGCGACACACAGACGGAGGAGAGCTCAGGCCCTGATGTCGTGTTTAAGATTTTCCTGCTGAAACAACGATCAGTCGTAACTAATAATACCCCTACCGCGAACGCACCTCATGGTTTAGTTCTTGCTTCACTATAATGTACCGACAGGAACAACGATAACAACAATGGAAAGTGTTTTTTTTTTTTTTTAAACAAAGCAAAATGTAAACTTCAAGTTATAAGCAATCACTCGTCGTCATGAATTGCACGAGAAAGGCGTGCGTACACACATATATATGCGAACAAAAGTCATAACTCACTATTTTATATTTTTAATTGGTAAGTATGTTTTTCACGATATTAGAACGATAATATCCGGTGCTTTTGATTAATAATAGTTGTTAGGTACGAGGAACGAACGCATGACGCGCGTTATGTACAGCAGTATAAGTACCGACCGTAGTTAATTAACGTTTGAAAAATACACCGTGATAACGGAACGGGCGTGATTGTTAAATGCAACGCAAAAGTTGGGCGTTGATAAATATTACCGTTATGTTATAAAAAATGAACACGTAGAGACACCCGGCACTTGTACGTGGTGCGCATAGGCGCACGTTTCGAATGGTATAGGTACACGACCGCGCGTATACACGACAAGTTTGAATAGGTTAAAGTTTAAGTCCATAATAATAGGATCAGAATAGTCTCGAGACTTTGAATGGCTTTTATATGGCATTGTTAGGGTTATGAAACTACTCAATCTTGCTTACCCTTAAAACCATACTATATTATGTTTACGGTGACACTATATACGTATATATATATATATATATATATATATATATATATATATATATATAATATATATGAGTAGTTGTGCAAAAAATATCATTTTCATTTGTCAAAATATTTCTCTGCATTTGTCCCGCTTATAAAGTTTCGTCTCTTACACAAAGTATGCGGATTTGCGAAAACCCTTCCGACCTGATGAAAAATATGCGTTAAAAATGTAAATCTGTATAAAAATAGAAGTATAACGTTACTTTCGCATCGGGTCCGCCACTGACGACTCGTGATACAAGTTATAAGGTATGACCCATAACTCATGAGTCACAGCTAATCACTCCGGTGTGGAATAATAAGCGCTAAGCAAATTCAAACCCGCTCGCGCCGAGAGTGATTGTAATGCAGCATGTATTATTACTTCCGGTCCGTTAAAGTTAGTGGTTTGTTCACACGAGAATATCGCTCATTTATAATAGAACGAAATCTATCACGCAGAATTAATCAATTTTTGCATATTTTTTTCTAATAAACGTTTGCATAATTTGTCTTATTTATTGCTGTATAATTTATTTTATAGAATAACTGATAAGAGCCGTAAATTCAATGATCATTCGCCTGTCTACGTCGAAAACGCAATGCCAAACTCAAAAGGTTGGTATAATAGTTAACGTTAAAGGGCACGATTGAAGAAATGGATATTCACAAACATAATCATATTTAAATGTGTTAAACAAATCACTTTAATCATTGCAATACAATTAAACTGTATTAAAAATTAAACAATGTAATTTTATTCCAAACATTTTAGTAGAAATCATGTTATACCTAAAATCATGTTAATTTCCCCGCTTTGCAGTCGTGTACTACTTTTGCCTATATAATGCGCCGACTCGGTAACATTTTTGAATTATATAAAATGTTCCTGCGGAATATAAAAATCTAAATAATAATAATTGTAAAAACGTGACCCATATAATTTTTATTCTAAGTTAGTGGAGAAACACAATAGTTTTCAATGTTGTATAGATTGTTTTCTTTCTTTTGAACAAATGAACATCTCGGAATACAAAATATTTTTTTTCACATATATTTATTTTAAATAAAAACAAAAAAAATCCATGACCGTGTGTTAATAATGTCATCCAGTAAGCGTTATTTTTCCAAAAGAAAGATGTTTTTTTTTTTTATTGAATACAACTTTATTGGTTCGATGAAAATATTGTAATTGTTGTCAACATGATTGAGTTTCTTTTTTTTATTTCCCTGAGGCTTTATTATTAAAGGTTTTTTTTTATATATATATTTAGTTTAATAATTGTTTTTATTTTACATACGACATATAAATATTTATATACTTTATTCGATGAGTAAGTCTCAATCTCAATGAAGTAGCTCCTTCACTTAAATTAATTTTTTAAACTAAGTCGTATAACTTCAGACGCTTAAGACGTCTTATGTCCTTAGAGTTGTTTAATAATTGGGTGCTTATTGAATTTACATGTGTGTAGTCTTATTCCGTGTTTGTGAGCAAGCCTCTATGTTTAATTTGCTATTGAGGACAGCATCATATCTCGGTGAATTGAGCCAATTATCTTATGTTTAAAATTTCATTTTTTTTTTTTTTTTAAAATATAAATATTTTTTCATGTGATAAATCTGGATCAAAAGTACCTTTTGGACAAGAAAACATACTTGTATCCTATCTGAAAAGTTGTTTTAAACATATTTAACTGATTATCAGTTATCGTTAATAAAAGTTGACTAACCGCGTAATAATGTATTTTTTCAAAAATAATTGTGTTGATATATTTGTTAAGTTAGTCCCGGAAATTTAGATCATAAGGTCCCCCTTCCATGTGGGAGTTTTTATTACGGTAGGTTCTTCTATTCATTCTTTGTTGATGGGACACGTTCATTTAAACTATACGAGGGACCGGTGGCAGATTCTTGAGACGGCCATCCCATTAGTAAAGGGAAACAGCCGGTGGCCGGGTTCGGATCAGCGACTGTACATTAAGACACATAATAAATATATATGGGCAATTAACCGTTATTTATATACCCGTGATCAATAAAATAATAGTAATCATGCGTAATACGTTGTTGTTATACATTATATCTCATTCATTAGAATTCTGTATCCATGACAGTGTAACATAGAATATTATGATAATGTTTTAGAATTTAGTCACTATAACTGAAAGTTAGTATACCTACTCGTAGATTACAAGTGTGGTAAACAAAAATATTTCTTAAAAACAAATAATACCCAAAACCATTCTTTGTTCGAACGACGGATTGTTCAAGCAACGGAAATCATAGTAAACGAAAATAAACACAAATCAACAGAATTCTCGTTTAACTTCAATTGAAAGCTTCGCGTAGGAACCGCATTCATAAGGATTACACGCCAACGCAATGTCTATAATAGCAGTACCTACTACAATGTACATGAGAATAATGTAAACAGTCGTATTTATCAGAATAAACATTATAAGAAACATATGACCGTTATAATATCATAAAAGATATTCGAATTAAATAAAACGCATGGCCTGAACATTATGATTCGGATTCACATTTCCAGCCCAGGCTTTCAATATAGTTCAAAACTTTTGCACAAAGTCTAAACCGTTTACAATAGTTATATATTAAGACACAATATCGAGTACGTTGTCGAACCGTGTGTACTCGTAGAGATTCGATACTAGTTAGTTGTATTTATAGTTTATTATAAACGATACTTCGTTATAATAATTAGTCAGTACAAAGATACTTAACAATCCGAATCTTTCAAAACAGTGGATGAAGGACATTTTTATGTGAGGTGCATTTATTTTTAAATTTTGCTCCTTGGGCACTTATTATGTACATCTTAGATGCATAAATAAACTAATAGTTTAAAATTTTAATGGTCATGAAAATAAGTTGAGACATATGCAAGTAACATATATTTCGGTGACTCCCTGGAAAGATATAAGCTTCGTAAA
Organism: Periphyllus acericola; assembly: GCA_949715065.1. Classification (NCBI taxonomy): domain Eukaryota; kingdom Metazoa; phylum Arthropoda; class Insecta; order Hemiptera; family Aphididae; genus Periphyllus; species Periphyllus acericola. The sequence continues at coordinate 9,637,425 of OX454272.1, forward strand.
TACTTGATCGCTGGTCCCTGTTACCATTGTCGTCATGTATATTTCACTTTGTTGCTTAAAAAAACTTAAAGTCTTGTGGCATATTGACTTTACTTTTAGGTGATGTTACTTTGTTGCATTACATAGTTAATTTATTAAATTTTTATTTCGAGATACATTTTAATTACTAATTTCACTTTTTATTAACACGTGTTGTCCGTTTTTGACTGCTCACTTTTAATAATTATATAAAAAATACTTGACAATTTTAACATAATTAAAATAAAGAACATTTATTTTGTATTGAGTTACGCTGTTAATACTATCAACCACTGTGTATGGACGCATCTTGTATAACTGTGACATAGTTTACATCATTGAATGGAAATAAATAGAACGAAAGAGAAGAAAAAAACGACTCACTACGAACAATGTTCTTTTTTGTTGATATTATTAGATTTGGAAACATCTGATGAAAGTATTCATTGTAAACTGATTGTGAACATTTGGTTGCGTGAAAAATAAATCATTTTATTAAAAACCCAAGACCATTGTTGTTGCGAGTAACTGAAGGATAACCGAATTACTTTGTATACTCAAAAACGTTTGTATGATATTATAATAATGGCGGCAAATAAAGGAACATATTAAAATTTAATCAACTTATTGAACGGAATTTTTCTTCATCGAATAGAATAAATTAAATGTAACACTTAGAAGAAAAAAAAATAAGAATAAGCAATTTTAATCAAAACCAATTATTTTATAGGTAGTTTCAAAATTGAATTCATCAAACTCGTTTAAGAACTGTTATAAAAACGACTTATCTTATGATTTGAAAACGAGGGAAGCACAATTATTAGTTATTGTTATGGTAACGTTGGCTTGTAAATTCATTAAAAATAACTTTCGCTGGGTTTATTTGAAGTATATTGTCTGATAGAATTGTACAATTAGTTTTATTTTTAGTTTTAAGTGAAACAAGATATGATATGAACTTACATTTTTTTTTTTGTGTTTTAGTGAACGATTTTAACCAAAAGGGTCGCTTCGATATAAACGAATCTGATATCCGTCCGAGAGGAAATTTTGGAATGGGGTGGTAACTTTTTGAATTTCTCAATTGTTTTACAAACAATTTAGAAAAACAGAGAAACAATTGCAACAAACTTTAACCGGGATTGAGAATCGAACCCTGAACCGTCTCGTATAACTTATCACGCACGCTCCACATCTGATGAATACGAGATATTTCATTATTTTTCATTTGTGGACAGTAAAAATGATGTTTGTGACTTTTTGACAAGCTTAAATGAGAGTTAGGTAATGAAATGTTGATGAAATTCGGAATTTTAACGAATTTTGTTTACACAATATTAGTTCTTTGGTTGATTTTCTTTAACTATTCATCATAGAGACTTGAAATATTTACCAAGTACTATAATAATACAACTTAATAGACTTTTCATAATTTTCGAAGAAGAAGTTAGAACATTAATGTTTAATCCACCGCATGAGGAAATTTAATTTTACTACTATATCGACTATCTTTAGAAGTATAAACTGCTCTACTCGACCTCTATCATATTCAGAACCATTTAACCTAACTGTGGGAGGTTTTTGATTGAAAATGGAGTCTTAAGAATAATTTTTTTTCATTATTATTGGTAGAAATTACTAAAAATGGTAATGTTTGCCAAACACTTTTTCACAAAATCGATTTTATTTTTCACCGCAACTGATAAAAATGTTTAAGATAGTATACAAAGTGCCTCGTAGATATCTCTCATTGGTGAAAAATTATTAGTATAATTCTAAAATAATTTAATGAGCTTTTAAATATAATGTATTGACAACAATAATCGTTAAAATGCGCAACATTCTGGATGATATCTGGACGAAAAACTAAAATACGTCTGTCATTCTTATCGTTCGTTATACACTGCATTAGACTTAAATATTATTCTTTTGGATAAATTTGAAAGATGTGATGAAATACTCTTTTATAGACAAACCAAATAATAATATTTTTGTATACATAAATAGAAAGGTTAAGAACGCAGACGATTTAATATGAGCTTCATATTTTTGCAAGAAAAAAAAATAACAACAAAATAATTTGAATAACCCATTAGATTCGACAACCAGGTATATATATACGGTTTTTTCGATTTGTATTTTTATTATTAGAAGCAATGTTAATAAGTTAGATGTAATGGCATTTTCCAAATCCTTTTTATTATCATTATTATCGATTGCTTGGTAAAAAAGAAGAAAAAAAGAATATAAAATAAAAAAAATCAGTCTTTGAATATTGCGTTCTGCGGTTGCGTTTCCACGTGATCAGTTCTTAAAGTCAAATGGTTAAATCTCCTCTTGTACCCCTTGCAGTATTGTTTATTTATTCTTATTAGTTCTTTGGCCCGGAGGTTCCATTGAATATTCAACCATCAAAGGCCACTGGCGCTCGCGCTCAATACTTGATGTATACACGTACATATATACAATATATATATTCAAACGTAGGTACATATTATTATAGTTTCTGCACCGATAGTCAATGTTTCCCAAAGCCAACCAGTTCTATTTGAAAGTCCGTACTTCCTTATTTTCTTTTGATTGTGAACAAAGTGAGGAATAGCGAAAGATCGAGTGAGAGAGTGGTAGAGAGACGAAAATGGAAAAGAAGAGAATAGAAATATGGAGAAGGAAATACACCTCGTTGGAAAGCGAATTTTTATTTATTTTTTATTTTTTCGTAACGCACATTTTCCGGAACGTTCACTTCGGTGCAACCGATAGACTCTCGCGTACACACATACACGACGATGGTTATGATGATGACGTGATATATCGGCCGTGCCAACGCTTTAGGCGCGGACTAAACCAATTGTTAACCATTTGAAAATTACGTGAGTTATTATTGTTATTGTTTGGCAAACAGAATGTGTACGGCAAAAATGAGAAATTGCCCGACGGCGGTTTAAAGCGTTTGTTTCGGCGTGCCAACGTACGGTTCTAAAAAGGGTGTAACGCTCCCAGTGCTCGAGTGTGTGTGTGTGTGTGTGTGTGTGTGAGAGAGCTGGTGCGTGTGCGTGTATGTATTCGTGGCTTAGTAGATTCACATTTTGATACCTCCAAATGTTAAACGGTTTTACATATTCGCATTAGACTGTTTGACCGAACAATCATTAATAAAATTTCACATTTTTTCGTAAGAGACTTTTCACCGGGACTCGCGTGATCAAAAGCGTTACACTATCAAGTATTCGAAACTTTATGAACAAGAAGAACTGAAGAAAGGGCGTCAAGTTTTTGGTTTCTTTCCCATTGCGGTGGTGACTTCTGTTTTTTGCGAAATCAGTTTTTCCTTTTTAATCCATTCACCGGTCAACACATCGGGTACCACGTCGTCATATGCGTCAGAAAACATGTGCGGAAAGCCATCAGTGCCGCAACAATAGGGGACGCAAGGTATGCGATGCATTCCCAGAGGCCTTCTTAGGGGGGCTTAGAGGGTCCAGAATTATCTGGGAATAGGCTACTATTGAACTTTTAAATTTTAATTCATTAAAATAGGAAACGTAAACTTAGTTTCAGATTTTCTTTTGCTGAGAAACAAAAGATTACCATGAAAGATTTTATTCATTCGTTTTTTATGGGGCCCATAGTTTTTTCTTGCATCAGGGCCCGCCAAAGCCTAGTTGCGGCACTGAAAGCTATGGCTCGTTCGCGTACGTACATGCGTGCCGTACAATTAATGTACTGCGGTGAATCGACGCGGAACGGTCTTGAAGCCGTAGAAACGGGTAATGTGTGCATCAAGAGCGTTTACGGTTGGATACTGACGTGCGTATTGATCAGCGGATCGCACGTTTTTCGCGCGAACAAGCATTCGAACATTTATTGTAATATAATACCCCGTTGCCTGTAGCACGGACCGTGTTTATCCGTGTTGCGTTATGCTCTTAAATATTGCCAGAACTCGATTCTCCGACGCTCGATGCCGGACGATGAGTTGCGAAAGTTTGAAAACGTTTTGTTCGTCCGATAGAAAACCGTTTGAGCGCATTATATTTCATCTCGCAACCACTTTTGAAATGTACAGGATGTCCCATCGGGATTTAGTCCAAGTGATTTACTAAGTTCGAATAGAGATAATTGATTTCTGTCTTTTTTTTTTTAATGAACATCCCTGGACTGGAAATGTTGTTAGAAATAGTTTGGTTACTAAAAATGAATTATTATGAAATTAAAAATAAATTAACTTTTTGTTTTATAATTTTTATAAATTACGAAGATACCTCCTATAAGACATTTCATCGGTTAAAAGAGTATTAAAAATATCAAATGTTAGTTCGTCTTTCGCCTCTAAGGTGGTAAGAGTTATCCAGGCAGCCTAATTGTCATATAGAAAACGTATTATGGATTCTGACTTTGACCTAACAATATAAAATAACCTGGTTTAGCAAACTAAGCATATAGAATTTACTCGTAGATTAAAAAAAGGTTTTATTTTGCGATGAAACGATACATTATTATTTTTTCGAGTGTTATTATATTTTAGATTTTCTATAAAAATTTAAATCATTTCATGATAATGATTATTTTATTTTCAATATGTACATTAAAATGAAAATTCGAGATTTAGGAAGAAAATATCACCAATGAAAGGTTTTTTTTTTTTAAATATAAAGAATTAAAAAGAACAAATTAAGAAATGCACTCAAATAAAGAGTAGGTTTTGATTAAAATAAGATTATACCAACGAACGTCGTATTGCAAAAGTTACCACCGTTAAATAATGTTAATTTAAGCGGATTAGTTAGTCTGCCATACCAGAGAGTCAACTTTTTTTCTTTTCTTTTTTTGGTTTAATTTTGTTTATTTATTTTTATTTTTTGTCCCTTCAGCTTATTCAGTCATTTTTTTATACGCCTTGACCTGGCAGACACTTCAATAAATCAACAGAAACTTTTCGAAAAGCGTTTCGCTGCAAGTTTTCTAATTATCGGAAACAATGTTGACAGAGTGAATTTATTAGGGTGTGGAATTCGAGAGTTTTCGATCACTGGATAAAAAAAAAAAAAAAACGAATTCACTATTACATTCCTAGGTTTTTCACAATGTGAAATAAATAAGTTTAACGTTAAATTTAAGAGTCGCGTTGTTTGTGGTTCCCAAGAAAACTTGCTCTACTGGAAACTAAGTGATTTGCATCATTCATCCATCGAAGAACTCAAGAACTTCCTTTAATATTAAACACATTTAAGAAGTTAAAGTTAAAAATAAATAAAAGGCACTACAATGAATAGTAAATAAAATTCATTGGCTGAGAACTCTTAAAATTTGTTTACTATTTACTTTAAAATGTACATAAGCTACATGTTTTTTGTGTACCTACTACTCGACGCATTATTTATTTATTTTTTTATCTTATAAAAGTTTCTATTAACGTTTCGTATAATATCTACATACGGCACACATGTTGAACTTCTGTAAAATCAATTTAGAGTAGCTAGATCTTTACTTAAGACAATGATAGCAGTACAGTATAATATATAAAACGTGAAAAAAGGACCCAAAACATGTTATTTCAATTCGTACTACATTGATTATCTGGCTGTACTGTTGATAAAAATATTTTCTTTTCTTTTCTTTTGAATACAATACAACTTCGTTCGAATAAAAGTTCCGATTAAAATATCACTAGGTATAACTGTATAAGTATATCTTCGTGAAATATTCTATGGAATACGAATATAAAATGTTAAAAAAACGAAATCTGTTTAACGTGAATATAACAAAAAAACACAGTCATATAACTTACTACGGTCGGTTAGGGTGAAAATATTTAAGAAAAATGTAAAACATGATATTTATTGTACATGTCCTTGCTTACCAATGACAATTATAAAGCGATGAGCTAAATAGGTAAATTTACGTGGTATGCGTTTTTTATAATCTAAAAAATCCATTGTTAAAATATTGAAAGAAATATACTATAATTTTTCGTTTTATTTTAATTTAAATCATTGCGTAATGGATACCTTGATGATGTTATAATAATTGTGAAATAGTATTTACGAATTCAAAGCAATATCTTGAATACAGTACTTCGATAGGTTTCTCATGGAAATGTTATAGAAAATAATCTGTGGAATTGACATGACCTCTATAAACCAAACTTATATCTGCGTTGGTCCCAGTGGATTCCGTCTTACCCGAGTTTCATATCCGTTATATTATTTTATTTGTAGTATTCGTATTCAGTTCGTGCTTAAAACAGACTTCCTATCCCATTTACTTTTTAATAAAGCACCAACCGTTGATTTAACTGCGGAGATATGATTTATAATTTTAACTTTAAATTCTACAAGAGGATATGTTTCTGAATATTTTGTTGTACTGTAATACATAAATCTGATGTCGGTTAATCATGAAATATGGTCTAGCTATTTAAAGTTTCGACAGATGAGTGGAGCAAATAGCAATCTAAAAATAGGTATGAAACGTTTGCGCTTCTCTGTTCTACATTGATCTGAACTTTTAATGGCTATAATAATTACCGCTTACTATACAAATAGGGCAAAAAGTATGATTTAAATTTTAATTAAAATTAAAAGGAAAAAAAACCTCATGATTAATTTCATATAAGCGTGTTAGACTATACAAACAATAATGGGATTCACGTACGTAGAACAAGTAAGGTAAATAATTATTACTGTGAGTACGAATAATTATATTATGCTCATCTCATATAAATGTTTTGTTTTTCTAAAAGAAAGTTGTTCAGTGAAAATGCATTTAACTCTAAGAGTTCTGTTAGATAAGCAGTTTTGAATAATTTATGCAGTAGCATAATCATTCACTCGTTGGATGGCTTCATGAGTAAAGTAAACCTTTTTTTTTTTTTAACTTACCATTTCATTTTAAATGTTTAAGCCTTTCACGTTTTCGTAATTTCTATTCTTATATTTATTCAATGCGCAAGAGTTACGCAAAATGTTATGATATTAGGTATTAAGGGAAGTTTCATACTTAATTGAATAAAACACTTTTATTTCAATTGTTTTTTAAACTTTGAAAAACATTATAAACCATAAAATATTCTTTTCTTTTTTTTTTCATCAAATACGAATATATAATTGTGTAAAATTTAATCATTTTCATTAAACATATAGTAAAATAACGGTCGGTCGTATATTTCTTAGTTAAAAACGGTCGTTAAAACATGTTGCGAAGTCTTGTTCTGGCGAGCGTCGCGTGACTACGGCCGGAGCACACGGGATCTAACATCATTTTACGTGGGAATTTCGTTTTTTTTTTTTTTTTGACAAAAAAAATAATGTTCATTCCGTTGTATTCATTTGACGATAGGCACGGAGAAAGCTTTACGGCATAAAAAAAACCAAGACAAATAAATATTAAGATTTATGACAATATAAGGAAAAGCAAAAATGAATAATAATGAACGACGAGAATGGATGATAACGCCTAAGTGCAATCACACAAGACATCTGAAACATCACGATAACCTCATCAGAGGGGTGCTGCCGAGACTCGTGTACCGCGCCGAACAATTGCATCAAAATCGTAACAGTCACATGCATCGGCTGTCAAACAAAATTAAATTACCGGCTGAGACAGTTGACACGCGAAAAAAGAAAAAACATAACAATTATTGTAATAAAAAATTAACTATTGTAAAAAAAAACAAAAATTGACCAGGGTCAATTTAAAGATTTCATTATATATTGTATATACTAATATTTATCTCATTAAATTATGTACAGTTCGTCCTCCCTCATCCTCTTCGGGTACCTCACCCGAAACGACGATGACCATATTGTGTTACAGATGAGCCCCCCCCCCATGTTAACCGTATTTTTAAATCGGATGCGAAAAAATAAAAAAACTTGAACCTTTTCACGTGGTTGGTTCGTCAACCAATGTTCCACAATAAACCAGCATCATCAGAGTGAACGGGTTTTTCAAAAATTTGGTTATAGAAAAAACCTATTTTAAACAATATTAGTTATTAAAACGTCCCATATCCATTTTCACGTTTCAATTATTTTAACTGTACTACCCTTAGAGAAAATTCAAATTAACTCATATTCTCACCTTCTTAAATCTGGATTTCCACAAATTTCGAAGAACTAAAATATCAAAAAACTAAAAAGTTTTATGTTATTTACTTAATTGCACTTTTGTGAGTTTTAATTTATAGTTTGGACCATTGAAATGAAGTCGAAATTCTACTGATAGGCTGGTTGACAATGTTCAATTTAAATTCTTATGGTCAATTGCTTTCCGTTTAAATTCACCTATTTGCAGATGCACAATGTAATTAGTAGCGGATTCTATACTTATTGAGCCATGCGTGGTTGGACGATTGGTAGATTCTGATGTCTTCTTGATTTATGATCTTCTATTTATAACAATATTAAATATACTGATTTATTAAGCATGAAATCAGTATTTGTATGCATAAGTATTCGAATAGAAATTCAAATCTGTGTCCTGCACTTTTTTATTACGAAAACGTTATTCATATTTTCAAACTAAAACCCATTTTTACAATATTTTATAACCATTTTTCAGTGTCTATACAATTTAAACTGAAATACTAATTATATTTACTATTTTTCTTTTTTTTCTATTTTACTTTTTAATTGTTCTAGATTTATATAATTATGTTTATGTATTTAAAGAGTTTGTCCCGCAAAAATATACACTTAAAGATAAAAATAAATAAATACATTACCATTGATATCGTTATGTTAAAATATTGATTAATCTTATCATTGAATTGATATCAGAAAGTTAACACATTGACCAACTTGAGTGTTATGTTCGATTGTTGTATCAAATAATACGCAAAGAAATACCTATCACACGATACGGTTTGACTAATTTCAGCATATTTGATTCAGCACATTGTCAAATTATTCGCAATGATTTCTTTAACACGCACGTATCCGTAGACCATTATACACAAATAGTTTTTAATCGACGAGATTTTGCAGGCTGAATAAAAAAATAAAAACAAGCAAATACATGGTTTATTCGAGAAGGGTTGTATATTTCTTTTGGAACATATAACCGATGCGGATATCGTCGTATGAGCCATCATAAATAAAATACTACATACGATTACATATGAGTATAAAAGATCTATTTATTTATTTTCGCTAAACGCTAAGAATGTATTTTATTATATAATTTTTTAAGCTATTATACGAATAAATAGTGAATACTCAAGCATACGTTATAACCTTTTATTTTTCGAAAGCTTGAAACTCAGGGCATATTAAGTGATTATGATTTTATTCGGTACGTTGTATTTTGTACTAAATAGTACTTGGAGTTTTATTCGAACCTATTTCTACGTTTATTTACTCACATTCGTGCGCTTTAGCTCCAGTAGAAAACTCGTTGAGTATCATTCGGCTCTTTGGACGATTCATAATAATAAACGATTCACAAGTGGAAAATATACGACCTACAGTGCGTTAAACGTTTAGCGACGGTGTATTATAGAAAACAATACGAATTAATGACCAAGTAAAGTATTAAGATCGCAATCTATAAAACGGTATACAGGTGTAAATAAGCTAGTTGGATATATGTAAAAAAAAAAATCCAATCTACAATTTGTTGTTAGACTAGGCAGTACATAGGAGTTTCGATTGAAAAACGATCTAGAAAGAAAATGAAAAAAACCATTAACCGCGAGTTGTTTTCGTCCGAATAAGTACCTGTGTAAATAACGATGGACGCGCGGGTGTATTATGTCCAAAAAAAAAAGTCCTTATAAAAATGTTTTCACACGGATAAGCAATGCGCACGTGTAAATCATGTACACGGCGGCGGTATGTTCGTTCGTATTGATAACATTTGTTTTATTACTCGAATACGTAGAGTCTCGTTCGTGACGTGAAGTGGAAAGATTTTTCGTCTCTTGGAACTGCGGAGGAAAGCGCAGTGCGAGAATATTATTACGACCGTTTTCGTCACAGTTAATTTTGAAAAACTGAAAAATTCAAAACCAAAACCGTACAGTACGGTAAGCAGCGTATGCAGTCCGTTGTCCTTTGGCTGAGGCCGGCAGGACAGTAATCGGTCGATCTGGTTCGTTTTCCCGTTCCTCGCACCGAACCGCTGGTCGAATCCTCGTGGGTTGGAGGTTTCAAATCCAGGAGTCGAATCTGCGAACCAATAACGAGGGCGTAATTTTTCAACGGGGAACCGAGGCGTCTAACAAACGTACGTACTCGTAGAACTTTATCAACATGGGCGTGATTGGACATTACCCCATGTGTGTATGTTTATCACGGCATTTTAATTCATTATTTCCGAAACCTATAAACGAGATCGTCGACGGCTGCGTACACATACAGGGTGGGTAGAGGGCATGTTTTTGTTTCTTAACTAACGCCACGATTGCACGCCTCGTATACACCCCACTAGTTTCCGGTGTACGCGCTTCCGCAAAGACTATATACGCTCGAACGTAAAAATCGCGGATATACGTCAATTAACCGTAGCTAAATTCATCGCGCGTCAAATGATCGCGGTCAATTCATCGCATGTCATTTTATCGTGGTTGCAATTAATCGCACGTCAATTTATCACAATAAATATTGTTTGTCGTTTACATAATATACATTATTTACAACATTTACAATTGCAATTGAAAATTATGAGCTATTCCTTGTAAATAGTCGTCGATAGATCTATTTTCAAAATTATAGCATATTTGCTTTAGACGTTGAGCTTTATCTTGATACTTTTTTTTCGCTTAGGTGAAGTCGTCCGCGACATTTATTTTTATAATACAGATTACATTTCCATATGGATTTCGTGTCATTTTCTTTTTCTTTAAAAAAAATGTGGCCATCGTAGCAAAGCATATCCTTCCCTTTCTCAGTTTTTAGCATTTGAAAAGTCATAATAGAATAATTTTATTATAATAATAAATGAGCGTACTCGATAAATACACGACGGGTAAAATGACGATTTGACGGTTGTCATAAGACTGAGGCTATAGTATTTGCTATAGCATTAGCAGAGATCATTAGAGTTCAAAAATCATAAAAACGATAACACGCGATAAATTGTCGCGCGATTTATTTATAACGCTTATCGCGTTATAAATAAATTGACGTTGCGATAAAAAATGACCACGGTGAATTGACGCACGATGCATTTGGCCGCGATGAAATGACGTGACACCAAAAATCGCATCGTTACCTTATAGGCTCTTGGTTACGCATACAATCCGAACACGTGGAACTGACGAGTCTGCGATCGCCATCGACGAAGCACAATATCATCAGATCGGTCCGTTACCGCGGTTAGAAAATATATTATACGTCTACGCTGTTAACCGGTATAGGTAGGTATATAATATCCATGTATAGATACGTTAATTAACGGTTATGCACAGACGAAACAAAAACAGAACTATCCGCGCCCTTCCGTTGGGTGTGATCAAACGGCGGGTGAACGGTTGCGGCGACGGAGCGGGGAGAATGTTTTAAAAGGGTCCCGGAGGAAGAGTGCTGTTTGAAACAAATATCAAATGTCATTTGCCCACGTCGGTTTTCAATTATTCAAAACGAATGAACCACCGAAAGTGTATACCCGAGGATACTGTACGTATATATATATTTATATTATATACACAAAGCCGACGGTAAACAGAACAATAACGATAATTATAAAAATAATAATAATATACGCGTAGGACGGCTCGAAGTTGTTATCTTCGGTCCCGTTTTCAATTAAAAACAAACAATTTAAAAGTTATTTTCGTACGACGATATTATACTGATACTGGTGGTTTCTAATAAACTTTTTCTTCATTTATTCATGCGGACGTAAATGTATTTTAATTTTTTTATGACTGACTGTAATATAGTTCTTTCGTACACCGCGCCATCACTGCGGCAGAGTAGGCAGCGGAGACGCGAAGCGTCCGGGGCGAATAATTTTCGTGAACGCCAGTTTTCCATTGAGATTAGCTGCGAGAATAAAAAATTGAATTATATTTAAATAATCCGGAATATCGGGCTTCGGTACGATTTGCAATTTATGTTTGTAATTTGTCGAGCTTGCGAAAACGAAATGCCATAAAATATTAACATATTAATCCCGTACGCTGGAAGGCCAGGAACCAACTGTAGTTCATTATTCGACCGCGGTATCGGCGTTAACAATACCTCGTGCGCGAGATTGGTAACCGTCGCCGTTATATGCGATTGAATATTATCGTTGCGTACACACGTTCCCACCCATATTATGACGTATCTTCGGCGGCGACTTGTCAGCTATGGAAATAGAGATGGCAATTAACGGAAAAAAAAAGAAGATTGATTATGCTTAGTCTACAAAATAAATACTAAACTGTACGTATTATATCCGCGAAAGGTACAGGTATGCGCCTACGTTTTGTACGTAGGTTGATGATAGTGGCTTAAGACCAATAGGGTACACTTCATACTTTATATTTTGTATTTCATTGACTCGTGCCAATAACAGACGAATAACAATAACAATAACGAAATAACAATATTGCCTGATACTTGTGTACTCGATTTGTTTGTGGTTTAACCAGGTCCCTTTAAGCACTCGGAGTTTTAAACGAGGATAAGGAGCTAAGATTAAAATGCCTTCCCCCCCGTTCTCCGGTACCACAACCGCCGTACCGACATTTAAAACTGTACCTGCTAAAATCCACTCGTTAATCGACCCAACAGCACGGGGACTGCCTGGAAAAAATACCGCCCCATTGTGACGTTCCCTTTGTTGTAGCATTATGTAATTGTGAGAATATATATTTATACATATATGCGTAAGGGTATTATTATATTTTTTTTTTGTGACTTATTAAAATAAGCACGGGATGCGAGAGGGTAAATTGTTAATGTGTTTTGTCGTTAAATACATTCTAAATCCTAAATGAATAGTTATTTAATTCGTATGAATAAAAATCCCTTTAATTTATTATTTTTCGTTGCAGAGCGGCTGCGATACCTTTTTAATGAACTTAACTGAATTAAAAAAAATAAAATAAAATACAGCTCTACCAAAGGGAACACGATGTACCACATTTATTTTTCATAATGCAATGCGCGTGAAACAAAATATAATTATTACTGTCTATACGACGAAACGCACATACAGACACACACACACACACAACAAAAAATGAAAATTAATAAAATTACAATTTTTCATTGATCAAACGAATACAAACTGTCTTAATTTTTAAAATAGTATTCACATAAAGCAAAATAAAAACGTACTCCACTGTATCATATATATAAGTGTGTTATTTTTTAATTTGGTAAACGTGGAATGAGAAGTAAAAAAATATATTCGTAAAATGATATTATCGTTACATAAGTACCAGACCATGCAAGATAATTTCTTAATTTATGACCAGATGTAAATTACGCGTTTTTCGGCGGAATAAACTGCACGGCTAATTAGATAAGTAATTTTTACTCTGTTGACAAAACTTATAGTAAAATCACTTATTGTATCACTATATTTTTGTGGTGATACTCTTATTGCCTCCCGTTTATCCTTCGAATTGCCTCCTGTACAAAACATCGATAAATATCGACATCGATGTCAAATCTTATATTTTGTTCGACTATATGGAAAGCAAATTGAATTATGTGAACATAAGGAGTACTGCCTCCGGAATACCCAGAGGCGATTCGAGTGGTGACAAAAAGTAACCTAACTGCGTATTCGTGAGACGATTCGTAGGCACCGAATTTTTTGTCACGGAACGTAAAACACGAAAATAAACAAGACTTAGGGTAACCACGGACTACAGACTTTTTATCGGCCGAGAGTTTAGTCGGGTTGGGCAGCTAGCGAACACACTAAACAGTCTGGTTGGTTGTGACTATGCACATGCTCTTGACTATTTTGCCAGTTGGTACGCTGCAACTAAAGAAAGTGGTCGCTTAGAAATTATAAATTTTGTCCAAAAACGTAATTATTGCTTTTATTCAACGGAGAAGAAGGATTAGGGAGAAAAAAAACCGAACATTTTTGGTACATCCTCTGTACATCTGTACACTAATAGATTATTTCAAGGCAAATTTTATACAATGCATTCAAAATTATTAAACTTTCCAAAAACATTTTTTAACTATTACCGAATGAGCATTAACAGTTTTAATGAACTTCTTAAACTAATTGGTCCAGCAATTGTGAAGGAAGACACACTTTTAAGACTTTCTATACCAGTGGAGGAAAGGTTGAGTGTTACAATACGGTAAGATATACAAATCATACGAGTCTGCCGATAGTTCGCAGACTATTTAGTTTGAAGGGAATCGTGCAGACTGTCAAACTTATTAATCGGCCGATACCAAATCGTTATAATGTGTGCTCTTACATAACTCTACATGCTATTTTATGGGCCGACCAAACTATCGGCCGATAAAAAGTCTGTAGTCTGTGGCTGCCCTAAGGACTAGAAGACTCGGCATTACCGATGCAAATTTTCGACGGTATAAGACATAAGTAAACATTATATTTAATACATTTTCACAGAGGGGTTGACGGTCGAGTGTAAATCGTGCGCATACAAAATCTCTACGCACGGATTAGAAAAGAAAAAAAGAAAATACTCTGCGAATCTACCGCGATGCGCACAAGGTGACGAGTAGGTACGTAATATTTGAACGAAGCGTGCACGAGTTCGTTTGTCTTTTGATAACAACGAAAGGCCGACATTACTCACTGGGAAAGGACATGGTCTGCACTACGCGGTAATCGTTCACACTCGTGTGCATATCGTTATGCGTAGCGCGTTCGAAAAAAAAAAAACGCTCGTACGAAAAGCGTGTACAGGTTTTGCTTACGGTAAACAATATCTCGGTCTTTCGTTCGGGCCGGGTCACGTGGAACGGAACGTATTACACGCGCGTGTACGTTATAATCACACATTAATGCGTTATGAGATGCACGCGCGTGTCCGTATCAACGGCGAACAATGGGCGCTAGGCGAAGAAATAAAAGGACTCGAACATCATACAATATATAGGTGCGCGTCGAAACAAAAGAGGACACGCAGTCCCTCGTAGGCACATATTATTATAATGCTTTGCGCGGACTTGTGCTGACGAACAGGACGTCGGCGCGGACTCGTACGACGCGAACGGGTGCCGGTCTTAAGCGTTTGTCAGAATATATTCAATGTTTTTATTTTCACGTCGTGTCTCAATCTCCGATTCTCGGTACGCATCTAAGTCCGTCTAAACGGCATGGTAGTAAATATCATTCCTTAGAACATCTAGCGATCAAAAGCCATCGTCGGAAACAATCGAAATTGATTAATTTACCAAAAACTAGCTCTATATAAACTATAGCATTCGAAAAAACGCTTAGGATCCGATTAGAAATGTTAAAATATGATATGAAAATGTATAGATTTAATTTTTGTCAAGTAAAATTACAGTTTTATATCAAGCAAATATAAAAGTATCTGTTTTTGATTATTATGAAGATGATTTCGATAGTTTAGTGCCAAAGTCCAACAGATATTTTTTTGAAACAAAAAGATAATTTTGTCATATTATTATAACATGAAAACTTCCAAAATGTAGGAAAATTCAGCAATAATTTAATGAATGTGCTAGCAGATGGGACCATGCTTAGGATATATCGAGTAAGTTATAAATGCAACTATTTACTATGATCAACAATAACATTATATGCAAAATATAAAAAAAAAACTTTACATGACTTTTAAAAATAATTTACTTTCATATTTCATTTTATGTCTGTAACAAAATGTATTTATAATAAATGTTACGATTTTCTAGACGGTTTTTCTTTTTTTTTTACCTAAAAAAGGTTATAAAAGTACATTATAGCACTAAGAACATAAAACTAATGTAAGTTGTAACGGCATTAAAACTCTCAAACATGCAATAATCGAATTTGTATTTTACTTCTTAGAGATTCAAAACGAATCCAACTCACTTGGAACGTTAAAAAAAACACGTATGCAAATTGTATAATAGTCACGAGCCCAGCAGTAAATAGGTGTCCCAACGACGAAATATTACCAGAGCATTCCTGCGGGTATTAAATAATTGATTCGTCCATACAGTCCACATGAATAATTGAATGGTGCAAATGGTACGAGGAATACGTTTTGGTTAGAGGAGGGTAGGACGTTTTTGAACATATTGAGTGCGTAAAATATTATTTAGTTTCGTTTAGAGCCTATATGTTGGTGGTCACAGCTGCGTATAATAACGGGGAGAACAAAAACGGAAGTAAAACGCAGGAAAGCTAGAGCATTGGAAATTTACATAAGATAACAATCATCAGAGATTAGTAGCCACTCTTAATATGATTGTATCACATTATTATTATTTGTATACGACCAATGACCATATTATTATGTTTGGTAAAATAATATTTCTGAAATGTATATTATAAGTCGTACAAAGTAACTTTTTTTCTAGTCTGGTCGGTAAAATACAAAAGTTATATCGATATACTTGTATACAAGGTGTTGTTCCACCTAGGATTTACTCATTGCGATATTTCCTTATATAATGAAGATACTCGAGTTCTGTTTTTTTTATAAGACTCACAGGTTCAAAGAATACAAATATTAAATAAATTTATTCAACTTAATGTTTTGGTAAGAAAGTTAAACATTTAGAAGATAACAATTTTATTATGTTTATTTTCCTGGGAACTTTGACGTTTTAACATTTTATTTTCATGAACCTCATGTTTATTAATATTTTTTTTAAAGTTTTCAGAAAACTTGTGTATTAAACAACACTTATCGGAAAACGAGACGAGATGATATCAAATTACGAAATAATTAAATAAAACACGAT
Source organism: Periphyllus acericola (assembly GCA_949715065.1). NCBI lineage: Eukaryota > Metazoa > Arthropoda > Insecta > Hemiptera > Aphididae > Periphyllus > Periphyllus acericola. Next base: position 9,654,302 of record OX454272.1, read on the forward strand.
TTTTCTCGAAACTCGAAAAAATATTAAAAATCATGAAGTTAATGAAAATATAATGTTAAAACGTTAAAAATCTCAGACAAAATGAACTTTTTACCAAAAAATGCAATTTTATTAGAATATGAAACGTTTGCAGTTCTTATCCTTGTGAGTCTTATAAAAAAAAACATTATTTTACATACACACACACATACACAAACTGTGATCCGGACTGGCCAATGCTGCAGTATTATTCATGATGGGGCTGCAGCTGCACGTGTCACGGAGAAAACGCGATTCGATGATGCGTTGCAGAGTCTATGCGATACTATACACGCGTAGCGGTTTTCGACGCGGAAGTAGATGTCAGGGGGTTGGTATGGACTGGCGCATTTGAACTCGTACGCATACACGATGTATAATGTACGCGCTAGGATAATTTGTACGTCTATAAATAGCGTATACGTACACGTTATAATATATACGCATAAACAGGGCCGCGAGCCACATCCTGCTCGCGTTTCGTCCCGTGGCAGTTAGCCGACGTAAATATTTGATGATCCCGTACTGTACGGTGCCCCCCCCCCGCATCTACGTATAATATTGTTAAATATACACGTATACGCATAACGTGTGTGATGTTCGCACAACGAATATATTGTATGTACAATATACATGAATAGGTGTACGGCGTAGGTCGAAGCTGCGTTTGGCCGCGAAAATCCGGCTTTGGAGACGACGGGGCCCGGGCGGCGCACGCTGCGGCCGAGGGATGGAAAACAATAAGCCGAGAGTGGTTATAATATCTCGCCCCCTCCGCCGTGTTGCCGCGCGCCCCGGTTGTGGCGTACACGGCCGTCGGTCTTATGTTATAGGTATTACAATATTTACAATAAGGTTTTATTTGTTCAACCCTGACTTCGAGGGCGAGCGGAGAACTGAACGCTGCTGCTGATAAAACGACCGACAACTACGACAACAACGGACAATCGTCTCCGTTTAGTAAATAATATTACATACATCATATTATATTTACACGGTTAGTGTGACGACCGTGGTCGGCAGCGCGAGAAAACGTCAAATTACCGACGGCCAAACTGTTGATCGTCGACCGCACGGGATTGCCGACCGTGGAAAAATCTCAATGTCTCGACGGGTCGCTCAAAGGCCACCGCTTTTGAATTTATTGTAATCTTTTATCATACGCACCTATAAGGAACGACCGTTACGGCTCTCACACGTGAACGATTGGACCAACAGACACTCCACGACCTGGGTGGGTGATGAGAAATGGTGATTATGGACTTGCTCAAGTTCGATCAGAACCCTAGTGTGGCTGTATTTAAAATAAAACGTTGGCCGTTCGAACACCACGTCGTACAGCTCGACCTAGTTGCATTGTGCTAAGAAGTAGATTTCCGTAGACTAATTGATTTGGAATTTCTGAAAATCATGGTTGGTAATTACGTTATGTACGTGTTTTGGAATGCCCTTTAAAGTGAAGCGTTCCAAGTACAATATATATGATAATACGTAGAATTGATGGCCTATAATGACTGAGTATGAGTTGTGAAACGAGAAATGGAAAATTCGTAGGACCACGATGGCCTAGTTCATAAATGATGATAATACTGCAATCCGCAGCTGTAATAATTGACTTAAAACGGCACTTGATACAATTATGTAACGATAAATAATATCATACGGGTGATAAATAAATTACCTAGCCATTTTCCTATAATTTAACTAATAGCGAACTTACGATTTTTTTTTCCGATATGAAATATAAATATCGACATATGCGTGTGTGTGTGTGTGTGTGCGAGTGCATGTGTTTTGCAGGCATGTGCGAAACGCGAAAATGTCAACCGCGCCCACAACAAATAAACATTTATTATTTAAACGCAGACATTGGACACGTGCGGCCTTTGACGAATGTTTGACTTTATACGGACGTTTCCATTGCACAGAATCACGCATAAGGCAAAGGTATATAAATACAAATATATAATGTATCGGAATTAAATTACATGTGACGTAAGTACACGACCTCGTCCGGGGGGACCCGCTGAGCGTACACGATAAAAAAAATCGCATAAACAATTAGGTATTATAGTCGTGTATACTATTATTAACGCTGTACAGAGTGTGCGCAGCAGCTTTCTTGTGTCGTCTTATCATAACTCGAACCGTCCTGTGTACACGGGACACGGAAACGTGCTTCAGATCAGCGGTTCTAAACATTTTTGAGACCGTGACCGATATATTTAACGACCATTTCGCAATGCAGACATTACATTTTGCTGCAAGTATTTGTGTAAATTATATCCCAAAAAAAAATACACTATGTACATTTTGTGAGTATGTTTTTAAATTTAATAACTCCTCTGCCGTTTTTGATAGGAAATTATTTTTTTAATCCTTGGTTGAACAGATCTGGACAAGTTCATTCTTATTATTTTGGTGATACTATATCTAGCCGATTTTTTGATTGAGTTTTAATCGCAGTGATCGGAAAAAATCCAGTTTTACATAAGCATGTAGTTGAAAAGATGTACATCTATATAGTGTACGTCGACGTGCATCAAGTTTTACCGACTGCGTCGTTATAGTAAAGTAGATCTCTAAGCCGTGATTATCATCCTCAGAACTCCATAACGCGAACCTTATTTAACCGCGAACTCTGCAGGAATCCCTCACTCGGAGCCAGATATAGGCTAATGACGACTTATAAGTACATACAAAAAAAAATATTAAAAAGAGGTAGAATTGAACTTGTTTTTCGATCCACCCACGTGCCACTCGCTTGCGAAACTTTTTCGTGTCGCATGTCCTCTGAAGTTTTCACCACGCGTTTACAAGGTGTACGATGTACAGAGCGATTCACATAATCACACTTCAATACCTATGCATGCGCACCCCCGTACATCGGTTAATTGTAATGTTAACTTTTACGTATTTATTCTTCCGCCACTCAAAACCCCTGACGTACGGTGTGTACAATGTTATAATAATTTTAATCGTGAACCGGTAATTTTGTTTATACATATTAGACTACCTGGTGTAAAGCCGTTTTGAAAACTAAACTTTAAATGTTTACGGGTTTTTAATCGTGTGCTACGTGTGTATATATACATTATCATACTTTGTACTCAAAACATTATTATCTGTTTATTACAGCGTGCGCGGAAAAGGAAGCGGTGGTGGTGTGGGGGGGGGGGGCATGGAAACTTTGAAACCAAAATTTTCGTGACTTTTGATCATTTTTTTTTTCGCCGAACACCGAATTTAATTTTAAACTATTTGCATAAAGTTACGAACTAATCGTGACTCGGGGTGTAAAAAAAAAAACCCATAAATAAACGTACGCTCTTTTTTATTTCGTCCGAAAATCCGTTTACCTACGCACACGGCGGCGGTTTATAATCGTAACGGAACGCGTGTATACCTAATAATATCGCAACAGATTGAAACGTTCGGGCTGCACGAAAATACCGATACGATATAAATCGCCGTGCGCCGTAACGTGGATGTGCCGCCGATAAATCACGAAATAATGTTTTCGTATAAATATGATGTACAGCGTGAACACCCGTCCACGCGAAAACGTGACGGAGAATAACACGAGCGCGCCCCGAGTGTACGTAGTGATCGCGGTGTTACAATACGCGGATCGTCGCGGCATACAGAACGGCTCAATCGCTTGATCATTTCGTGTTGATGCTCGGCGCGGTCAGGGCCTGCGATTTTCGTTTGTTTCCCGTACCGCGAACTAAATTGAACGGCTGTAGCGTTCTCTCACTCCGCCGCCGTCATGCAAACGTTCGATATTTCAGTATCATTACTAAGGCTAGGATGGTATAGGATTTTGCATTTTTTTTAGGACTTACAGGACAACTTGAACTTTTCAAGCACAAAATGTGATTTGGTCTTATACGAGTCCAAGTATATAGTTTTTATTTTGCTTTTTTTGCATTTTTTGTACTTTTATGGATTTAGTGTCATTTTGTAGCATTTTTAGGTCATTTTTTCAATTTTACGGGCATTTTTAATACTTTTGTAAAATCAAGGTAATATTTTTATACATTTTCATTTACAATAGATGTTCTCGATAAATGTTTTGAATTTATAACAGAAATAATATCGTATTCAATATTTAAATTATAGTGATATTGTGTTAATAATCGCTATCGATAATAAAACCACGTATATTTTACAACTATAATATTCGATACAGCGAGTTATATTAATCGTATTATTTTACTTATTTCAGAAAATTTCAAGCTGTTCATTTTCTACCGTAATATTAATTAATAAATAATAATTAATAATTATAATGCATTTTTATAATATTCCAAAATCATTTTTTAAGGTCATTTTTAGGTTATTTAAATGTCATTTTTTGGTTTTTGGGTGATTAAAAACCTAGCCCTAATCATAACCATAATTATTATTATTTAAATGTATCGGACGGCTACACCTTCCGATTCCCACACTATTTACTATCGTTACATGGCCTTTTTGTTTTTGCGATGATCGTTTACCCGTCGTACCGGACGGAGCTTCGTTGCTGAGCCGTCGACGAGAACACTACGGTTTTTTTTTATATCTGATTATTATTATTTAGGGGACGTGACTAATTTTCATAACATCTTGGAGTAGGACACGTTAAGCCACTCCCGGGGGGAGGGTTTTCCGTTGCCGGACCCACACCAAGACGAGTCACAAATGCGTGTCTGGGTAATATCATTGATTATAAATACTATTTATAAATTATAATCAATGGTAATATGAACAAGATAAATGAAAAAAAAATGTATATTATACTAAATGGTAACTTTGGCCGGTACAGACGACCATTATTTTCTCCTATTGCGAGATATTTGTTTACCACAATTTACCATTTTTTTATTGATTTATATTTCTGTCGTCTTCCGTTTCGGTGAATTATGATTTTGATCGAGTTTTTTTCGCCTGATGGTTTTTCTCGGCACGCGCTACAAATAAATATCTGACGGAAATATAAACTTTTTAATTTTTACTGTTTTTTCGTTCCAGCGTATCCGCCATAAATAATGTCTCACGGCACATATCGCACGCGGGAAGATCAGACGCGTTTACACAGAAGATTTGAACGATTTCTCGGTACATCCATAATATTACCACTGAACAAATTTCAAATGCGAATATAATGAATGTACAACACTACGAATTCAATTAATACGTACGTAGAATTGTTGTTGTTTTTGCTTTTTTTTTACCATAAAGAGACTGATTATTATCATCTCGCCCTGTTGCGCCACTACGGTTATGTGATAGTCTAACGGCGGCAATAGCATATAAGTCATGATACTGAACGTTGCGCAGCGATCCTGGCTGATTACACTCATATGATTATCCGTACTCGGAAATATATTTGTCGACGGGAAAACCATTTAATTTACGAACGTTCTCAAACAGTCCTTGCTCGGGATTCGCGTGTTTTCCCTGCAGCCAGTCTCTATAGAAAGCTATTTGTGGTTCGTGTTTGCGAGAAATAAAACAAAATTCTAAGAACGTTCGTACCAGACGCCCGTTCGTATACGGATTTACCATTTTCACTATATTACATACACTTCCCGTGTCAATAAATTGCTATGTGCTGTGAGTTATGAGTTATAACAAATTGTGTGTAATATACGGCTCACATTACACCATAATTTTTTTTTAATAATATAATACGAAGACGTCCGGGTACATCATGTGAACAAGCATCGATTTGTGGGAGGGAATCTAGGTGAACTGGTCGAAAACAAAATGTAAGATATCGTCTTTAAAATCTTGGTTTATTATGTTTTTGTCAGTTTTGTTTTAATACTATGTATATTTTATTGTAATTATTATTTTTATTATTAAAACTATCTTAAAACAGTATCATATTATATTTTGTACTTAAAAAAAATATATAATTTGAGTAGATATTATTATGGAAGTTATATTATATTATATTAGTATTATATTATATTATATTATATTATATTATATTATATTATATTATATTATATTATATTATATTATATTATATTATATTATATTATATTATATTATATTATATTATATTATATTATATTATATTATATTATATTATGTTATGTTATATTATATTATATTATACATATTTGTATTTTATTATATTACAGTTAAAACATATTTATAATGTTTTTGGGACTATCTTCACATTCGTGTTAAAATTGTTTTAAAGTATAAGTATAAAGTTTATAAACATAAACATATTAAAAACAAAACCTGCCTTCTAATTGTGGCACTGCCAGACACTTAAGTCAACGCAGTAACTTACTTTTATTTTCAATCATACAGTACTATACATAATTTTAAAAACTATTGGAGTCGACACATTTTTGCATACGATTCGGTATGTCGTTAACGGGAGTATTCGAATACGAAATCACCATTTGGATTTGGGTTACGGAACTGTGGAATGTTAGGTCAAAATGGGGCGATCGTGCACAGTACGACAATGCTCTCGGTCAATGTACAGTGCCCACCGAATCCGAACAAAGTAAAAAGTTGATAATAGTTATTTACATTGGCCGTTCGTTGTATTACAATTGTCTGGGGAAATATGGACTCCACTCAACGTACTACTCGCGACCAATGTAATATGTTGTTTGGAATTTCCGGGTCTTTATCGGCGAAGAATCGTCGTGTGAGCGAATGTAGGTTTTAACACGAGAAAATTCAGGTATACACATCGCCAGTCGGTATGCATACGTAAGTTCCGACACGAATACAAATAAATCGGTACGTGAATTCTTATACGAATAAAAATTATAACAAGTAGAAATTCCTTCCACACTTTATTCAGATTTAGGATTGTTTACTGTTTAAACGTAGTTCCCATTCGGTATGGTTAAATTTTGTTTATTTTCGTGTTCATTCAATAATTAAAAAGTAAAAGTAATAGAACATTAATATTGTACATACGAGTATAGGACCTATATTATAGATGTATAAAATAATAGCAAAAATAATTAAATTTCATGCGGCTTATTAGGGAAATTGAAACACTTTATATACTAATCATATATTTTTTTTTTTAATCTATAATCTGATATATTGTTATTAATACAATTGTTTTGTCTTGCTTACGTATCAGTATATTATTTTTTCATGTTGGAACTTACATATGTGACCGCTTACCTGCTATATGTTTCATGTGATAACTTGCCAATCCTCCGTGGTGTCGCTCGGAAATAATCTTACTGGCTTTTGAACTGCCAGCGACACTTTAGTTTTTCAACAGTAGCCACCGGAGTCAATAGGCATTTTTTTTTTGAAACAGAAAATTTGGGTGAAATCGATAAGTCGTTTTCGTCACGACCACCAATTCACGCCGGTGTACTCGTATGCGCGTCGTGTCGGTGGCAACAATTCAATATTGACTGTTATAGATCAAGTAATTACCTCTAAACACTCACAAATGAACGAAATAGAAAAAGGCCGGTCCCGAGTTTTGTCTTCATTAGTGTTTTGTGTGACTCGTGATGCGGCAATAAGGGGCAAATTGAAATGTACGGGAAACGTTCGTAATCTTTTAAAATTGCGAATCGATGCTGGCGACAATGTTTCGCCTGAACATTTATCAACGTGTCACGGTGGAGCAAAATCTACCTCACTCGCATTCAAATTAATGAATTGTGTTGTGTGAAAATGTATTGTGTGTGATAAAATTGTTCGAGAAGTAAATAACAGTTAATGTTTTTCACAGCAGTAAGCTGATGGAACGTCTGATATTGCTAGTGTCGAATAAAACTTTCGATTTCCGTTCGTTTCGTTGATCGTTCAAAAACTACAAGAGAAAAATGTCCTGGATTTAGCGGACTAGAAATGTCATATACAGTTGGTATGGCTACTAATATTTCGCTTTCTGCTGAAAAATACTGTTTGGATACGAGTAAACTAAAGCTGGGTGAGGTTTTGATGGGTGTCCAGTATCGTACGAAAAGGATAAGATGTAGTTGAAAAAATAAAAAACCTGCTGTGCGTGTATCCAGTGCGTCGGGTACGCTTATGTTATCGAACCACTAGTGATCACTGTGCGTCTTTACTCACCCGAAATTCGGTGGTGGCTTTTGACAACCAGTTTTTTTTATTATTATTATTTTTTTTTTTTGAGCGCTTATCGCCCATTTGATTGTGTTTTTTATTATTATACGTTTACATGCTCTAATCGCCGTCGTGAATTTTTATATTATTTCGTATTTTTTGGTGCGCCATTTTATGTTTTTTCGGCCATTTTGATTACATTTTATTATTATTGATGTGTGTGTGCTACAATTCTTAGTAATATATTATGTGAGAGTGTGATTTTTTATTATCTATTAGAAGATTAGGAGATATCTGCAGCTGGCCAGTTTTGCGCTCCACAAATTGTGAGTTCTTATTTAATTATAATTATCGATTTATATTTCATTTGTATGCGTGTGATTTATTAGAACGATTATTGATTTATTTATTTTTATTTTTGTGAAACACGGCTCTAATAGCGACAGTGTGTTAGTGCGATAGGCGGTACTAATTACCAAATTTTGTGTCACTATTACCTTAAATTTACATATTTATTTGTTACAGTTTAATCGTTCATTTAATATTATTATTTTACAGTACCTATCTACTGTTGAGCCAAAAGGGCTGTACATTTATTATTATACCTATTAATTGTTGGGTAAAACGGGCCGATTATTTTTATTATACAGCATCATAGTTACTATTTTACATCATAGCATTGTTAGATAATTGATATCATGGTTTCTATTTTTCCACAGTCGTAAGTACACATAAAACACAAAAACATATTATAAACACACATTTACGCACTCACTAACACCACGTAGCTCATTAGATTTGCGCGGAGAACCCAACCACTCTGACTGAGCTACTAATACATTTTTACACACGTAGGCTGACACGGTGCGGCATAGCGTTATTAGGGTGACCGGCGTGCGCGTGATAACATTTCATGTAACCGGCCCTAACAATAATTTAACTTAAAATATGTGTATGGTAAATGAATGGTGTTTTCCCATCATATTTAATATTATGAATAATTTTTATTGATATGACATGATCGAGGGCCCGGGAGGCGATTGCCCCCTCGCCTCCCTGGCCAGTCCCGCCCCTGGTCACATTGAATAACTATTATAACTACCGTAAACCAGTACTACAATCACCTCGTGATTGTTGAAGTTAGTGAAGTCAGCTGCGTCCAGTCGGTCGAGTCTTCAAATATTAATTGAAATCGTTAATATCAGTCATCAACATAATTTATATATTGACAGAACTGTACGCACCCGGAGTCTGTATTGTTGAATTACTGTTGTAATATATTATTATATGGCACTCCCAGCGCCATACATCTTATACATACTACGTGTAATTTCTTAATCTCGTAACCCACACTTGTGATTTCGCGAATAGCGAGTAATGAGCTAAATGCTCGTCAACAGTTCGTAATGCATACAAATCATACGAAACACATTATAATAACTATAACTATGTATTTTGACGTTTAAACAAACACCTGAACAAACAACACCGAAAGTTAATACTCTAAATGTATTTCAATAATATAGTATATTTTTATAATTTTTAGTGAGTTAGAAATTTAAAATTTATTTTCCGTTGAATATTCTTACTTAGTATAACTTTGAGCAAGATTATTAGGCAAATTAATTGGATTAATTGAGGCAGTGTGTGTACGTAACTAGTATATAAGTTACATTTTAAATATATGCTGTGCGTGTACCCACGTCGATTAATCTAGAAATAAATGTTAGTCATATTTACTAGAATGCTTTTTCACTTTTTTATCTGATAGTTGTAAGAATACGAATGAAAGAACTTTTAGTTCCTAAACTGTTGTTTATACATCCTATGATCATACTTATTATTGACTTATGATAAACTCTTTATAAATGTTGGTGAAAAACGTCGTAACAATCATTATGATTTATAAACATAGTTCTCACTTATAAAACAAATGTGAGTATATCGTTAGGAAATAGGAAAATTGAAAGAGGCATATTAAATGGCATACGACCAAAAGAAAAAGATCTTGCCTTGATCTCTATTGACGGCGATATATATATATAGCTCGGACGTCCAAAAAATCGTGGAAAGGATTTTATGTATAAAGTAAAGTTTATTTTTGTGCTGTACTGTTTATATTAAATACTTGTGATCTACGTGTATGTGGCATCGAGATCAGTCTACAATGCAAATATTACAACTCAAATATAAAGTGTATTACATTGTTGATAAAATAATAATTATAGGAACAACATTTTAAAACTCGAATTCCCGTGTCACATAACTTTTAAAGAAAATCACGACATAGCTCAATGTCATGTCTGTAACTAGAGTTCGTGTACACAGATTTGTGTAAGAATACGAACATTATAAATGTAATATGACCATATATACTAAAGGACCATAATACACTAAAATATTGTAATGTGTAACATAATAATTAAAAATATTTGTTTTTTTTTATTGAACATTAATTAGTGTAAAGTTTAAATATTTTATAGATTTTTAAATGTGGGGGAGGCAAAAATGCGAAAACATTTCCCTATTAGTCTTTTGGTAAAAAAAAAATGTTTCTATTAAAACCTACTGATGATAGGGACACGCAACAGTAGTCTAAATTTTACTCAACAAGCATTTGCCCACCACAAATAATTTTGTTATCGGTCAGTGTATACGGAGCCCGGATACCATACGTTGACCTAACAAATTATTATTTTAAAACACGGTATCGGTAAATAATCCCACTAATTGTTTTGCCACTGTACGACAAAAAGAAAAATGTGTATATTATATATTAAAATGTATAGCCCTAAGAATCAAAACATATTTTTTTATTTTTTGTTAGCTCAGTATCGCCCCGTTTCCCGATAAACACACCACAAACGCGCGCACACGCATGCACCCATACACATAGATCGACTTGACCGACTATTAGTTAAAAAATCTGGCCTAACGTAAAACCTGAAACCTGCCCACTGAAATCAGTTACGTGCTCATGCGGTTACACGTATACCTTTTGGCTTGACGGCATGCAAAATAATGGTACGGGGCCAACGAAATCTGGACGTTTACTTGGATCGCTATTCGCTCTTTCAAATTCAGTTAACCGAGTACAATTATTGTTCACCTAGGTGAACGTTCAACGCGCGTAATTCAAATGTAAAACCCGAATGTACGCGTACCAACTTGGTATACACGACTCGATGAATATTTGTTACGTAATACGACCAAATGCGCTAGCACACAAGAATTTATCCATGACCTAACCTCAAATCTAACCTAACCACCTTACGATGATACGGATCAAAAATGTTACTGATCACCGTCGGTGTGTCCCTTATTGCGTTCAGTTTAAACCAGTATAATATATTACCTTAGGAAATCGTACGTCATCCTAGCGCTCGCTTACGTGTAGCTGCTCTATAGTTTATGTTTTATTCGTTTGGTTTGTAGCCGAGCGAGTGACGTTTATACATTGTATATTTGAAAACGACGGATAACATTTTTTCAAGCACATCGTATTCCATCGGGTGGTTTCAAGTATACCGCAGTATACCGCACAAAACCGACGCTTATTACATCGAGATTTACATCGTACTCGTATTCGGTCGTTTTATATGTTTTTTTACCAAACTCACAAAACTATACAGGGTGTCCACTGTCCAACCAGGTTTTACACGAAGCTATATCTTCCTCGTTAATAGTTTTTTTTACACGACTCAAAGGGCTAAATAAATTTTTAAACGTAAATGTTTTATCAAAATATTTAAAAAATTAACTTTTTCTTTTATAACTTTTATAAATTTCGAAGATTTCCATTTTATGGGGCTTATTCTTCTGAAAACGACAACGGATCAACTTTCAATTTTCATTAACTTCTTGATTTTTATCATTTTTTCCAGTGTACAAGAAAAAAGCGTAATATTTAGGAATTTTAAAAAATAAAACAACAACATTATCAACATATCCTTGTCGGAAAAATCATGAGGTGATAATAATTGCCATTATTTCTTTGTTAACTAAAAACTCATGAATCCAACGAAAACAAAAAGTTGAAATGTTAACATTTTCAGAAAAAGAAGCCCAATAAAATGATCATCATCAAATTCCATAAAAATTATAAAATAAAAATGTATTTTCTTACTTCACTAACAATATATTTATATTCATCAAAATATTATCCTTTGTCGTCTTTGTTTAGAGATGCTCATAAAAAAAACATTTATCGCTCTATGTGAATCCCGGTGGGACACCCTGTATTACGGAATATTATCATCAGGCTTTTCGTGTCGTTCACGCGTCGGATAGAGCCAATAATATATTATTATTTTTGTTTACCGCGTGTACAGGTACAATAATTGACTTAAACGCACTGCTACGTGTCTTTTGTCCCTACCGCGTGTTAATTATTCACGTGCCGTTTAATTACATAATTAATCGTGTAATAATAGCCCCGCCGATTTGTATCGGGTAAACGCATAAACACGCGGACAAATGTGGTTGACAATCTAATGCGTACTCGGCGGCTAGGCGATGTAACCACACTGTTACATTATTGTACAGGATGTCCCATCTTAGATAATGAAGATATATTCAAATTTTGCTTTCATAAAAATCACTGATACAAGAACAACAAATGATTAATATTTTAACTGTATTTAATGTTTCGGTAAATAATTGAATAAAATAACTGTATAGTGTTTTTTTCTTTTCAGAATTTCGACGTTTCTTATTTTCATTAACCTAATGGTTTTTAATAACTTTTCTCTTGTTTCCGGAAAAATTGAGTAATATTTAATAATTAAATGAATTGATATTATCTTGTCTCGTTTTCCAAGTACTGTTTAGCGTACAATTTTTCTGAATACTAAAAATTATTAAGAACAATGCGTTTAATGAAAATAAAAGTTAAAACGTCAACATTTTCAGAAAAATAAACTCTATATAATGTACATTATAAAACAAAAAAATATTGTCTTAACTTTTTCACCAAAACATTAAATTCAATTAAAATATGGTATAATTGTAGTCCTAATCCCTATGAATCTTATAAAAAAAAACCAGAATTAGGTTTTCTTCATCATCTCAGAATATACTCGTATCGCAATAGGTAAATCTTCGGTGTGTCACCATGTTTATATATTATGTATCACCTGCTGTACGATCATCTACAGCAAGCGTCCCGTCGCGCTGTTTTGTATTCACGTTATCCTGCGTGACAAAACTGTTTTAGGAAATTACGAAATTATGATTATTACCGGTTGACGGATTTGTGTACGCGATATAGGTTTCAATTTGGTGACACAAAAGATTCGCGTTCTTACCACGTTTTTAGCATTAGGTACCTAATATAATTTATTTTTCAACATTTTCTCGATGGAATCGTTCACATTTTTCGCTTCGTTGTTTTTGCCGAAAGCTTCCAGCAGAACCCACACTGTTGTAATGTTCTCTTGGTTACACATCACGACGGATTCTCGGGATAAATAATTTTCAAGTACCTACTTAAGTGTTTTTTTTTCTCATGTATTCATGTATATATTATGTCAGGGGGGTCAAGCTAAGATTTCGTCCAAAACGTTACGCTGGATGTCGCCCTAGTCGAGTGAAAAATAAAAACGAATTAAAATGCACCGTTTTCCTAGCAACAATAAATGTTTGTCACAGTAAAATCATGGTCAAGACTACAGTACATTGTGTGTAAATATTTTAATAAAAGCAGAATCAGTCATGATTTTACTATGACTTTGCTATGACAACCGATTAGATGTAATCTTTCTGTATATCATAACTCATAAGTTTAAAATGTATGAAAGAATAACAACAGGTGTGCAACATATTATATTTTAATTTGTATTTCTTAGCTATAAAGAGAGAGAGAGAGAGAGTTAATAAAATAATAACAACTGAAGATTTACTCATAATTATTGGTCAGAAGAATATACATTTGTAACAATTTTCGATAATAAATGTACAATACAACATTATAAACTTTTAGTCCACGGAAAAAAAACACATTAAAAAATAACTTAGATCCCCATGGATACAGTATTGACACCCCTTGTTAAAGGAGCGCCGTGGAGTCTATGACTATAATTATTGTTTTCCTTAAAAATGAGACTCTATATTTAAGTTTTTATAATCATTTCAGTCGATAAACTATGGGCATTATTTAAATCATGCGTGTTAACATATAGAAGATTTGACGGCTTATTGTTCAATTAAATAATTACTCTAATTGTTTAAGGTACAAATATGGTTAAAAAAAAGTAAGCCTTTGAAGGAATTTCAGTGATATAAACGCTATGCCTACTTGAGCACATTTCGTTTATATGTTTTATTTGTAACGAGGCGACAAGGGTAGGGTGTACCGTGCGGAAAATTTGACCAAGCGATAGAACGCGAGGTCTGAGGAGTTTAAAGTTTCGACGGATTTTTAATAGGAACAAAAGGCATTTGAATAACACGGATTTTAATTTTACCCATATTAACATAATAATATGTTTCTGTAGAAAACCGTCCAATTGAATTTGATATTTTCTAATTATTTTCTTTTAAAATTTGTTCATTACACGATCAATGTCGTTATTGACTGGCAAAACGTTTGGTCAGTTTTTGTCTATTTTTAGTATTAACCTAGCCGATAGTTTTTTCAGACTAAAAATTGTAAAAAATACTCTCTTGTTACACGGACTGTTTGATCATTAAAATATCTTACAGGCATAAGTACTTGATTGTTTTGTTTTTTTAATTCGGAAAAAAAAAAAACATTTTAAACATGAAATCGTATACCATGCACTATAAGAACAAAAGGCACGCAGTACATTGTACACCGTTAAGGGTGCAGCGTTCGAGTCGTCGAATGATTTTTGAACATAATAATATTATTCGCCGCGAGTGCGCGACGGGATCGGTAGCTGTGAGTGGGTAAAACGACATGGAATTATTACTATTGTGATCATTACGTCGTTATTAATACTATCGTTATCGTTAATACTATCGTCGTGCGTTGGAAACAGGGTAGTTCGCGACGACTCGAGTCCCGGCGGCGGCGGCGGACGGGGTGGCGGTTCGCCCTCTGCCGG
The DNA here is from genome assembly GCA_949715065.1 of Periphyllus acericola. NCBI lineage: Eukaryota > Metazoa > Arthropoda > Insecta > Hemiptera > Aphididae > Periphyllus > Periphyllus acericola. Next base: position 9,669,451 of record OX454272.1, read on the forward strand.
TGGCATTTGTGTTCGAGCGCAACCGCGCGGCGCTGCTTCGGACTTTTGGCGTGGCGGAGTCGTATATAGTCGCAGTGTCGTAGTCTCTCGTCAGTAGTCGTTGCCGCGATGGGGCGATCGGTACACTCGCGGTTCTCATCGTCGTCGCCGTCGTCGTACGTTTCCGAAGTCGAGAAGCATCTGTACGCGAGCGTCGCGTCCGCTTCTTCACTGGCGGTGCGCACGTGTGACGCCGTCCGACGGGTGGGCGTCTGGTGATTTATCGGTCCGTCACGGTAAAAACGAAAACTCGCTCCGGTCTCGCGGGACGCATTTCTCTCCTCTTCTACGAAACTCTGTTTCTGCACATTCCTCTTTCTCTCTGCCTGTCCACGGGCATCACTGCCGATCGGTTACTATTTTATTTTTTTTCTCTGTCTCTCTATATTTTTCTCTATTTCTCTCTCTTTCTCTCTCTATTCCTCTCTATCTCTTCGTCGTCCGGGTGAACGGGCGCGCGCGGTATGGTCGTCTCCGTCGCACGATGAGGGGGTCGCCGCATTATCACCACCACAACAACAACAACAGCCACTGCGGCAACCAAAATCAGCATCAGCAGCAGCAGCATTATCACCAGTACCACGGTACCGGTAACGGCGGGTGCGGCAGGCGCGGCCGCCCGAAGCACGGGTGGCCCGACGCCGCGGTCGCCGTGTACGCGTCCGTGGCCGCGGCCGTCACCGTGTGCTACTGGAACGGGCTTCACGGCGACTTCGTGCACGACGACATACCGGCCGTGGCCATGAACGCCGACGTGCTGGGCACCAGTCCGCTGGCGCACGTGGCCACCAACGATTTCTGGGGCACCCCGATGGCCGATCCGAACAGCCACAAGTCGTACCGGCCGCTGACCACGTTGACTTTCAGGTGCGTCTCGGTGTAATTGTTGATGTTCACGACGGTAATGATGATGATGATGGTGATATTTTTTCGCGCAAAGTCCGCCTTTATAGGGCGTGATTGAAAAAAAAAAAAAAAAACTAGCGAAAAAGTAATACGTCGAAAAACGGTCGCGCAATACGCAACGTCCGAGTCCGGCGTGGAAAAAAAAAAAACTTATCCGAGGACTTCGCGTCTGCCATCCCTCGACGGTGTTACGCGCACGTTTTCCCCGGAGGAAATAATACATAGATTATCGTCAAAACCGAGTCTCCGCTTTAAAAATATAAAACTTTGATTCGAATCTGATGCTACGGATTTTTACGTTTTTCCCCGGCTCGTTTTGCCTAGATTCAATTTTAGATCGAAATCTTTGGGGTGCGGTGGCCGCGGGATGTCGTGATGTTCCCCCTAACAACCGAACGTGAGTGTAGCGCGAGAGAAATCAAATGTCGCTCGTCCCGTTCGCCATCTGTGTGTACCTACATTTTAGGAACCCTTAACGACACGATCGGTGTCTGCGGAAAATGCGTTTCCGTTGTAATTTCCCCGGGATCGCCGTCGAAACGCGAGTGTTGCACGATCATTTTCTTCTTTTCGTTTTTTACCATCTTTGTGTAGGTCCACGTATTTTCTGTTGTTCCATTACGTATTATTATACAATCGTAGACGTTTGATCCGTTTGTTTTGCCTCGTACAATCGAGACTCTCGGGCTGATTACCATAATGGACCGCGTTCGATTTGGAATAGTTCGTCGGAGCGGGAAATTATATGCCACGTTGAGAATCGAAGAGTTACACCGACGAACCGACGACCTCGGTGGTTTAAACATTCGTTTGTTTTCTCACTCACCCACTATATTATTACACCGCATCGGAACCGATAAAAAGATAAAAAAAACCTTTTCCCCTGTCCGCCCGAGTGAAAACGATTAAAGGAGGCGAATTATGACGTTTCGTTGCTAAACGTTTTCGGTTATCGGTCTCCGAATAAATTCGCAGCCGCCAAATCGTCCGTTCGCAATACTTCTGATTCCATCAGGACGCAGTGAGTTTATTGACGTCGAGCATGTACGTATGTTTGTACCTTACGGTTTCAACCTACCCCGTGGTTGCACGAAAAAATAATAACTTACGACGTACGACGAAATATCGAACGGTTTTCTGTCTGACGTGCACACGTCGCGTATACCGGCTTCGGCTACGGGTGTACTGTTCGTACGCACTGTTGTGCATGACGACTCGCGTGCCGAATTATACCCGCGAACGTGTGTTTAAATGACGTTTTCGGGCGAGCGCCTGATTGACAACTTATATCCAAGCGCGGTAAATTTTTCGATTGTTTCGGGTTGGTCGTCATTAAAAATTTATCAAAACGCACTCGGCCCTTCTCTATCGTCTCGCACTTAGGCCCGTCCAAAATCGAAACGAAAACGTTCCACCGGTTCCGGCGAACCGCTTTACCACGTGTCGTACGATACTATTTTATTTACGTACACGCACGCGTGTCACCGTAATACGATGGGGTAAAATAATATATTAATGTCCATCACGATTACTATTGTTGTTGATATTATTGCGACGAGTGACGAACGTACGACGGAGTTTGGAAACGAATTGAGAAATTTCTGTTTAAAATCGTAATGGAATTTTAAATCATATTTTTCCCCCATAACCACGCGTTGCCATACCGACAATTCTGTTCGGTTACGTCGTCCGTTTGAATTATTATATGTAGGCACAAGCCGTTTCTTAGACTATTTGTGCTCGTAGTTTTATCGCGACGCCCCGAAGTTCACCCGTAACTTCGGTGTATTACACAGATCGTCGTCAGGTTCATAATTTAAAATATACAATTTCATTCAAAGTGTTTTCAACGTCGATAAAACACATACGAGTCTATATGGTATTTGGTACAACCCTTAACATGTTTTTTTGTTGAAAAATCTACTGAAATCTATACTCTATATGCTCGATTGAAAGTTCGTTAGTGATTTGCTCGGTATTTTTTATTTTCGCGTTTTAAGGTCCAAAAGAATAATAACCTGAACGACACGCGCCACTGCTGACTGGTGTATTTTTATTATTCTGTTTATACACCACGAACAACTAACACGGCAAACACTAGCACTAGCAAAACGAACAGAGAACTCTTGGCCAAAAAATTCCAACAACTTCACCTAATACTACTATTATACTTGTAAATGTTGAAAAAGTATAGAAATACTTAAATCCACCGAATATTCGCTCGCGCGTACGGTCCGCATACATGTAGTTATTATATTCACGTATTCATCGTATTTTATCGGCCCACACTTATCGGATATAAATACGTGTATATACGTATTCAGGGTGCATTATACAGACATACGTCCGAGAAGTAATTAATTACACAGCAATTCGCCATCTCGTTTGAGATTATCGGGAGACAAAACCGGAAGTCTGGTGATTATGAAACGTTTTGATGTTGCAGCCGACTAATTACTGTGTCGCAGCTATTTTAATTAGTCGCTAATAGTCCGTGGTCGCGCCGAACCCGTCTCCGCCGCCAGGCACAGGATTTTCCGCCACCACGGCCGCCCACCCGCTTCGGTTCCCACCATTTCCCCGAGTCCATTGGAAACGTATACCATTTAATTGAATAGAATCACATTCTTGTTTCCCGAAACTCGTAACTAAGTATGTTGGTATCGGAAGAAAAATACGGTTCATTCATTGCGTTTTTAAAAAAAAATCGCACCAATTTACAGGAAGTTTAATTTGTGCAGGATTTCAAGCGAAATTGCATCTCCTACTCAATGTGTGTTATTAAACATTTTTTTTCTAACACCATCAAAGTTCTTGAGAAAAATTGTAAACGAGTTTCAAATCATTTTCAAAATTCATAGTTAATGGGAGTTCGGAAATAATTATTTATGCACTGCAATTGTTTTATTTACTGTTTTTGCCGAGCCCATTCCACTTTTACAATTTTAATTTACTCACCGCGTAATATTCCCTGGTATTTAACGTTATCTAATAATTATATGATTAATATGTATATATATATATATATATATATATATATATAATATATATTTTTATAATACGCTGTGTATTATAACGAATTGTTATTTTAAGCGTTTTACTGTTGGAAAATAATAAAAATACCATAAGTCATTTGAAAAAAATTCTACACTAGATTTTGTCGTTTATAACACGCATTTATAACCGAATAAAAATGTATCAGATTATATAATAAAACATCTACTTTTATATCGTGATGATCATGTGTACGTTTGTCGCAATTTTTAGACACCTGCAATGTCAATAATTGATAAAATTATTGTATACGAATACGATTGATGAACAGTTGACGATTGATCGCACCTTAAACGACCTTGAATGTATCATAAACCTTCAACTGTATTATTTCGTCGATTTCACTTGGTGTTGCGATTCGTATAAAACTCTGTGTTGTTTATCATTACTTCCGGCCAGGCGTTTATCATTTTATAAGAGGCGACTCAACGCATTATCGAAAACGCTTGGACGATACATAAGTTATATCATAAAATGTAACTGGTATGTTTAATCGTACACCCATAGATCATCCAGTAATGAACCAAACACTTGGTATAATATCTCGTGTAAGAGCGCTTTTTTTACTTCCAGTCATCAGTTCGATAAACGTCCCGTCTATTGTGAAATCGTCAGTCTTGCAACCTCCAAATATCCACATCAATGCACATACATCAAACATCGTATACCACGGTTAGGCGCGCTGCGACGCTGTATACTGATCCGAATTTAGTAGCTTCACGACGACTGTGTATAGAAACTCGTGAAAAGTAATGGGGAATACAAATCAACGGAGATAATAGTGAGCGCAGACCAATTTTTCACGGTAAAAGAACACCACACGGCGCCGGCAGCGGCGGTGTCCCTTGCTAACACTAAATAACACGTCTTTGCCGGTGCGGGGTCACGAATAACATATTTATAAGCATTACTCCAGACAAACGTTTACCATGAGGTTCCGGAAGGAAACAAAAGGCAAACGGCACATTATACGCGTTACACTATATATCGTGTCTCGTCCTTTATCCTCGAGGATCCCGCTCGCACGCGGCATTTTTCTTCGAACAGCACCTCGTTGCAGCTTATAAACCAGTAAGACCGCACACAAATCCGAAATTATCCCGCGGCAACTCGCCTGCGGTGTTATCGTACACGCGCGTCATCAACACATCCTTTAGTGTTCTTTGTTTGACATTTTATGTGTTAATTAGCATAATATGCAGACTTGAACATTATATTTTAACGTCCAAAAAACTGTCAACCGTACATCGCATAAATTATGCCGAATTTTTCATCGTGTACGACCTAACCGTGGTATCATTATTTTTTAAAAAACAAACATTTAACCGTTCGCACGTATTTACGTTATTAGGCAGTGGCGTGGCCGATGAGGTAACAATGATGCCAATATTTCATAATGATATAATATGTAATAATATGACATCGGTGTATAGATGCGTAAAATAATATTTTAGAATTATCGACCTATTAAGTGTTAATGCTCATTTCATAGCGTAAACGAGTGCCAAATATACCGTGGTTTTTCGTTTTGGAATTTCTATTATACAAAAAAAAAAAGTAAATCAAAAATGTTAAATGACCAATGCTCGATCTATTATACGCTCGTATATTATACTGTGTGTCCCTTTCGTTTTTCGAAATCCCGTCGTTCACCCCGTTGATTACAATTACGATTATTATTCTTAATTAGTAAATTGTTATCTCTTGACACCGAATTGCGGTCCGAAACGATTCGCACAAGTGTACGAAAACGCGCGCACCGTGTTATTAGACGAAACACATCCCGTCGTCGTCGGTCGTCCATTGCCGTAGGGAGCCCGCATCAAAATATTTACCTACCTTCGACCCGGTGCAAATGTAATTTTAGCGCGCATTAACACTGCATTACGCCGTTGTACGTATTGTAGACAAACACGATTAATTATTTCGATAATTCGGTAAAGACGGTTCGGTCCCGTTTGTACTACCCGTCCGCGTACCCGGGCGGAAACGGTTACCGAGAACGCGGCGCCCGAGCGATGGATAGTCGTCACACGAACGTTTAGCGGTCGTGGATAAAACGCGCGAGAACCTACGTTATTCGTATTGCGCACGCGGCCGGTCACGATTATGAAAACAAATAATTTCCGTGAGCCCGCGTGCAGTGGTCCGATCGTTTGGATCCGATAAAACCCACACGGCACTCGGGTAAGGTAAGGGATATTATTGGTTCGTACATAACACTACGAGGCCTATAAAATGTTAATATTTACCGTCGACAGTTGACCGTGGCGCACGTTTGCGTTAATAAGTAGCGCAATAATGCCGAGTCATCGCGAAGTCGTGGTTTCCGTCACAAGTGGTTGTGGATTACGCGACGTCTTCGACACATGACGGTCGTGGCCATTATTGTTATGTGCGCGCTTGAACATCGCTCCAACACCGCGTGGATTGGTGTTCAAAATTAATTTCGAACGATGCGAAATTGAAATTTAACGGCAATTATGAGAAAAGGAGTTAAGTTATTATAATTTATGCGTTATTACGAGTACATAACACGCGTGTGCGCCGTTGTGCGCGCGCTCCGGCCAATACTCGGTAATCATAATATATCATGTTAACATATATTATTATATTTCTTACTAATGTATTCGCGGGAAATATTGCTTCTATATAACCGGACCCTCGTACATAATAATAATAATAACATCGTGTTTACCCCCCGAGTTATGAAATAGTTTTCGCGTAAACTAGTGCTCTTGGTACTAAGATAATACTACATCGTGCGCGCGGTTCGCCCGAGTACTCATGACGAATACCCGCGATCTCGTTTCGGAGCACATTTTTTTTTTTTCCTGGGAAAACTTTTTATTCTCAATTCACTACCCATTTACCTCTCCAAATCTAGCCCGACAGCAATCGAACATCGGAGTGATTTGTGTCTATAAACGTGTACCGTAATTACCATAAAGTTGTGTCACTGCGGAGTACGCGCCTGCGTTCAGAAATTATCGGCACTGAGTTATGATTAGAGATATTATGTTGATGACCAAGGAAAATTACTAAAAATGACCTGAAAATTACCCAAAATTGTTCATAGATATTACTTGGTCACATAAAAAATAGATTTAAAATTATACATATTATTATCTATCTATCTTTGGGGTTTGATGATTAACTTTTTCTTCGTTCATCGCCGGATAAGCGTATACATCGGTATACCTGTTAAAGCATGCGCAGCCTTTGTGCAGTAATTCTAAGCATAACAGTAATACAATATTATTTTTGAAAATATAAAAGTTTTCTTCAAAATCTTAGTCAGAAAATTAAAACTATTAAAAAAAAAAAAAAAATGTATAGTTTAAAAAATTACATCTTGTATGCAAAAAAAAAAGTAATAAATGCTTTTATAACTGTAAATTCCTCAAAATGCGAAAAAATGCAAAATTAAATTAATGTAGGTACTCCGAATGAGAGATGCATGAAGCAACTTTTTAGCTTAGAAAGCATTGCATAGGATTTACGGAAAAATAATGCATAAGTTATCCTATGTCTGGTAATAATATATTATTATTATGGACTGATAAAAGGGGAAAATACAACGCATTTGCGTCAAAGTATACGGTCTAAGTCCACGCGTTTTCCGAACGGTTATAAATTCTGTTTCGCGATCCGTGCAGCGTACTATGTATGTACATATTATATCTATACATGTGTATATAGTAACAATGTAAGTAGTATATAATAATACCATTGGTTCGGATGTTTTCCGAGACTTTTCCTCTTCTAGTGTTTGGACTTTTAGAGACACCAGTAACTTCCGGGATGGGTGAAAAATAAAAATATCTCACTAAAAACTTTTTACAGATATAAAATACGACTTTAGACGAGTAAAGTTTTCTTTTGACAAAAATAAAGGGTGAAGAAAAGGTGTAACTAACATTCTTTTATTTTATTATATAAATATATATATATATATGTATATATATTTTTTTGTTCGACAAAACTGTGTAATATGGGCGTGTAATCTTTATAGAATGGTCGATGTCAGCAGGGCTGTAATATCTGAATATAACTTGTGAACAAAAATCAACACATTATATTACCAAAAATAGTGTAATGTTTCGTTGTAGTTTATTTAAACGTTATAATACGATGTCGAGTCACGGTACTGTTTTATTCGCACATCCGAAAGTCAAGTAAAAACAATTCGAGGTATTAAGATTAATTAGTACTCATATTTTTATGTGACTCGAGGGACTTGGTAATGTAACTTTTTTTGAATCGTCGAGAATCGCACTCGTCTTGTACACAGTACGCGTTAACAGCCGTGTTCTTTGTACCAAAACATGATGTCATATATCATAACACGTTATGTTTTATGGTTTGAAAGAATTTCGAAAATACAAAAACGTTTTACCTCGTAGGACGCATGTGTACTTTGCGATAATTCATTAATACGCTATTTACAACGAGCCGTTTGACCACGTGTGTTTTTAACTTTTTTTTCTCTTCTCGCACAGTGCTGCTCTGACGGTATGTTGTTAGTTCACCGCACGAAGCCAATATAGAACATAAGTTTTGTGGTAGTATAAATTATATTTTACTATACTTAACGTGTTAATAATCATTCTACGCGAGCGTGTTCGATGTCAAACGAAATTATTATATTATCATTGTGTTATTTATACGCGGGTGTAAAACCATTTTCATGTAAAAAAAAAAATTAAAAACCGAAGGTTTGTGAGTCTAATTTCAAAACGACGGGTCGTTACGTTGTTTTAAACAAAAAATTATGCTGGATCGATGACAAAAACAAAAAAAAAACACAACATACACGTTCCCTTGAATGATAAAATATTATTATTAAGGAGCGGCCGCTCGAAGAGAGAATAATCACATGCGCGGGTATCATTAGTAAAAATAATAATAATAATGATAAAAAGCAAAGAGTACCTATACAAGCATTGTATGTCGCGCTGCAGGGTTAATATTTTCGTCGAGGAAAAGTCCCCGAAATCTCGGTCGGAATATTGAACAGCGACTGTCCGATTACGATATTCTTTAAACTTTAGGGATTCACCCATTATAATATATCCCTCGGAAAAATATGCGCATACTAAATTTGGTGGAAGCTCCTCTTCCTATTTTATTTTTTTATTCTGTTTCAAGTTAGCGCGGCGCCGAACAAAGTTTCGAAGCAAGGCCTTCTCAATTTTCTAAAGTATAAAAAGAAAACTTTCTCATTTATTGGAAATAACTTGTAATATATTTATTTTATTATTCCTCACTTCCCTTGCCCCCACCACGTCCTGTCACGACCCCCTGTAACTTTTTACTCGTGTAATTTTCATTTTTTTCATTTTTCTTTTTTTCTGAATTTTTTCGATACGTTTAACCGCGATACAAATCTAATTTATGCCGGGCGCTGTGTCCGCACGCGATTGACATACATGATACCGGGACTACAGGTGTACGGCGTACAAGGTAAATGGGCGATTTGATTTCAACACGCCAACCGCACCATAATGTATTAATTACATCCCGAAAGTCGACTCGGCCGTGTTTCAGAGTTTTCGGAATATTAAAATAAACTAAATATAATCAGCGTACGGTGTATATACAATATACATACGTTTCCACGTAGAACGACCCGCTGTAATGACCCGCGGTTTTTACTAGGACGTTTCAGAAATTATTCAGACGCCGTTCAAACGTGTACGCACTTTGTGCCGTTGCGTGCCTCGGTCAGAAGGTTTTACGATGAACTCCAGAACTTTGCAATAATTTGACTAACATTTGTGAAAAGTAATTAAAAAAAAAAACAAATTTTTAAGCTTAAAAATTAAATTACCTACATATAACTTACTATTAAATACAATTACTTATTTTAATAAACCAATATTAAAATCCATTTATACCTATGACTTACAGGGCGGGGCTAAAAAAACGAATTTTAATAAAATTCAGTCCTACCAGAATATCATAAGCGTTTTAGCTTACGTTTCTAACATGACTCTTCACGACGACTTGCATACTAAATCAATCGATGAAAAATCCACCGTCTATTATAAGCGATGTTTTCCTGTTTGATAACATCAAAACCCACTCTTCAGGAAATGAAATATACTGTCGTACGATTCTCGCCGTCGACTAATAATGAAAATAATATCATTATACGTATTGTATTTTTATTTTTACAAAAAAAATACAATACGTAAAACTTTTGTTAAACAGATTAGAGTTATATTAAGTACAAAAATGTCGATGTTTTGATGTTGTTGGGTCGAACGCCTTCTGCATTTGTCTGATTTCCTTTAACTGCGGTTTATATGGTTCCCTACAGGGTTTCACTCGCCTTTCTTGGTGGTGAACTTCCTTTTATAGGTGTTTTCGAATTTTTTTCTAGGTCATGTTGCATATGAACTGCAATATCTTTCAGAATTTCCCGTGGGTAGTATAATACTGACAATACATTCATAACCGAAAAAGTCATTTAGCTAATTATCATTGGGCACAACAATACATATGTGTTCATACAACATCTATAATATTAATGTATACGTGCATACTATAATAATATATGTTTACGTTATGCTGTATAGTAGTTATTACGTATACAGAGTGATTGAGACGTGGCAATATTTTAAATCGTGTCCTGAAATTCACTTGCCACTTCACACGACATGTATTATAATACAGGTGCGCGTTACGACGTTATTATTAGATTTGTTACTTAATTTTTTTATCATCGATAATGGTCGTTTACTATGGATATTGTAATATTCACCGTGTAAGAGTTTTCTTAACGTTATTCTCATGCGTAGACGAATAATTATCGGAAACGAAATGTTCTGTTTTCGACGCGTGTGTATAGTTCATGACTTTTCATATACTTGGATATTTTTTTTTACATCAAAAATGCAAAGTTATATTTCACTCGAATTTGATGTACGCACACGCTCATAACACTCACACACATGCGCACATATTATTGAATAAATATTTATTTTATCACTTTTATGACATTTATTGCCCCATCATTTTTCTTGACTACCTATACCATTATATTGTTTCTACGCGTCGCGCGCTTTCAATATTAAACATATTTTACTTTTACCGTTCGTGTTAGAGTACCTAATGTCTTTTATTGTTTTTCAATGCTAGTTGCATTTTTATTTAGCTTTATTTTTTATTTTGCAATTTCGTCCTCGTATATACCACTATTCGTACACAGCGTTCATTACAATAGTCACTTCATCTTGTTAAAACTTATAAAATTATCACCGAAATTAATTGCGATGATTTGCGGGAAAATAAATTTTCCAGGGTGTACCTTCTAAAAAATATTATAATTGCGCACATATAACTTTTACAGTTTTGATAAAAATATTCTACAAATAAACTTATAATACTCTATACAAACTAATAGTTGTACATTGTGAGATCGTGTTTTTCTTGAGTACATTTTGATCAAGTGCAAAAAAGACAATTAAACACTATAGTTTCAATAAATTTTTGTAAAAACACAACATAAAAATCAAGATTATTGTATAACAATGAAAAAGTAAATAACTTTAACTTTTGCACCTTAAATAATTAATAAAGTACACTGAGTAAGACGATAAGAAATCCTCTAATAGTCTAGTATTTTAGATACACTTTTTTCACCGTTACAAATAGTAGAAAACACTTTATTTATTAACAATTGTTTTTACTAAAACAAAAAATAGATAAAAAAATAAACGCCACATTAAAAGCAAGCTACATAATATTTTGCCTCATTTACGACACGTGGATATCAGATAATTGAACTCAATTTTTGGAATACACTGTCGTATAAAGGCGATTGAATTTCCAAAGCGAAATCAAGCATGATATTAAAATACGCGTCATGTTTAGAGTCGATAAAACCGAAAAACCCGTCGGATATGTTTCGCTGATTCGTAGAGCAATCGATGAATGCACATGTACTGCGAGGATCGATCAGCTTATCCGAAAATAACGAAATTCCCCGATGGGCCAGTTTAAGTTTTTCTGTAAAATGGCAATTTTTTGTTAAAAAAAAATGTTTTTACAGTTGGTCGATTTGATAGTTTTATATTTTCCGGGCCTAAAAACATAATCCATACGGGATACGTGCTACAGTAGAGGTCGATTTTAATATTCGCGTAAGGTCCAGCCGCTTATTCAACTCAAGATTTCCTAGAACTGCCTAGAAGTATCCAAAAAAATAAAAAAAAAATCGGTTATAAGACTCAAATCCGTAGAAAAACAATCGTAGAAAATAAATGTTTATGTTGCTCACTACTTATGTAACTTGTTGCTAATCATGTCGTATAAAAAATGTGTGTACAAAAACATGTATGGCATTTCAAATTGATCGCAATGAAGATATCGTTTTAGTTTCAGTCGGCGGTATTATCCGTGTGAGTTAATATCATGTGTACGCGTGTACCTAAATGTATTAAATTAGTATTACGTTTGCGTACGCCTTATATTTATTTAATAACACGGTAAATGTAGCAAAACAAAGTTAATTGAAATGATTGTTCGATATTTTCCCCCACCTCGCCTGCAACAGATTCATACGCCCGTAAGACACTTCATGGTGGTCCCATGAGTGACTGACTTTTATTTCCAGACCATATCTGTACTTCTTTCTTATCGATATGCCGATTTGTCCACGCCCTGGTCGCAGAACACCTTCAGCTCAGACGTGTCACGAAAGGTCGCGAGCTATAGGTCTTATTTGCTATAGGTCTATAAATCGCGGTGTGTGTACCGCATTGTACCAGTGTTGTGTTACGTTCGTATAGCGGCGAACGGTCTTGTTGGATTCGTTCATCGGTTTAAGCTCTCGGGCTCGTTAAATGCACTGCCGCCGGCCGTTCGTTACAATACATAACGTATGTGTAAAGGTCTACGTCGGTCGCACATTTTACGGACCGGGATCGAAACGGTCTCGTTTTCGTAGGGATCCGACTTGGATTAAAAGTCCACGCGCGTGCGATCCGTGAGTGCGTTTGCACGGTAATCCGGTCGTCGAAGGATCGCCGGACTCCCCCCCCCCCCGGTGAGTATAAATCGTCCGTCGTAAATTTCCAAGACCCTCCGCCGCCGCATCCGGCCCTCAAAGTCGGACCACCGTCGCTTGTGTACATACGTTAAACGACGTGACTTCGAAAATCGACCGCTTTGATTGTCGTTCCACGTGCGGTCGTCGATGCCAAAACTCATTTATTTCACTCGGACACGATTATGACCTATATCATTGGTGGCCAATTGTTAGTGTGAAGCCACGGACCCTGAGATGTATAGCTCAAATGCATGTATACTTATGAAGAATAATAAAACACTTATGCGACTTCTTATGGTTTTACACACCTTTTTGTAATAAAAGAAGCACTACGAGTTGTCTCGTATAATGCAATATAAAGAGATTTATTCGATTTCACCCTAAAAATATCTTTTTTTTTTGACGTAAAATACTATTATTACAACACTACCTATTAGAAAACTTTATAACGGTAACACTACTTAAATCAGTTATTGCATCGATTTTTAAACTTGACGAGTGAAACCTTTCTTTTTTGTTCATATAATGTCGTATAATTTAAAAATGTGAATGATATTTTCACTTTCACACAACACGTGGGCCACCTGTTGGGAACCACTGTACGATACCGCTGTTGGTTGAAACGCGCGTGGTCCTAGACAAGTGCGCGAACGATTGCTTACATGAAATCCGTGTATTCGTCTGAAAACGATCCTCACAGTCCGAAATCAATAGCGTTTTTCCGACTCGACGTCAACCTGCTGGTCTTACCGAAATCCAGCGATACCAGGCGTTTATCAATCACACTCGGCTCCATGTTTTTCGTCCGTCGGCACGAAAACTGAAGAGATTCGACAAGTGGTAAAAGTGATGGCGGCGGGTGCTCGTGATCTCGAGACGTGAGCTTTGCAGATAACGCGCATGCACATTTTGCTCACAGTTTGGCCGATATTTTTCACCGCCACCATTGTATACCATACTGTAGTAGACGACGTGTTCACCTTTCGGTGCCTTTTAAAAGTAACAAAAGTGTTATTAATGGAAAGATATTGCACCCGTAATTTCTCCGAGGATCGTTTTCCTTTTGTTTAACATTATTGTGAAATAATAATAAAAGCCGGGCCCCCACAGGAGCTTCGACGCTACAACCTTTACACGGTATTATTTTAATTATACAAGCTCGAAACTTTATAAAACACATAATCTCGAGTTCTTCGGTATATATATATATATATGTATAAAGTTTCTTGGTACATAAGATTGTATCATATATTGCGTCGAAGCAGGCACACACAGCGAAAGCAAATACAGAACAGAATAAATACTAACTTTTCAAACGTACACAATGTTGTATTTCGGTAACAATGATATTCATCGGCACGTAATAATGTGAAATATCGCGAATTATTAATTATTATAAACTTCTGATAAACTCTTTATTCGAAAATCAAAGGATCATTGAATATTCCATAGTATATCTTTGTCTATATATAATACATACTAGTAATAATGATGATAATAATAATATTATGTATCCGATCATATTATAATTGTAATAAATTTGATACTTTCTTTGAGATACCGTGCGTGGTTATGCGTTATCGTGTTTCAATGCTATGTGAAGTAACACCGAATAAACAGATTGATGATAATAAAAATGTTGTGTATCATTTATATTTTATTACAAATTGTGTACAACTGCATTATGCAAGCAAGTTTTTTATTTTAGATTCCCAACAAAACGTACTCGTAAAATGAATTATTGATCTTAAAATGATACAACGTAAGTTTTGGGTAAACATGCCATGATCAAATATTTCGCAACACTAAAGCCGTACTTCGAGACATAACTCAAGAGCAAGATAAATAATTTATACGACATTGTGTACTCTTAATCTAATCATTTTCTAGAAAAACTATTCAAACATTTTACACAAGTCGTATCGGATTTTTATCGTTAAATGCCATCGATTACTTAGGGATGATTCCGAGTCGCGTTCGGAAATCGGTTATGTGATTCGGTACAACCGTCGCGTTCGAATCGGACGTAAAAACAACGCACCAGCTGTCCAATGCAAGAGCGAAATGAGTCGAGTTCCGAAAACCCGCCCATCGTATTTCATTTTTTTCCCCGAAATAACGCCACGATTTATCACGATGCGCACATGTGTGGGGCGGGACACAATGTGACTCATCCGATCTGCATAATAATATGCACATTGCATTATAATACTATGTGCTCTCCAGTTTTTTGTTTTTTGTTTCCTATAACTATTTTTTATGCGCTACGTCTCGATGGACAATCGTGCACGGTAGTAAATTATTATTTACACTTTTGCATGCCTTTATTTTAAGTTTCAAAAGGCAGTGTTATGAACGTTTGGTGTGTGATAGTGACCTGCTAATAAAACTTCGTACGGAATTTTTTTTCAATAAAAGTGTTGTAAATAATCAAATATTTATTTTTTTTGTTCATAATCTGTTTTCTCAACTGTCATTATTTCGTTAAGATTTTTACCTGCAATGCATTTATACCAGTTGACTTAAAACCTATTTCAAAAATAGTCAATTTATATCCGAGTCCGTTTCGAACATAAAATATAAGTTGTTCAGTTAATAGTACATCGATTAATGTGTATATATATATAATATCGTTTTACAAGTGCATAAATATTTTGTTTAATATTCTGTTGCCGTATGCGATAAAAGAGATTTTAAGTATTAAATGTGTATCTACTATGAGCGTAATAAAAACGCTACGCGATAATGACTTTTACGGGACAATCCCAACAGTCGTTTAAAACGTCGTTGACAAAAGTCATCTTGGAAAACATCGTTAGGGAACTTGGGGGAATAAAGCTCAAACCGATTCTGCTGGAAAATAGAAGAAAATGATAATTACAACGTGAAGCTCGATTACGTCTTGTCACATAATATATTTTTGTTTCTTTTTATCCATTATTTCTCTCCGAATTATTATTTAAATCAAACAATTCCGGGTGATGGGTGGAGTGAGGCGAAGTGGTATGAAGACGAAAATGAGGAGATCAAAATAAGAATAAAAGAAAGAGAGAGAGAGAGCGGAGTTTTTAAATTAAAACAAACTGGTCAAACCCCTCGAAGGAAAATAACGAAATTAAGAAGGTTTTTGTCATTACGCATAATATAACGAGAGTAGGTTCGTACTTGGATTGTAATTAATGTTGCATAAAATATGAAGTGCTAGTTTTATGAAAATTAAAAACGATGTAAACAAAGCGCATACGTCGTTAAAATGAAATATCACGGGATTACAAAAGTCAAAACTCGCATCACGAACGGTGGCGGATTTCTTGGAAATCTGAAGCTTCCGACTCCACCTGAAGATGTGTGGTGAACACGAGATCATTGTGTGGGCACGTAAGGTATAGGAAGACAGATGAATTGATATTTTATTGCAGACGAGAACGTCTTTCATAAGATTGCGGTCACGCGCGAATGAAAACATAATTTTTGATGAAAGCTGTTTCGCAGAAATTTCAAAAGCGAAATACATGTATGATGATATTTCAATAGTGGTGAGCACATATATTTTTAATCATTTTTTTTTTTATTTTTTTTTCGTCACCAGAATTCTTACGGTAATCGATCACCTAATTATTATCTGTTCGGTACATAACGTATACACGGACATCTCCGATGTTCATATGATTGATAACCTTAATGGTACGCGGGTTACCCCTTTTTTCCGTTTTGCTCCGATTCGACCGCGTGGCACGCATGCGTGTTGTACGCGAACGTAACGAATGACGGACAAAAATTACAAACAATATCGCGTTTATAAAACGATTTCCAACGGACCCGCAAGTTGACTGAATTATACCGGGCATATTTTTTTCATCACCCTCCTCGGCGGGATGCAACGCTCAACGGAGTAATGATTGTAAACGATTAGCGAAATGTATCGAACATTATGCATATCACGCGTTTACTATAACGTAACGTGCACGTGAAAATAATACCTAGCGCAATAGTGATTCGACCTCGTATCACGTTCTTGAGTATCAACGCCAAAGGCGAAACGCCGCCGACGGAAATATAAAAAAAAAATACCGTAGACACTTTCCTCCGGAAAACTACTGGGAATTTCCAACAATAACCTCTCTAATGTACCATCTGTGTTCAATTCCCCATATGCATGGACGTTATACGAAATTTCCGGAGCGCACGCCACGTTCGGGAAAACGTACGCAAGACGGTGTTTTTTGGGGGAAAAAATATCAATCGTCAAAAAAACACTGTCGGACCATTGTTCGATCGGGATCCACGGTGTGTTAATTATTAATATCGGCGATGAAAAAAAAAACCGCACTTCTTAGTTCGTTTGGTTCTCCGTACCTCCTGAACGCACCGTACCGCCATTTCTTTGCCCATTAGATTGGAGACAAAACAATATAGGTTTTATCGTACGGTAAGCTTCGGGACTGCGCGTAATTGTATTCCAGTATATCGTTCGGTTAAGCCGTGAGCAACGCGTATTCGATTGTACGCTATTGATGATCTAAAATAATCCGGAATAATCTGCGCAGCAGTTTTTCGATTTAAAAATCTTCGATTCCTTTTATATCATTACGATAGTGATTATTATCATTATTCCTTTTTTTTTTCATTACTATCATCGTCGTCGTTTTATTTTTTTTCCAAACGAAGCGATTACGGAAAAAAATATTTTATGCAACCTAATAAACCTTATAACTCGTTTACAGTTGTGTATTGTGTATATAGTTATGCACGATATTATTGCGTTTCGACGGGGTATGCATTTTCCAATATAATCGTTCTCAGTTTAAGATGTTGGCTTTAAGCGTGAGCACTTTTGTGTTGTCGATTGCGAATTTCAAGCTTGAACACGGTGAAATAATAACTAATCGGGATTGTCTGCAAAGGAGTCTTATCAAATACAATCGGGATCCTTGGCCGATTCCTTCGGTGATTCGAAGTCGAGCGAAATCCCTTTTACTACGAACGATCACAAACTTCGGAACAATACAAAACATAACTAGGATGTACCTATATAATATTATTAGGTATTTTTTCGCTTTTGAGTTTTCCATTTTTAAAAACACCACTTGAACGCTTGTCTTATCATTTCCTATGCAGGGTGGCTCCCACCGGGAATAACGCAGAGAGATATTTCCAGTGTTATTAAAGATAATCAAATTCGGTATTTTTATGAGTATCCCTGAACTAAGGACATTTTTATACAATAGTTTTGTCAATCTAAATTAACATTTTATTTCATGACTCATACATTTTTAAAATGTCCACTTTGTAGGGCATATATTTCTAAAAATGATTAGAGTTCAACTTTTAATTTGTGTTAACTTCATGATTTTTAATATTTTTTCTAGATTACAAGAAAATAGTATACTTATTACACAATTTTAAACAATTTTAACATTATCAGCAAAACTCATTGAAAAAAATACGACGTAATGATAATTTACATTATTTCTTTGTGAACTAAAAAAATATTAAAAACTATGAGTCCAATGTAAACTGAAAGTTGAACCGTCAAGTTTCACAAAAATTATATATAAACAGTTAATTTTTTACTTCTTTTATAATACTCGTACACTTAGGCTTACCAAACTGTTTTCAACCAAATCGCCTTTGCCCAGAGAAACTCTTAAAAAATAAAACATAATATGAATAGCTCTATGAACACGGGAGTTAACGCTCTGTGTAAATCCCGTTGTGACACCCTGTATATTCGTCTTCGAAGTATTCGTTTGTTTCAAAAAACCACGGTCGCGGCCAATGCGGGATACAATAGCCATCATCGTTTCTGACAGCGTAAAGGAAATATATCCTTCGGAATGGTTTCCACGTAGTGCGTGCGACCGTATTTGTTCCAGCAAATCCACCGAGCGCTGGGTCTCGAAAACTTAAACAAAACTAAAAAACTTAAATTGAACACTTACAGCGAATAACCCACGGGACGCGCAAACGTTTCGCTACAATAACTATTTCAAATTGTTAACTGCACATTTTCGGTCGTAGGATTTCAAGTGGAACGTTTGGACGGTGAATATAATACATTATTGTTATGTGGCATATATTTTCATTGAAAATCGTCAACATCTGTACGAACCGTAAGCGGTATTTTTTATTTCCACACATGGTAGCCGGTGAGAGCTTGTAGTTTTTAAAACTTGTTTTCAACCAAGTATCTTGTTTAGATTTTACGTGAGACTGCTCACTGTACAGTTATTGTGTCAAATCTTAGTGAATAAAATGTTTCTATTTTTATTTTCTTAATTCGTTTATTTTGTAATGAAAAGTGGAAGTTTTTTTAATTACATATATTGTCTTTTATAAATACCAAAAGTATAATTACAATTTTGAATATGGATCACTAAAATAGTTTTTCAACTACGTTGGAAAATCTTCAAAATTTAAATTAAAATTATAACTTGGCTCGTTTATAACTTGTTTATGTATTTATACAGAAATAATAGTATTAGAAGTATGCAGAATACATAAATATCAACTTATTTATTATTTTTGGTATTGACTTTACTCAAAACTTTATAAGCGCACCGTAGTTATCCTTTCGTTACCAGAAGCTATAAATGACTGTCTTCAGGTTTTCGATGTTAAATCAATATAATAATAAGCGATGACAATAATAGAAGGATGTCGAAACGAACGTCTAATGTAAAATTAGAACCTATTAAACATAATTTTGTAATCGGATAAAAACAAAAGGAAAAATAAATCACTTGAACTATTTCAATATTTCTGTTGGACATTACAATATTCGAGAGTACCGTTTTTAGACTTAAGAATAAGAGCGAAAAAAAATCGTGTTTTCCAACAAATCTTTTAGATAAAAATATAAAGACGACAGTATTAAATTTATCGTTGTCCGTCCGAACTCGTTCAAATTTTAAGTGCTGTACTCAAAGACAACATTATTGTCAAAAAGGTGTTGCTTTTTATTGGTATATCGCCCGGCGATAGTAATCGCCCAAACCGAGGCCATTAACCCTACATGATGGGTTTAAGTTGTAATAGGTTTTTTTTTAAGTTTGTAGGTTTTTGGATTATTTGTGTATATCCGCGCGATGGGGGAGGGGCATTGACGGTTCCTTCGCACTTCTCGGTCGTACCGTCTTGAAAGTGAAACCACCAGTGGCCCACCAGTGAAAATGGGTTTGAACCCGCAGCTATGCGCTTAAAGACGACTGCCTTGATTGAAAGACTCGGTCACGTCGCAACCAATATTATTATGAATAAATGATCGACGATCGTAATCGTCGGTATTCATACGAACATAATGAATACAGTGTTTATAATCGGTTGCAGTATAGACATTAGACGCGATTTTTTTTCTACTCGTCTTGAAAACTATCACTGCCTGTTGTCGTTAATGGTTCGTTTTACTGTACGTATTGTTATTTGGTTTTGCAAGACTATCGAAACAATTTTTTATGTTTTATCGCATCCTATTGAATATTTTACAACAGCTATTCGCCCAACACAAAAGGGACTAGTGGAGGACTTTTATCTTCACGTTTAGACGACCGCGGTTAACATTAATTTTACCGTTCTAAGATACATCGTCGTGAAACCTAACCTGAAAATGAAATTTTGAAACTATTTGAAAACGTACCACTGAACAATTATATTATTCTAGAAATAATTTAAATTAAACCGCTGGGGTAAAATCGATTTTTTTTTTTTTTAATTTTTGTTTACGCGTCAAAGTACATTAAAGTGCTTTGTTTGACTTATGTGCGTTAAACGTTACATGAAATATTTAATGACTGCTGTTAAACTGTATACGCCCTACGTTCTTAGAGATTTCTAAGTTATTCGAGTTTTCGCGCTTAACACTTGTGTAATATTGAAAACTAATTGTGGTGGTGTTTTAAAGTTAAAACCGAATCAGTTTCGTTATGAATTCAACTAAATTATTTTACGTTTTTACGGTTTCCCCCAAGAACAATAACAGTTTTGGTATACAATTACGTGTAATACGTCTTACTATAATCCCACCCGTGTATGGAAAATTATTAAATAACGTAGTGATAGTTATCAGTAAGTCATTTTCTGAGAATTTTCTGAGTTGATGACAAAAATTGTACCATTAATTATTGCTACCGGTAAGTTTTGTAAACCCTATGACGTCATTAGTACGTACCATTAAGTTTTTTGATATTCATTTTAAATAATCGTGTTGTTAATTTTTACAAAAAATGTATTTGACTAGTCAAATGTTCAATCCACACGCAGGGACCGTTCGAAACTTTTGGATCACTGCTGCTCTCATCCTGTAAAAAAATATAAAAAGCGCGCCGCGACCTAATCAGTATAGCCTTCTCGGTCGTCCGTTCGGTATCTGGTGTAATATTTTATATGTTGTCGTTGCTATTAACAGTTTTTGTTACAAAATCACAGACCTTCCGGTCGGTGGCGGTGGCGGCGACGGCAGAGCATTGTCCTTTGCCCTACGTTCCTCGCTGCCCTCTCCACTTTAATGCGCTCGTCTCTGATTTATCATATCGCGATATTACCTGCACAACGCTATTACATTTACATAATATACATATTATATAATAATACATTATATGTGTATATATAGTTGGGTTATACGTTATACTTTATCAAAGGCATACGGCACACGCGTTTAATATCCCATATCAGTCGGCGAAACTAGCGCGTGTCACGGAAAATCGTTACGTCTAGTCACTACATAATAGTATGAAATATAAACTACAGTGACTGTTTTTCGTATACGTTCTCGGCGAACCCCTAAACCATACCACTTCGATTCCGCTATGATTGTTTGGAAAATATAAAAATTTCTACAAGACCCCAACGCGACGGTTGTCCGCATAAGGCGTATCGAAGTGTTCCAACGGCTTTTGGTCATGTATGGTCATCGAAGGCAAACATTTTTCCAAAACCATGAAAGTGCTTATCTCTTGTTATTTTAATACTTGAATGTTGCAACGTTTGACTGATTACGAAACTCTCGTTTTAAATATTATAAACAGCTTTTTACCACTTTAGGTTTCACCCGGTACTCGAGTGGTTTTTATCAAACTTAAGCCCGCAGTTAGTGTGAAGTCATAGCCTAATCCGAGGAGAGTGTATTTGTATGTTCTGAGTCCATTTTAAAAGGGAGAATTCATACGCTCGAAGCCGGTTCTACCTCTAAGTCTGATTTTTTTCCCTGTGAGACAAAAAATATCAGTATTTCATATATGTACTTGTTTGTTCAGAGTTCATTTTCACATTGATATGATTTGTCTTACGGGGAAAAGATCAGGCTTGGAGGTAGGAAACGACCGCTTCGAGCGCACGAAATCTCTCTGTAAAAATAGACTCAGAACGATACAGTTTCAGATTTCGTCTGCAACTCACGTGGCCTTTATCGAAGACACGGCGCAGTCGCACCCTCGCGATAGACGAACCGATAACGTGATCAGTTTTATGCGTTTTATGCGAGCCCTCACGCAGCAGTACAACGCAATAATGGCCGGAGTACACGTATCTGCGAATTAGCATTGCGCGCCGGATCCGAAGCGAAAACGGACGATTCGACACGCGATCCCCGACCAATGCTGGCGCGTGTGCATCGTGCCCAGCAAGTCTACGTTTTGATCGTTCGGGTAGCACGTCCGTTCCTCTCCTTCCCCACCCCCTCACCTCCAACACCGCCGCCAATACCCCTCAGCCGTTTGGCCAGAGGTGTGTACGTGACGATTTCCGATTTCGAAAACAACATTACGACACTACGATATCGATGCCCGACCGACGTTTGATTTCTCGGTAGCGAAGGAATCTTGAAAAATAATAAATATTCCTTTCGTGGTAGGCCCCCCGAGGTTAGCCGTATGAAATACCGGGGGAGGGCTACTGTGGTGTGTTGGGTCATCGGTTTTTTATCCCGCGACCACTACTTGGGTGTAAATGTAGAAGTCTCAGATTTGGAGACGTGTAAGACAAACTAGTGAAAAATAATCTTATCTCTGGTGCTCCGTGTTTGATACGTGTATAAAACACAAGGGCGCGCAGGAATACCCGTCAAATCGTATGCTATACCGTTGTACCGTTCGCGTGCGCTCGGAAAATCAATCGGGTAGCACTACAGTATTGTTATCCCTGCAGTACAACATGACGACAACAATATCGCCGTTCCCTTCTACCCCGGAAGGGTGTGCGCACGTTTCGCGTTTTTTTTTTTTTAAAAACATAATTTATTTATTTTTTACGTATAATTTATTCCCTCGCATCGCGTCTCACACTCGCCCACACGTCCGTCCGCCCCGGAGCCGTTTACCAACGCACGAGCCCGGTCCGAAGCGATTTCCCCGCACAAACGTCGAAAACTACGATCGGTATTCAGCCGCCCACGCGCCCAATTCAAAGCATAAATATCAATTGGCCGTGCGGACTTTTATTTTAAATCCGGCATCGTTTTGCGCGCATGTGTGTTTTTATTTTTTCCTTTATTTTCAAGCAGCAAATTATTTTACAAAACTGCACTGTGTACCTACACACAGTCGTAAGTGCGCGTGTGTGTACATTCACTGCTTTACATTATGCTTCGCCCCAGCAACATTGCACCCGTACGAGGCGCAACGCGCGTGGAGAACTTGGCACAAGAATTTAATTACGAAACAAAACGTTCCGACAAGTTTTTAATTAAAAAAAACAAAAAAAAATTGAAGTAAACGGAAACGGAAAAATAAAAAAACAAATAAAACGAAATCATTCCCGTAGCACTGAAACGCACGGCTGTACAAAAACATGTACACGACGAATGCAGTCGGTCGTGTCGAACTTTCGCTCGGTTGTTTTATTGTAATTCCGTTGCCGGCGAACGAGGCGCGTATATACGCGGTGCGACATTAAAATCGTCCAAATCAAATTTCATTACGCCTAATTTACTTAGCCAACAGCTAACTTCGTAATTACAGGGCGAACGAATTCCTCGCGGCACTCCGGCTTTGTTGTATAATATGATTAAATGTACGGTAAAACTTCGGCACATACCTGCAGTCGTGTTGTGATGAATTTTTTCTTCTTTTTTTTTTCTTTCTAATTTTCTTTCCGTTTCCATTCTCTTACCGAAGGGGTTCTGTTGCTGTCGACGGTAGAACGGAGCAAAGGGACCGTAAGGCGTCGGGGAAAAAGGTAAAGAGGGAGAGGGGGAAAGGGAGATGATAATTGAGTTTTGGTTCTTTTAATGGAAGTCTGGGAGGCCATATTTAGAAATTACACCAGAACACGCACGTCATGCAGTCCGACATGTCCGGCTAATCAGATTACGCAAGGCAAAGGGCGAGTATGTATGGGCATTGTGGTAAAGCTCGAATCTCATAGAAAAAAAAAATAATAATAATAATAAATAAAAACCTAAGGTAAAAATAAAAGCGTTTTCTCGCGCGTATATTACGTTATGGCCGTGGTCGGTCGCGCGAGAACAAATCTGTACCGGGTTCTGAGAACAATTTGTCATAATTTTGCCCCCCTGGCAGTATGTATATATATATATTATATTAACATATACATATATATATACATATATATACATATGTATATATTATATATATAATTTGTGTGTGTGTGTATGTGTACCTAGACTCGCGTATTTACTTAAACATCTAGTCACGAACCGTTCGCGAGATAATAATGTTTAAAGTTTAACTACCGTAATTGCGTGCTGAACAACCGTCCGCGCGGTGGATACTTGTTCATGCAAACTCAAAGCACCATGATAAATGTCAGTTTTGGTGAAATAATAATAATAATAATAATAATAATAATAATAATAACTACAATAATAATAATAAGAATAATAAAATCAAATCCGTAAAATGGTTTTCAAAGTTTTGTTCAAATAGGGGTAAGGGTGGTGGAGTAAAAAAAAACTTCTAAAACGAATACGTTCTCGGTATATATATATAAAAAAAAAAGTTTCCAACGGTTTTCTTATTGACTTACGTTGTGTAGAATGTAAAAACACGCGATTCATACACGTCGTATCGCATAATATTTTACATCTCGCGTTTTCAAACTTATTTAATTCAATGACATTGCACATAAATCACGGGACATATTATATGCGCGTTAAGATCGCGACGTTTTACATTGTTTCGCGGAATTATACCCCTCCTCCCCCTAGCAATATTCAAATTGATCGTACATCCGTACAAAAATGAGTTTACTTCACGAAAATAATGCGTTAGGTACATGTGTTGTCGAAACCGTTGGACGACGGCGATTACTTCAACAGATTTTCCAGCTGCAGTTATAACCGTTATTATAGTCAATGTAAGTGAACTATGCACCGCATTTGAATATTTGTCTTGAGTAGTTCTATTGATTGCCGAGTAAGTTATAAATTCGTTTCGGATATGACCACGGAGTGAAATACTAAATTTGCCGTTGCGTATATTTTTCCATATTGTGTCGGAGTTAAGATGCAGCTGTTTTAATATTTTCATGTTATGGGCGCTATTTTACGCGAAATGTAATGATGCGTAACCGCACTTATGTGTAATAACTGTCATTACTATTAACGTCGATTTTGTGATATTATTCTATTTTGTTATGAATGTATTACTATTGAGCGAAATCATAAAGACCTTATGCCCACTCTTTTTCTTTAGATAACCTTGTATATCGATACTTTTAGTTGAATGTACATAGAATATCGACATCCACCGCGCTCGGCAGTTATAATAATACACTAGTCACTCGATAATTTGAAATTCAGGGGACTAATCTGAAAAATCGATTTATGGAGGTTTTAAATTTATCGATTGTTCGAAAATCCAAGGGGCAAATACGATAAATAATCTGAATTAAAGAGAGGTGAACAATTTTATTACAAACGAGTACATTTGTATTGATTATCTATTATTTTGTTAATTATACATTTATTTTGACATTTAAATTAAAATATTAATATTATTATATGTTAAAAATGAAATACGCTTTGTTTTTTTTTTGTGATCAATTTTTGCCACAGCCTGGTTCATAGCGTAATGGAACTTACTGATAGCCTTGAAAACGGTATCACGTCTTTCTTCCTCTGTTTCTGGTTATTCGAAAAACTGACGCAATCATGTCATAAAAAATGTTACTTTTTTCGATGTTATGACCCTATTATCGACTTCTCGAACAGTTTTCTTCCGAAATATCTTTTTAAAACGTTTAATTATTCTCTGGACAATTGGTTGGAGAGTCGAAGTGGTGTTGGGAGGTAAAAAATTAATATTGATATTTTTAAGATGAGGACTATAATTGTGAGCGATATAGTTGTAAATTATCATAGTATATTATTATTACTGATTTATTTGAGCTTATAAAGCGTTTCCCTCCGAATTAACAAGGGGATCGATGTACATGTACTTTTTTCTAAGTATAGAGGTTTTCACAAGGGACCATGGTTCAGTTAAATTTATGGAGCTTTTCGACTCTTCGAGATTCGAATTATCGAGTGACTTCTGTTATATTAATATCGCTTAATACTTGATATTATTAATAAATAAATAAATTTGATATAAATATTGACGCAGAGTATGCTGTTCAAACGCCCAGGTGATGGGGGTTGGGCAGTTGCGGGTCCAAAACGGACTGGGTGATTTTTCCCCGCTTAAGAGCGTCACAAAACGTTGTATGATATCTTAAACAATATGGGTTACGTTTGACGAAAACGTTAGATCACGCAATCAACCTACTTTTCACTTTTTAAACAGCTTTTTGTCGTCTTTACGAGTATTTAGTATTGCAAACATTTCTTTTTTTTTTAATTTATACGAATTTGTAAACAAACACTCGTGTTCAGAGACCACCCACGGAATAAAATCCTCTGCGTTTGGGAGTATTACACCATTCCGTGTAGCTGGTGTTTTTGTGCACGTGCGTAAATATTAATTACACGGACGGAATACATTATAATACGCGATAATTGTAATATGTGGTAATACAATCATCCAAACAAATCGTTCGAAATGTATTATTAATTATAGCGGATGTTAAACGGAATTCACGTGAAACGCAAAACGATTGCTCTGACGATTCTGAAACGTGTTTTAAAAATGCATTAAAACGTATAAATTATACGACGGTAAATCGCTAGCCAAGTACATTTTTACCGGACATTAGTTATTCATGTAGTATGATACGAGCTCCCGTTTATTCACGCCGGTGAACATCTGGGTTTTTTTCCACATACACGTTTTATTCGCTGCGATTATCCACGCGCGTTCGCGTTCTCACTGCAGTAATGCGATCAACTATTATTTGTTTATTCGCCGAACAATAATTATACTCCAGTAGGAGGCGTACAACACCGCAGCGTCTAAAGTATTCTAAACGACTTAAGCTGTTGTAAATGTTGTTTCTGACCGTTTTGCATGACAGGTCAATATTCTGCTCCGCCGTGTCGTTCAATAATATTATGGTTCACTCGGTATACGAAAACCAGCGCACGATATAAATACTATTTTCGAAACACATGAATTCGTTGTGTTTTCTATTGATTCGAACGTTATGCTTTACAGTTAAATCGTTATAATTTTACCTTTTGGAAACTGTTGTGTTCTTTCATTTCGCCCGGTTGTTGGTGCATATGTTGCACTGTTTTGAATTAAAAACTTCGTTTGCTCCTACTGTTTGCAGAAATATACATTAACGTATAAACGAAACGTTGTCGCTTGCTGAATTGCAGTAGGGCTTATATAAGTACAATAATAAACTGTGTATACGTTTCTATACGGTTGTTTTAAATAACTTATCCGAGTCCATGATCGTTCGTAGAACTGAGGTAAACGTGATTGTTAATTAAAATTGCAGTAATTCGGCGAGAAAAAAAAGCAAAGCAAACAAACGCACATTTGGCTCAATCAAACTAATTAAGGATGTTCGGCTTAATGAATTTCAAAAGAGGTAGAGCTGACACTCCACGAGAAAGTGCGTTAAAAGGATAATGCAATTGAAGGGGTATAATTTGTGAATTTATGTTATGACCACCAATTAGCGTATCGTCCTTTTTAGAGCACGCCAAGAATGTTTACACAGAACCATAAGTACCTACGTAACAACATTACGTATTCTGACTGAATTATTTAAATTATTTTTACTGCTTTTAAATACCCAAATTGGCTTATTAAGACAAACATACAAATAGGCATACCTCGTTATCGCGCGGCGGTGCACTCATTTGCGCACAAAAAAAAAAACTTTTACCAACAAACTGTCGACTCATTTGCGCACATTTAAAATATTGTTTGCTTTCAAATCGACAACTCGTTTGAGCACATTAAAGATTGAAAACAAAATGAGCCAATGCGCTGGAAACTGCAAAACACTGAAAACTCCTCTGAAGCTTGCAACACGTAATTATGATGTGAAATTATTTCGAAGGAATGTGCATGGAATTCGAAAAAAATATTTACCGATCTTGCCAACATTTTTAGAAGACGCTGGATAACAGTTAATTGTTGTTTGTTCAACATAATCTTTCTTACAACCGTAATTCGTTTAGTTTAGTTATAGTGACGAAGAAAATAATTTTATATTTACGTGTAAAAATAACTTCGATTTACTACAAAATGCAGATTACATTTTTTTGGGGACGGACTTTAGCGTACACTCCGACGTATTTTGTTCACATTTATACAATTCACGTACAAATTGTATGTCCGTACAGCGTTTGATTTATTGAAGTTATAAATAAACAGATATTATCGCATCAATACGTGGCAAACGTTATAAAATCACTAGTAATATAATGTATTTAAGTAATTTTTATGACGACTTTGAAAAAACAACGCGCGCAAACAAATCTTACTCTAATTATTTAAACCTAAAACCCTGTGTGCACAATAAAGTTTTGTTGTTATGCGCGAACGAGTCGAAAAAAAGGTCTACACGCGCAAACGGGTCTTACCCATGACCCTTTGACAACTCGTTGATTGGACAGATTACATCGAACTGATTTTCAATAAACGTTACGTCAACTGTCCTCATTACAGTTACTGTATTATATGACCAATGATCGAGTTTGTCGACCGACGATAATGTGAAATCATTAGTGACATCCAAATATATAATTTAACAAATATATGCATCTATGTTTTCCCACAAAAATAACATACAACAAATAATTCTAATGAGATTATAATACACTGGATACACTTCGCGTGTCGAAAATGTAAGAAAATGAGCAACTTTACTGTATACCACAATTTCGACGGCTCGTCGAGTATAATAATATTCAGTAGTAATTCCATCACGTGTTGTGGCTCTTATCGCGTCCCAAATTGTTTACCATTCTTGAGAACTCTGAGTGTTATGTCCAAGCTATAGAGTCCACTTTATCCGTTACCACCATCCGCGCTCCCGTTTGGTGGCGGTTCGATTTCTGGTTTTTTTAAACGGCGTCTTATTAGTTTTGTTTTTCGGCATTCCGTATTCGACTTGGTTTGCTGGACCAGACGCAGGACACGGAAGTAGATTATCTCGTTTTAGAGGATGTTCCATTTACCGAACTGCAACAGCTATATTATGATGTAGGTACGAGTTTAGGGAACAGAGCAGTTGACTGATCGAGTAATATTTCATTTACCCACTCTCGTGTTTTCACCGCGCCGCGCGTACAGTTACGCGAACCAACAACTCGCGGGAGAAGAATTATTATCGTTTAACGTTCAACGGCGCGTACGTATATGTATATATATCGTCATTTGTTCGCGACGAGAAATCCGCAGAGAATTTCGGTGCGAAAATCGAAAAACCTATCCGGGGCCGTACACTACGAGAATAAATCGGTGTACGTTCTTCGAAAAGCAAAATAGGGCGAATGTAAATAAAATATATACAATATACTACTTCCGATCGAACGTCGCACACGTATTGTATAACACACGCTTGTACGTGTAACTCGTGGTGCTCACGTGGACGTAGCGTTGTTCGATCATCGCAGACGTCGCGAAGTATTTAACTGATGAGCAGGTTACAATCGCGTCGTTACGTACGCTTTGTTATTGCGCACCCTTTAAAATCACTTCGACGCCCAAGGAAGAGTACTGCAGTGCAGCCACACCCCTCGGCAAGTCCTGTGTGTAAGTCGCCTGTATCAAGATCGGGTTTTAATTAAACGTCCTTAATCGCAGCAATTGATCCGAGCAAGTTCATACTATCGAGATAACGGTTTGACTTCACCTGTTACGACGTGGCAGAGGAGAAATGTTTTTCGGCGAGATAATCGATTTACGCAGTGTTTTTAATCACGACGGTGCGGTGCGCGTGACGTATCATATACTCGTAGTGCTATAGCTATTGGCGGCGCTCACTCACGCCCCCCCCCCTCCCTCCCACGTTTACGCGATGGGAAAACTTTTGAAACGACTTCATTAAAGAGTACGTAAACCCGAGCGAGGAGAGATTCAGGCACTTGGACTTTGTTGCAATCTATATTCCTCGCGCAGGCTTTATTCAAATTAACTCGTGGATAATCGTTTGCCGGGATAAAATTCCCCGGTAGAGGGCCCATAAGCTCTTTCCGGAATAACTCCTTGTTTTAATTATTTCCAAAGAGAATATAATCTCTTTGTTTTAATTATAAGTTGAGAAAGTTTGGCACGGACTTCGTCACAAATCGGGTCCGCGGCTTTGCAGCACGAATTTCTATCGGATATCCATTCCCGCAATGCTTGGCGCATTATTGGTTAGTTAAAACAAAAACAAAAACCAAAAAAAAAAAAAACCGAATATTAGTTAATTTAATTAAGCTCGCGAGGAGAACCGTATAAATTATATAAATGGTGTATACCGAATAAAAAACGTTGTGATGTATCGATGTTTCGGAGTTACTTTTGAACTTGAACGTGTATACAAAAATGTACGCTTTTAGAATAATTGAGCATATTATAAATGTATAGTTTGAAAGTAAAAAATAACATTGAACCGTTACTTTAAAATTTTTCGGTTCTCGACCGACACGCTTGCACGCCTGGCGTATGTGTAGTTAATACTTTTTATATAATGTTATCAGAGTTCAGTGCTCGCGGGATCCGTTGAACTGAATTCTAAATCACTCGAAAAAGTCTCGTGTTAACCGGCTCCGAGGCTTACCTACACGTGTTCATTGCACTACTCGAATATTCTCGGTCGGGCAAAACTTACAACGAATTACCACTTTATCGCGGTGAATCATCGTACGCTATGTGTGTGTCCAATAAACAATCGGTTTACGTCTGAAACTCGGGTGAGAACCGTAATACAAGTCGCGTCGTAAGTCGCGGAGGATGTGTACTTCCCGTCTGAAACGTACAGTCGATGTTATATCCGCAATGGTCGGGGTGTGGGGTGTGATGGGTATGAGAACACCAGAACAATTAATATATCAAAAACATTCCATGATTATGGTGGTATTATGTGTAAAACGCCGCACACCTTACACAAATAGCGCGAAGTTACGTTTAATTAATATTTCGATATCCAAGTCGTGGTATGTTATACACGTGATAACTTTTCACGAAGGTAAATTGTAAAATGAGAAATTTCTCGTACACAGGGACTATAGAATTTATATATATATAAATATATTCTACGTCAAGTCGAGAGCTGTTGTCGTCGAACGTACGTACAGGTCGTTCGGTGAATTATCTTCGTCGAGAGAAAAAAGAATTCGCAATAATATACATAACCGGAGGAAATACCAACCTGAGGTAGCCTAAATTATTATGCATAGCAGGAGTGCAACCCCAATGATAAAGACGAGAAACTTTGGTAATTATAATTGCCAATTAAGAGTCGAGAGAGTGTCATTAAGTTATTACAAATTATACATACCGAATAATACAGTCTTAGTAGAGTTAAAATTAAATGTAAATAACATTACAGAGTAGATAATAATTTAACATAAATTATAAATATAAACTCTGATCTTGTTTTGATTTACTCATTTAAAACCCGTTATTTATTAGTGTTATGGTAATGATTATTTTTATTCTTTTCCCTCCAATAAACTATGAATTCGTTAATAACAGCTTAATATGGAATTCGGTCGTGAATTTTTAATAACATTTATATTATGGCGAAATATACGATGGTTTTCGTTTAACTTCTACTTTTTCGGGGAACTCGATGTTATTTCTACTTCACAGCTTCACTTCTTCCGACCGAGACATAATGTTGTTTTAGTACATTTTATACTTACTACACTTTTAACAAGTGGATATCATATAACCATATTGAAACTTATATAATGTGCCAACAGTCGAGGTGAAGATAGTTCAACGGCACCGATGGAGAAGAATATTCCTACTGATAAGTGTATTATAATAATATTATATAACCATTATATGCTATGAGTAACCTTTATGTTCGTATTATTATGAGTCACTTTGATAAAAAATTGAAGACTGTCGTCGGACGCGCGGGGTGAACCATTAGATGGCGTAATTCTGTAGAAATATGATATTTCAACGAGTGGAAATAATCATGCGAAGAACTATAAGATAAAGTCTGTATGTTTTCATCACGCGTTGGAAAGTTAACATTTATCTGCGCGAGTGAAATTAGCTCACCCCCGATACCCTTTCGTATCCACAAGGATAAGATAACGCTGGATACGGAGTGAAGATGGTTGTCCAGCATGTGATGAGCTGCATATAGGTCGAACGGAAAGACAGTTTTACTTTGTTTTTTTTTTTTAAGCGAATTTGCGCGGTTCCCCTTTGACGTGCGGCATTTCGAAGACGGGCAAATCAGCATTGGCCTGGAAGACGATGAACGGTCTCGCGATGGTTTCCGTAATTTTTTCCGTACAAGATATGTTAGGCTAGTCCATTGATGTGTCATCGAGTCGAATGTTCCCGTCTCATGTCGGTATTGCGTAGGTAGCCTAATGTATGCCGTTAAGTATTTACACACAAAGTGTAGAACTGTGGTCTTCAACCTTTTTGGACTCGCGACCCACTATTTAGTCCTACATTTTTCGCGACCCACGGCCACGTGAGCTTTGTAGAAAAAGAAAAAAAAAGCAAAAATCTTAAATTATTATGTCCAATGTCATACTACGTGTAAAATCGTACCAGTGTACGAAACATGTACAGTGCGATTTGATATCCATTTAATATTACATGATATTGTTGATACAATATGTAAAATATATTACACTCATTTTTAATCTGTAACTTAATTTGTTAATACTCTACGTTAAATAATTGAAAAATTATTAATTCACTTAATATAATTTTATGAACTTTATTCTTTTTTTTTTAAAGAAGACTTATCGCGACCCAATTTTGGAGCTTACGCGATTTGCACCGGACAGTTATTACGTCTGGAAGATCGCGAAGTCCTTTTGGTACGGTGCGCACTCGGTGTAACCGCGTGTCAAATGGTTTTCTGTTAATTGCGCAGTCGTCGGTGGTGCACCGCGCTTAGCATTACGTCGCTATATTCTAATGGGTCGCGGTCAATTCAGACGGTCCGAACGACGTTCGTAGTCAGGCGAAAGTTTGCAGTCGTACGTGTCGAAATTGTATCAGACGCGTACGTGTCAAGTCGCTGAGTACGGTGAGCTCGTATCGGAAAACTGCACAGCGGTCGAGTTGAATTAATGAGTTGAACTCTCTGCGTTGTTTCGCGTTCACGTCGAGTCGCTTCGAACAAAACGTAAATCATTAGCTAGTAGGTGCGCGAGCAAGGTTTGAGAAAAATGCATAATACCTGTTGTTTTTTTAACGTCGAGTTGATTTGAATTCGGTGCTCGTGTCCTTATGTTATGTTTTTCACGCTTGTTCCAGGATGAACCATTATCTGTTCGGACTGCAGCCCGTGTGGTTTCACGTCATCAACGTCGTCCTGCACGGCCTGTGTAGCGTACTGTTTGCCCGCCTGTGCATTTCGGTGGCGGGGTTGCAACGCAAATACGGGCTTTTGGCTGGAATCCTTTTCGCCGTCCATCCGATACACACGGAAGCGGTAAGTTGGCAAAAACGTCAGGAAGTCGACACAAGTGCAAACAGCATTGATTTACGCGCAAACGGTTGATACCGTTCGCAATATTACTCATGTTTTGGAAGGTCTTGTTTTCGGAAAAAAAAAAAAAAAAAAACAATAACTTTTTTCCGATTTTACGTTTAACGGTGATTAGACGCGACGCGTTACGTAGATGCGTTTTTGTGAAAACGTACACTCTTTTTTTATTATCACTATGGTTTATCGGAAATTTGACTTTTTACACGAACCACAACGTGGACATTTCGTACGACGAAGCGGAATTCATTCCGGATAATGTTTACGCATACAAATCGAATCGGAACGGCTGTACATGTTTATAATTCGTGTTTAAAGTTCAGTTCGGTGGACGGAGGAGTGACTGCTTGGGGTGTTTCCTTGAAACGTTGATGCATTACCCACTCTGGGCGTTTAAACTTCAAACACATGTTATAAATGATTTAACTTTTGATTCGACATTCGATTTTTACGCGGAGAAAAATATTTTGCACCTTGGAGTGAGATTCAAAAGTAAATAATAAATTCCCAATATCCATGAAAAAAGAACATTTCCGAGAAAAAAAATTATAAAAAGTATATCGACCTTTAAAACCATCACGGTGAAACTTAGTTTTTCCAACTTTTCACGAGGGAAAGAAAACCGTTCTGTGTCAAGGCATTTAAAATGTTGGTGTACATATTCTAGTAAGTTTTCACATCGAACTGATTGGCCCAACTTTAGAACTAACAATTATGGTCCTATGCGTTTTGCACATCAATTGCACAAATTCGTTAATATACATCGAATTTTTCGAAAATGGCTATGATGGTTCTTACATTTGATGATAACAAACAGACTGAAATATAACCTAAATAATAGTCTTTAACGATGACAGCAGTAAAAACAATATTTATTTTTTATTTATTCTGAGTAAAATGAGGAACCATAGTAGGTTTTACAATTATGTGTTTTGTGCCTGTGTACACGATTTTGACCAGTAGGATAGCTTTGACGTATACAAACATGGTACATTTCTTTTCAGAAATGTCATCTATTTTGTACCTATGAGGAGGTAACTTTTTAAATTTCTCAATGGTTTTCCGAATAATTAAGAAAAAACAGAAACAAATGTGCAATAAACTTCGACCAAGATCGATATACGAACTCTGCACCGTCTAGTATTTTAGTCACGTACTATCCACTTGTTTATTTTGCATGGATACATTAGTTTTTATAAGATTTTCTTCGTTTGGTTGTTATTTTATAAATATTTATCGTAGCGACTTGAACACATTTTCAGCATCGATATTATAACGAGTACTTACACATTATAATTCAATATAAATATCATTATTTTCGAAACATCTATTTTTATTTTTGGTAAAGGTAGAACGTCAAAAGTTCAATATAACTTATTAGAAATTCGGCTTTACTACTAAATTGACCATCTTCAGAAATAATAACCGATCCACTCGATCTCTTTCGCTCAGAATCGTTTTTTTTGAGAGCATCGGTTTCGAGTTCATAAGACCCATTCGGAAATCTCACCTGACCAAGGAGTTTCGTCCGTTTTTAATTTTCAAATTGGATAGTTGTACCTAAAATATCAGTTTTTTAACGTTGAAAACCAACCAGGTACAGACATTTCAACGACCATACGTACCGGATACGATTAACATCATGCTCGAAATGTTAATTAACCCTTCTACACGTTTGTTAATCCCTACAGTAGTACGCCCTACGTGCACGATTCGTCATGATGACGTCACGTACCGTCGTCGCGTGATTTTTATTTCGGTCGATCGATCTTCTGCACGTACACAATAAATGGATAAGTTTGAAAATATAAATTCCCGTTGAAATACGTTCCGTGCACAAGTCTACGTTACACAAGTCTAGGTCTTACGGATGGAACATGTTTACTCTGTATGCGATGTGCACAACACGCGTGGGCAACGTTCGAATAACACGACGCGATGTGTAGGTGACGTTTTTCGTGAAATATTACCTTACCGTCGTTTTGACGTTCCTCTGCTCTAGGTGATGATACGACGCCACGATTTCAAAATAATTTTTTACTTTTTAAGAATATCGTTACCGACGGTGAATCCTGTTTTTGACAGTTATAAAGTATACCTATACCGAGGGGGAGGGGAGGGGCAAATGAAGGTATAACAAAAGTTTAAATTAACTGTAAAGATTTTTAATGTTTTTCGATATTTTTTTTTTTTTTGCGGGCAGTTATGATGTTTAAAAGAAATTTTCGGAAAAAAGGTGAAATGAAAACGTCGCACAGATCACGAGGTACACGCAGAAGGGAGAGTTTTTCGACTCTCCTCATCGAAATAAAATAATGTTTTTTTTGTTTTTCATTTATCCTGCCGGTATAATTAATATGGTTTCAAAACATTTCGTTTATCATAATTTTATTTTTGATATTTTGAGGGGACTTTACCAAGATTCAATAGATAATGAATCAAATGTTTCTAAAGTTTTCCGGACAATTCGAAAGAGCATTTTCTTAAAATATAAAAATCCTTCGTCCGTATACAAAGAACTGCTTTTAAACCGACCTCGCACGAGTCACTACAATGCATAGTTTGATATGCGTGCATTTTACAAACGACGACGATAACATGATGAAATGAGTGAAAACGAAAATTATCATAACGCATAAAAGAACAAACATACATTTCGTAGCGTAAATAGTTTTCATAATATTCAGCTCGAACGGTTGTTTTTCTTTTCCCCGCACTTATCCGCGTGATCACGCCCCGGTTACACCACATCTTCGACTACCGTAGATATCATATGCAGATTATTGTTTGGAAAATATATTTACACTTTTTATCGGAAAACTTTTCCTGACGTGCACACCCGCAGACGGGTAACATGCGTACATTATGACTGGAACAGACACACGCGTGTTCGCGGAAAAGGCTCGAAAACTGAACACACCTGAAGATAGACAGGGCAACGTGTCTGAAACGTCAGGTTATCAAAAGCCTACGTGGCACGGGATACACCGGAACATTTTCCTTTAATAAATCAACCGGCGAAAGTTTTAACAAATTTATATATATATATTACATATTTCATTCACGCCGAATTCCGGACTTTTGTTTCTGATCCCTAGAGAAATAATTACAAAAAACCCAGATCCACCGTTACGGGAAAGTTTTTTGAGTTTAGACAAGCCGCAGTTTGTATAAGATACAGAGAAGCCGGGAAAGTGATTGAATACGATGAACTCATAAGAATTGTCTTCTAAACGATTTCGACAATTTTCGATGGACTCGAAATACAATCGAACAACATATCGTAATAGACGTTTGAATGTTTTGTACGAAAGCAATACCGTTTTATTGGCACGATTTATCGAATAGATGATAATTCAACAAATTCATTTCAACAAGGATCGCGCGTGATGTACTTGAAAATAGTTTTAACGATTACGGGTTTCAAAAAAAAAACCACCACCGTTTAGACATTTTTTTTCGGCAAAGCGTTCGACTGTTAATGTTAAACGGTAACGATTGGAAATGAAATGTTTTTGGTCGAACCCACTCGCGAAAATAAAACATCGATGAACCGGGCGCGTTTCCCACGGTGATACAGCGTTACACAAAGTGGTCCGTGTCGAACGGTATAGCTCGTAAGTACCGTAAGACACCTCGGGATGTTAAACGGGAGGTTTTAGCGGTTCGCGTTCGCATAAAAACGATGTTGATGATAACAATAGAAAATTATATTAACACACGTTTTTTTTTTTTTTTTTCGCATTCAAGTGCAAATACCTGCTACGGTTTCGGCGTGCACCCACCGGCGCCCCCGGAAGGTGTATATCAATTCGTATACGACAATAACCGGGAACAAAATGCGTCGCGAGCAAACCGCTACGCGACGGGCATAAAAATAGGGTAGAGCACAGAGGGGACTCGGCGACGGTGTAGGGCGTAGAGGCGAAGGGAAAGTGTAAAAAAAATAAGACGGTCGCCGAGGATTGGCCGGGGGTGGGGGAGGAGCGCGAAGAAGGAGAGGATAACGAGATATACATCTGGAGATCGGGTTGAAAAAGGGTTGAAGATTTACGTGCCGTGAATAGGTAATGGGCCCGGTTCCGAGTTTATACACAGTTGATTTTCCGAATCCCGGCACCGTTATGCAGCCCACACGTACGCGGTACGCGCGCCGTCAGCCACATACCAAATCGGTTAAATATTAACAGATTTTTCGGCAGCCGCGGGTAGGTCTGGTCGGCGTTCGCGTCGAAAACCATGCCCACGCTATCAGACACATTATCCGACGGAACGAAACACATCTGAAGACATGAAATCTGCCGCGGAAAACCACTGACGATGACGCGGTGCGAGAAAGTCCTGGGTAATCGTTTAATGCCGTTCGAACTAGATTTGGAACACTAGTAGTGCCAGAAGAAAATGTGGGAACAATGAACGGTACCGATTTATTCGGTTGCTTTCGGACGAACAATATCGCACGTCGAAAACGCAAAATCGGTTTTGATGGAATTTCCCGGTGTGGATGGGGTATGTCGCGCAAAAGTAGCCCTCGAAGCGATCAACTGGTTGTGAAATGCAAATGTGACGCCTTCCGTAACACTCGTCGTATTTTCTTCATTCGATTCGCTATTGCACCGTGTGTTATGTTATTGTTTTACGTTCCAATATTCGTTACATTTCGTCCGATCCGAATTCGCAAAAACGCGTAATATAATACAGCACGGGTTGACGCTGCAGCGTGTGTTGCTGTCGGGCGAGAAAAACTAATAAATGGATTTATCGTTGTCCCGGCACCGTCGGAGGAACGCCATAGTTATTATATAACCCAGCTATGTTTACGCGTACAACAGCGATCGGGGCGGGGGAAAAAAAAAGTTCTGATATCCGTGGCACTGTCGGGCAATGCAAATGACGTAACGGTGGCTATGGCGGTGGTAAAACAAAACAACGAAATCGAGCCGGGGTGCAGCAAGACGTGTGCTTGTGTGAGAAAAAAAAAAAAAACAGAAAAAAGTTTCACCTAAAAAGTCTTTGAAATGATATACATCCGACTGCCGGGATGCTTGGCCGACTTTTTGATACCTTTTTTATTGCGTCATTGTATATTATATAGGTATGTGTATATAAAGAATGGAGAAGCAATGAATGGCCAAAAGTTTCACGAGAGGGCCCGAAAACCCTCAGTTAGCCAACTCCTTTTCTGGTACCTTTTTTTTTCCTACTAATGTTCAAGGATCTTTGACGGTGTGAGAAACTTTTTCTCGCCTCTTGTATATATTACAATATACATGAATAATTGTTTCTTTTCCCACCCCATTATCTTTTATCTCTTCGCTCTTCTGCTGTTTTCAGTAAACGAAACTGTTTGTGCAATTAATCGCGTGTACAGAGTTGAGTGTTTGTGGATAATTAATTTTTAATGAAACCATTGAAATGAAAAATAATATGTTATTGACAGGTCTCTCTCTCTCTCTCTCTCTCTCTTATTATTATTTTTTTTTTATTATTTTCAACTTGAAATTTGGTATCGCTTAATAAGAAAATAACCAGTCTTAGCATGTGTATGCGATTCAATATTCGACATGGATGAATGTAAATTAATTTACCAACGCCTTCAAAAAGTTATCATTGCTTTTGAAAATAATTTATCGCTAAAAAATAAGAAAATAAATAAATGCGATTAAGAAACTCAGGAAAGGTCCCGTCCATTTCGTCGTCTATTTTAAAATAAAACCTTGATTCAAGTGAAATATTATTTACTATTAAACTCTTGGGCAAAATTTTTTTATTCAAGTTTTCTATTGTTATTTAAATTTAATAATGTTTTCAATGACTTCTCAATAACTGATGTAGATTTTTTGTAGTCGTATATTTTTCTCGGATTTCGAATAATCAAGTATACCTTGATACTATATATATTATTTAAATTATGTATCCTACTATTCAACATTATAATTAGTTATTCTTTTTTTTCATTACTATATACATTTGTTTTTCGTTAAATAATGATTCATTTCCATGTAAGAAAAGCATAACAATTTCAATTAAAACAGCTTTGAATATTTAAAAGGACATTTTTTTCGCTTCAATAATTCAACATTACCGAAATCGACTGCAGATTTAGGATCCGGACGTCGTCGGTCTCGATTTAATTATTTTTCGGGCTGATTATCGCATTTTGCGAAACGACTAAGAGTATAGATAAATAAGTCAAACCTAAAAGGTCGACCCAATGGTAAAAGCTTACTCGGGATTATATAAATACTGTCACCGTCCCCGAAGCACTCGAAAAACTATTAGAACATTCTATAGGCGACCGGCCGTTAAATGTACTCTTCAACTTTTCTCGATTTCCAATTTATACAACGGTGCGAAATGCAAGACACGTATTGACGTTTCACGTCAGCCCGAAAATGGTGAAGTTAAACCGGTCGGTCGAACTGAAATAGCAGTCAGAAATTGCCTCTACTGCGGTCATATTCCGTCGCCTGGAAAAACTGTCGATCGGAACTTGCAGGTTTTAATCCCCTGCGATGTGTGCGGATTTCCGAGGTAGTAACTCTTTGTGAAATTCTTTCTAATAAACTTAAGTCACTGTCGTCTTCGTACGAAGCTCTTATAAGAAACTCTCTCTTTCTATCTCACACACACACACTCGCACCACACGTACACGCACGCTCCCACACTGGCACACACACGTGTAGTATGGTCCCCAGGGGTGATTTTAATTAAAAGTTGTCGTCGCTATTGTCGACGGCTATATTGTCTGGGAAAGAACGGCGGCGTCGGCGAACAAACGCAACGCGCGAAAATATAGCCGATGGAGACAATTTCGGGAGGAATAGCAACAGCAGCAGCAGCATCAGCACCGTGGTCGCGGTATTATAGTGGTACCCCGGGGACGTTTACCGTTTTAATTGCGCACGCTCTCTTCATCTCGCTACGATTACGTGTGTCGCAGTGAAAATGAGTTTCCTTCATTTTTCTCCTATCTTTGGATTTGGTCGTCTTCTAGGGACAATTGGTGAGATTAAGAATGATACGGTTATCGCCAGATATTATGTTGATAATATTATATATTTATAATTTTTAAATATAAGTCCCCCCCAAAAAAAAGATGCGCCACCGATGTATACAGAATACAAGCAGAATAAAAATTTGCATTCGCGCACATAAAATGCATTGTTTACAAGGGTATAATAGTATACCATACAGACACATTTAAAATTAAATAACATAATGAAACGATTGAATCATCCTAATTAATTTACATCGATTAATATAACATAACTGTCGAATATTTATTCATTTTATTATAAACAAATGAAATGCCATATTTTAATTCTAGAGCACCCCATTAAAATAACTATTGTTATTCATTTTCACAATTTTATTCTTTGTTTCGATAAAATTTTTGCGACCGCGAAATGAACTCTACTGATTTTCCTTGCACACGCTGTTTCTTCGATTGCATTTTTCGTCCGTGGTATTCTGAACTCTTCAAATTTGAATTGAATTGCTAGACCGACCTTAGAAAATGACATTGGACGAACTAGAACCGGAAACTGAGCCGCTGAAGTGCAGGAATCGACTGTTCATCCGATTTCCTTGGCTGCGTGTAGACGACGGTACGCGAGCATCGGAGCATCGGATAGTCCGCTTGCTGGACCGAGGAAAATGGCTCACAGTGTTGGTCCTTGGTCCTGGCGTGTCTGACAAACATATGAAAACGACCGAAGGCGTTAACACTACAATGATATCTGATACGTACTACAATGATGCTTCGGTTGATGATAGATTAGGACGGACAAAAGAGATCGTCAGAGTCGCAATGGTAGAGGTTATACGATACCACGGATTTCGAGGCCATAAAGGTTGAGGAACCGTGTCTCCGACGAAAGCGAAGAAGATAAATGTAGCTGTTTCGGTATGTTCATTACTTCGCACCCCTCGTGGCAAACATTCCATTGAAGTGCGATATTATTTTTTTTAGTTACTTGCTTAGTTCAAGTTCGTTCCACTTCAGTAATATTGCTGTGCGTTCGAAGTACATTATTTACGTTTTGACACAATCAGAAATTACCCAACAATTGATTACGTAATAAATTGTTCGTTGTATAATAGCTACCTATATCGTCTGTGAATAATATGAAACCGTTTTGATATCTTTAATTACCGGCTGACGATATGTACATTTTTCCACTAGAGTATATGTCAGTTTCCTAGGAAAAATCCTTTGAAGTTTAGGGTGAATGCGTATGTGTGTCACGTGGGTGTACTTATGGGTTTGTGGGAGCGGGTGCTCGTGTGCGTGTGTTTCCTTCTCTATGGTCAAAACCATAAAATGGTTTCAACAACGGTGCGCACTGTCGCATTATTACCACGAAAGTCAACGAACTCAGACGGCGGTGGTGGTGGTGGTAGTGGTGGTGGTGGTGGTCCCTGGCGTACGCTTTTTAATAACGACCTATGCACATCGCATAAACTTGCCCCCGGCAAAGGGACCGAGAACGGTCCACGGCGTCCGGTCTAGACCGTTGCAGCCACCTGCGACCCAAGCCAGCCCATATTATTTTTTTTTTCATCTTTTTTTTTTCGTTTTAGAACTAACGATCATCTACTAAATATAATTCCTTGTATCTAATGCCCAGTTCGCTTTCGAAACGAATTGATTTTTATAATAATTATGCTCCACCAGATACCAGGGTATCAGTGCGTAATACCTAACCGGACCGTTTTCCGAGAGTGTAGTGTTGCGTCAGCGCACTTTTCCGGATCGATATGAACCCAAACGAGCAGTTTATGATACTGTATTCGTTATGAACAATTTTCATTTTTTGACCAAAACCGCGTATTATAGTCACGTATATAGGACGAATGGGAAGAACGATGTACTCCACGACGATTATTTTTCTCCCGCGGAGATTTCCGTTTTTCCATCGACCTCGAAATCAGTTGCTGTTTAGTCCCCAGAGGGTAAACATTCGCACTGCGCCTACACCGAACGCGAACTCGCCGGTGCTTTCGACGACACCGTAGCCCGTGCTGAACGTAAACAAGCAAATAGGTTGGGCGGGTAGGTGTCTCGCTTCTATTATGCCGTTCTGCGATTTAGCTGCACTATTTGTACACACACGCACACAAACACACACACACACACGCACGCACAACGCACCCTACTCCCTACGACCCATCGATCTGCTCTCGGCGAATCGCGAGCCACGTCCCTGACATGCGCTACTCTTTTCCCCACGTGTTTACGGAGCCGAAAATTTAAAAAATATTCCGAGCAAGAGAAACGGGAGAAAAACAACCGATAAATGAAATACGTCAAGGTATAATACCGACGTCGAGCCGTCCCCGGTCCCACTCGAGTCTGAATCATCCGACCGGAGTCGGAGGAAACGTGTTCGAAATCGATTAGCGTTTCGAATCCATACTCGTTTTTCGGCGAGAATATTTTGACGAGCGTACGAAAAGCGTCGCGTACAACGTCGTCGGTGTTTTCTCACGCCACGCAATTATACCGCAGCAACAGAACTCGTATCGCTCGTACGTTCGTCTGGTATCGACGGTATCAACCCCATTGTTAACAACTCAACCATGCGTGCACACGGTGTTGACCACGTGCTCCGGCCGACCAGTGTCTCATCGTTCTTAAAACTGTTTCAGGTCACGGGGATCGTCGGGCGAGCCGACGTATTGGCGTGCCTGTTCTTC
The DNA here is from genome assembly GCA_949715065.1 of Periphyllus acericola. NCBI lineage: Eukaryota > Metazoa > Arthropoda > Insecta > Hemiptera > Aphididae > Periphyllus > Periphyllus acericola. Next base: position 9,713,243 of record OX454272.1, read on the forward strand.
CTGCTGTCGTTTCTAACGTACCACGAGTAAGTACATCATTTATTAACACATTACTGTAATTATTTGGTACCGTAGAAACTTGTGTGACGTAACAGATTGGATCGGCACGGTTGAACATAATAATTGTGCCGAGACATTTTCAACCACATATTTTAGTTGTGCATATCTTATAACTGCCCACAATATACTATCGTTATGTTTAAGTCTTTTTTTCTTTTTATTATGTCATCGATTATTTTACTTGACGCAACATTAATCGTAAACACATTAAACGTATACGAAAACGTAGCCGGTATAAATATTTAATTTTTTATTATTATTTTATTAAATATTTTATTGATAGATTATTAAGTGAGGATATTGATGCCCCCCGTTTATTAGAGCGACTTGATATTCTTGTACACTGTAATACTAGGTTTCAGAGTCAATTTTATTTACCTTTAAGTAGCTCAAATTTTGCTAAAAATGTAACCTTAATTAAGCTTGTGAGCGAATATAATGATAATCTCTAGCTTTGTACGGAGACATTTTTATTTTTATTATTATTCGTATACTTACTAAGTTACTCATTGTTTACTATAAAAAAAAAAAAAAACTTTGTACTACTATTATTATTATTGAATCTTCAAAAAGCCGCTTGGCGTTAATTAATAAATTAATAAATAAATATTGAGATATTATAGACGAACGGTTTTGAACGTGTAGAACGCCCTATTTGTCGCACGTAAGAATTAAAATGTTCTTTCGGCCATTTATCGACGGCAGATCTTCGATATTTTAACGTTGTGTAATGCCTTATAGCTTTTACACATCGTCCGTTATACAGGTTTTCGTCTCAGGACTAGTGATCAAATAATATATTTATAACAATATACTACTACGCGTATAACGTTGGGTCGATTTAATATAGAAACTTTTGCATTTATGTACTTCATTAAAACGTAAACGATAACAGGTATACGCGAACAGTTTACTTGTTTCCGGCGAACAATATTTCAATTAAAATTACAACATAATCATAATAATATGTGCCTGCCATGTTGCTGTGTTTTGATGTGTTAATAAAACTATTTTAACCACACATAGCACAAAACGTTTAAAAGCACTTAACGTTAATCAGAAATACGTGGTATTTTTTTTCCTTGTCTACTCGTAATGTCTAACCTCTCACGGTTGATACGTTATGATACGCGTTGCTTATGAATTATGAACGAGTGCGGTGAAGTTGACAAGTCAACTAATTCCACAGCACAGCGGTATTTTATAATCCCATAAACTATCTGCGGGTCTTATGTTGAGGTAATACATGTAAGTCTACCACGTAATAAGGTGATTTAAACTAAAAACGAAAAACCAAAACAAATGAAATAAAAAATATATCTTAAAAAGCTGTTCGGCTTTTAACAAAAGTTATAAAGAGCGCTGACGCTAACATCTTTATATGCAACTCCAAGGGTGGGTTTAGTCCCATAAGTTGAACTTGGTGTAGGTCAATATAGAAAGGTAAGTGCCATGTGTAAATATATTACCTGATAGAATAGGTTTTCCTTTTTAAATTTCGATTTATATCAAGCATTTCATAATGGTATTGAATTGATGCTACCATGATAAAACTAAATTTTCTTTAAAATATTTTTTTTGTGTTTGTTGTTTCTCTAATACATATTAACGAGGGCTGCATTTACTAAGAGCGAAACATGAGGTTGAATATTTTCAAGTTTTTAAACAATAGCCGTCATTTCCAGGGTTCAGATATAATAATTATATTTTAAGGATTACGAAATAAATAAATCGTAAACTTAATAATATAATATTGCATTTTTATTGTGTCTGGTGCAATTCAGTGGGGAACTCAACATCAGTGTTCCGTTTTCGATCTTAAGAGTGTCTTGTTATCCAACCTTGTATTTTCGATGCGGCTTGTTCTCTACTCGCGAGTTTGTTTTCAGAAAAAAAAAAAGTTGATACAACCAATGCATTCCCGGTACTCGACAATGATTACACTCAAAGTCTATAAAAACTCGTCATAATAATATTATTATGAATCATTTAGCGGGTCTCGTTGTTTTTGTCGTTCTCGCGCTGTCACCGGTTAATTAGTTAATCAACTCAGTCGATTCTCTCGGGAACTGTAGACATGGGATTTATTAATATTTAACTAATCCGCCAACGGTATAATGGCGATGATGAAAATGATTTTATTTTTAGTATTTTTTCAACACGCGTCCTCTTGATTCGTAATTAATCTTAGCCGCGTGGAGTCGGAAAAAAAAATAATAATATCATTGTACACTATGAATATTATATAATGACTGCAGTGCGAGCAGCGCGCGTTCTCCGTCATCGGAGGATTAAAAAATCCACCGGTCGGGTTCGCGGTAAATCGATCACGGGATTTTTTTTCACCGTTCAGCGTATAATACCGCCGCGCCGAGCCGCAGTAGCTCTGCGATTCCGTTTTCTCTCGCTCGCCCTCTCTCTCTCTCTCTCTCTCTCCGTCCGTCCGTCCCTGAATAATTGAAGAGTACAAAACGAGGAGCCGTACGGTTTTTTTTTCGGTTTTTTTTGCTCCCTCTCTCTCTATCTCTCTCTTCCTGTCTCGCCACGTCGCGCGCGTCCGACGCAGTGTCGTATGATTAAGAATGAATGATAACCCTCCGGTGGAATTAGCAGCTGTGCCGAGCAAAGTGCCAGTAAATTGTCGGACATTTATTTTAGCCTTACACGTTCGTCCTCCCCCCTCCCCGTGCGTGTGTCTGCGCGTATAAAACAAGTATTTTTAACGGGTGCGCGTCGTCGCCCCGCGTGAGAGGTACACTAGGTGCGGCGGAGTCCCGTGCCCCGGCGATCGTTTGTCATCGCGCGCGGTCGGCAGATTAGACGCGGTGGCGGTGGCACCGGCGGCATCACGGAGGAGACGTTTAAAAGCGCACAGACGTGTAATCATTAGTGTCCGCACACACGAACACACGAGTGCGTACACACGTACCTAGGTCATGGGGGATGATCTCGTTTCCCACCCTCTACCCCCGGACGCCGTGTAATCCGTGTATCCGATATAATATACTGTTCCCGTACGTTTTACACGCATCCGCGCGATATTGTACTGTACGTTATTAGCACCGGAATAGTGTGCTAAACACATACCGCCGGTGTACCAGAACCCGAGAGACCCATCGCGAGCTCCTCATTACGATTTCGCTCGAGTCTCCTGTATTATGCTTTGTACGTCTACACGGCTGATTGGCGGCCTTTGTTGTCGAGGACCACTCCGCTGGCCGTCATCCCTTATCACGACCACCACCCCCGCCGTAACTTCCGGTCGCGACCCGCACCCCGTACGAATCGAACCACACGATATGCATAAATACACGCCGCCACGGAAGGGATGGTATTTTTACGTGTCGTACATACGAATCCGGCGGCTCATTGAAAGCAGCCAATTTTACCGATAACAATCGCCACGGGACAATATACCGTCATTATACGTCATACTCTACACGTCATTTTACACCATTGTGTACGCGCATTGTAAACTTTACAAACCGCGTTTTGTCATAAAATGATTTGGCAAATGAGCCCTATGAACGCTAACGGCCAACGCCGATGTCGTCCCGAATATTCAAACTTACGTTTTAATTATTGTACACGTTTTTTATTATAAAAATACCGTTAAGTCAGTATACGTCTATTTTATTCCGACATTAATCGAACGACATGGCTATTTATGTAATTTACTAATTATTAATTTATATTTTTTAACCGTAAACGTCGAATCATGGCAATCGCGTGGGTTAGGTCGATTGATCAAAGCGTTCTCCGTAGTTTCTCCATTCCTGTAATTCGCAAGTAGGTTTCTTCAAATACAGGAATACCACGAAGACGTTGGACCTCGGGGCCGGAAGGTAGTTTTTTCACTGGAAATCAGTCGTCCGAACGCAAAATGAATATACAAAATGATATCGAAACGATGTCCCTCGGGGCGTTTAATCGCGAGCGCATGGCCTATACTGAAATATGATGTGTATCTTTAAACTCAAAGGCTTGGAGAACTCTTTTCCCAGAAGAAGATGCAAATGCCCTTGTTTGTGATTCAATTCGTAACAGTCGATTTAGGCGACGAACTAAAGTACGTGTTGGACTTACAAGTTTCGATTTTCTACGAATAACCATATATTGTACTAAAGAAAACGAATTTCAGAACTATGATATCAATGTGTAGGTTCTAGAGGAAGTGTAACTTTTATCAAACTTTGATCACTTATAAAGTATATATTGAGTTATATTTTTCCTACGCCGCCTACATCTTTAAGATTGAACACCCCTCAAATTTCATCTCGGCTCCTTGACCCTGTTGACGTGGATGCACCTGCTATTATGTGATATGTCTTCGATTTCTTTTCGTGTTTCGTCTAATAATCCACTAATCACGTAACTAGCTTCTAACAACCTCCCTAAAGATCAACGTCATCACCTGAAACGACAACAGAATAGATACTTCCTAGATTATATTTTAATCTCTCTAGCCGTTGCAGTTCTATCAATGGATGACGGATTTCCACACGTGAATCACTACCAATTATTTTTTGTAAACCAATCGCTCACAACATTCCAACCAAATTCGCGTACAGGGTGTATATATTTTTCTAATAAAACAAAAAATAATATATAAACCATTAAACTACTGCGTTGATCGTGTGAACATAACTTAACTTGTCGGTTTCCATAAACACTATGTAGTACTACTAAAAATCGCTTCTTCGGGGATCGATGTTTTAAAGTAAATAAATAACCATGTTTTAAAATACGAACGTGGCCCGAATTTCGTTTTAAACGTTTTTACCGTCGTGCTATGCCGAATAATATCGACTTTCTAAACGCGCAGATGTAATCTGATTTAACAAACATTTTTCTCGTCGCCACCCGCACACTATTCGGATATCGGCCATTTTCATGCGAACAAACGTTGCCCTCTGCGGGCGTATTGTGAAGACGGATCGCGTACTGCCAACCTCTCCTCCCGCCCCTACATCAACTGCGATTCAACCCACTCGCAGCCAGCAGTGCTCACACGGGCCGCCCGTAATCCATAATCTACAATAATTATTACTGCAGCGACCACCGCGCGCCGCAGCGGAATGTAATTATTTAATTTGTCATAGGAAACAATAGTTAATGCGACTGGACGCGTTCCCGTCGAAGTTTAACCCTTGTGATTTATTACAGTTTCTCGCCGCATTGAAAACCAGCGGAAAACAATCGGACCATGACTCGGCCACGGCGTGCACTACATACCATTATACACATTTATATATATATACATATATACCATTGTTACGTTGTATTTATATAGTTCGCGCGTAGTGATGCCGGTCGTGGTAGGGGTAAGGGGCGGGAAAACACTAAAAATTCGCCACGTCATCGGGTCGTCGGTGGGAATTCCCGTGGTGATTGTTTATTCTAAATTCGAATCCGGGGCGCTGCAATGGTTTCCATGTCTGCTGTAGTGTTTCATATGATATAATATCATCGTCACGCCGGTACACGATCCTGAGTAGTTGTTATCAAGATGTTCGAATTGCTCCGGACGGTGATCAAACGATTTAGGTCTTCTGACGTTTCCAATACCGGTTTCCGACCACTTGCGCGTGTTCGTGCGACTTGCGTTCGACGGAACGTCTTGTATGCACCGGACACATGGTCTCCAATCTATAGACTACGAATCTATGTCACGGAACGCATCTGACTTACTCGTTTTTCCACGGGGTATTTTTCACACCGACCCTCCTATGTTCATCGAAAATTACTTAGCTCTGAAGTCATATTATATTTGTACTACGTGCTTCAAACAATGCGTTCCTTGTACATTTTCCGATTTTGCGTTGACTTCGTATGACCGTGGTCGCATTAAAAGCGTGCAGAAATATACGACGTACAAATGAGTCTGAATAAAAATCCTTAGTTGAGATAAAACGAATCGTTATTGTTTCACGTTTATTCTATTAATACAATCGTGATAACACGGTATACCACATGGATATCTTACGCCAACCGTTGTTCGTACCAAATGGACTGTGTATTCAGTTTAAGATTTGTAAACGTTTACCATCCAGAACATAAGACCACATCATAGATCAACTGAATATGTACGTGCGTTGGCCAATCCGTGTGCAACAGGAATATAAAATCGACAATGTTTAAAAATAATATTTGTTACGTTTTTGGTTTTGAAATAAATTATGTGCGCCGCGGCTGAAAATTAAAAAAAATAATAAAAGTTTGTAAATACGGTAATAAATAAGCGCGTTATCCACGAGAAGTGTATCTTAATACGTACAAGCGTGTTATATAATAAATGACAAAATAAAAAGAAAGATTAATTTGGTAACTTTTTTTTAAGTCTAATTATTTTGTACAAAAACTGAAATTATATTATGAATAAGACCAATTTATGTTTAAATAATTGGGATATAATTTATTTTAAAAGTATGATGCAACTCGAGTCGAATTTATTATTTAGTTTACTACGGCAACAGGACCGTCCGGGAGATTACATTTAACAAGATATAGCTAACTGTGAAAAATAAACTTTCTTCATAAATCAAACTGTGTATATAACTATAATGTCAAAAGCTTCCACCGCCGACCAGCGGGCCTAACCGTTAGTTCGTCCATCTAGTAAATGTCACGTCGAGTTTTTTAAAAATGTATCGTTCAGATGAAATATTCAAACTGATCGTATAGGCCATGCACGTATAGAGAAATAATAAAATTAATTTTTAAACATTATTTCTGTGCTTGTTTTCTCGCGATTACTATAACGCTGTGTTTGAGTACCGTTGTGTCTTGATAACTGATGTATTTTTTTTTTCCAAACCGTTTAGCGCTCGGTGGAAACGCAGAGAACGGGTGGTGCTTAGCTGCGCATTCGGAGCGTTATCGATGTTGGCCAAAGAAACCGGACTTATGGTCCTTTTAGTGAATTTGGCGTACGACGTGTACTCTTCGTGGGGCTACATTAAAAAGTGAGTATATTTATGTGTTTTGAAAAAATAGTGATCACTTGTAGTTTCAAAAGCTTTATACAGGGTGTATTCGATCATTATGGTTAGTGGTCGTGAAAATAATATTATTTTTATTTTAAGAACATTCTGTACAAACAATTTAGCTTAACGGTTGTTACAGGTAAAGATAACAAAAAATATTCAGTGAATATTATGATGTGCGTTATAATAATAATTGTATTAAATAGACTGTAGATTAAAAAAACACGATTACATTAAAATAAAATATAATGGGTCATGAATATAAATTAAGGAATTAGAATAGTATGTAATATTTTATAATGCGACTAGGTACACATATTTGATTTTAGAAGCATTAAAATGCATTTTGTTGTTTATGTAGAAGTGTTTGTTTGTTAATAATGTTAGTGAAATATGAGTTTTTAGTAACAGTTGGATCAGAAACGAATTTAGGAAGCGAAAGTTCTGTAATTGAATTTCACGAGATATTATTGGAATTATGACCTGGAGCAGCAGAAATATAAGATGGACTTGATTGGAATGGAGTATTAGGAAAATACTTCGAGGATTATTGATAGAACGATAAGTATTATTTTGAGGGTTTATAGAATTTATTTTTGGTGCTTAACAACGGATTGGTATAATCTGAACCTCTTTAATTTGGTTGTACGGCCCTCGGAGCAGACTTATCACATTTAACACAACGAGATTGCTGGCAACTGTTATGAGTGCGTCCATATTCTTATCAATTGTGACATTGCTGAAGACCGCGTCTGTTTTATAAGGTTTCTTCATTATTACTTTTGTACTTAATAACGAAGTGATTTGATATTCTTTGTTGTTATTATCATTAACAACAAGGTCAAAATAAAAATTAAAAAAAGACGATTGTTTTAATTATAAAGTTGTAGACTTGATTGACTATACGTTGTCCTTCTTTAAATAGGGTAGCCGAAATGTCGGTACATTGGGTACTTTGGTGGAGGTTTCTGATCCTAATCGGAAATTGGAAGGAATGTGTGATTTAATTGATCCACAATATGTTGTTGTAAATTGAAGGACCGATAGGTCAAACAATAAGATAAGATGCGGTCGACATGCACAAAAATCGATTTTCACTGGTTATTTGAGAAATTTACAATATGTCACATATGTAAAAAGTCGTAGTCAGTGACACGAACTTGCGTTGGGAATGAGGTATATTTGCTATATTAGTATTGTGTGTCTAGTCGAGTGCAATAAATACGCTGTCATTGGTGTCATATGAAGCGAGAACGGCGATACGGTTTGGCGAGGTACAAAGGTTTGGAATTTTAACCTTCATGACGTGGTGAAACCGAAAAATTTGATGATAATATTTGCTTGCCGAAGACGTTGGCGAGCTAAGCATAACATAAGGTACCGATTCTTCGTACATTGTTATGAAAATTATCAGTCTACGAGACTGGCACTTTGCGGCCCAAAATCACGTTATCGAATAATTCACATAATTACGGGAGTAATAACTGAGCAAAAGTGAGGCGAACGTAAAACGCATGCAATAATGTTAAACGTGAACTTAGAACAATAATAAAAAAAAATAATAATAATAATAATATGAATAATTATACATTTTATGATAAAGTTTTTTTTAAATTATTTGTACAAAAAAAAATTACAACAAAAGTGTCAAGAGCCGTGATAATGATGTAAGTTGTACATTATTGCGTGAAAATTAGTTTGCTTTGTTTTTCACGGTTACTATAGGTACACCTATATTATATTTATGTAATATTTCATAAAGTCGTTTGACTTTTATAAAACTTTCCCAAAAAGCGCTCATCTTAGACAAAAAAAAATAAGTTATTTTCGTACACAACCCAGTATAATATTGTGTAGGTAGGTGCAAGCGGAGTGATAAAAAAAAAATGACAATAATAATAATGGTTTTTAACGTTTGAACACTTTCTTTTGCCAAAATTTAATTGTTTACGGAACAATACAAAGATAAATTTAATCAAACCATCAATTAATAATTTGTTGCGTTAAACTTATTGTGTTGTAAATGTAAATTTAATAACTAATAATTAACGATAGTTGAAGTTTTTATTAAAAGCGGCTTGTTGTAGTGGTAATAGCAATTCCAAGTACATTGTTTTTCACTTAAAATTATGATCATCCCGTTTGAATATTCAACTTTATGCAACACGGTAATTGTTATACTTAACAACTAAACGAAATATAATTATATTGGTATTTAACTAAGTATAATGAAATCGCAAGTGTAATCTCGTGGTATTCTCTCAAACGCTCACGTAAAATATGCTTAGGTGCTCATTTGTGTGTTTAACATTTTTCCGTTTGAAATTACTTTGAAAAGTATAATATAGTTTATAAACGAGGCTTTGGACGAAACGGTTTGAATAAAAATAAATATTTTCTCGCTCAAAAACGTTATCAATACAAAAAGTAATAAATTCTGTTTTTGAATTATTCAACTAGTTAATATCTAGTCATTCTTTACGTTATCAGTACGCAGGTAAGTCAACGCATTATTTTTGTTTGGATGTCGAGATTATAGTTTTTCTGATCTACTTAACGATCAAAAGAATTAAATAAAAACATGGAAGGGCTGTGTTACAAACTGGGTGGTTTCTGCCATCACGCTATTCGTGTGAACATGTATATTATCAAATGTTTTTATTGTTCCCTAGAAAACATATTTTATACATCTATAAAAAAAAAAATCGTCTTCTTGGCTGGCTGTTTGTACGTTTAAACTACGCCTCAATAAAAAATCTTTCCATCAACCTAGATCAGTGGCCGGCAACCGGCGGTCCGCGGGCCGCATCCGGCCCCCGTGGCTATTGAGTACGGCCCGCTTTAAATTCTAGAACTTTTTTTTGCTAAACTTTCTGAATCATTTTCAAAAATTAAAAATCAAGCTGCAAAATACTTCAAGTTTGTTTGGATCCACTTAAGTGTGTGACCAGGCTCTTTCTCAGTTGGAAAAAATTAAAAAACAATACAGATCACGTTTAACTGATGACCAGTTTTAGACACCATGTTCTTAGAGTGGGCAAAAGTAATTTTAATGAGGAAATCGAAAAATTAATTAACAATATCCAACAACAAAAATCACATTATGCATTTTACCAGTACATTACATCCATACTTTCATATTATAATTATATAAAAAACTTTAATTTTTATTTTATACATTTTTATTATTTTAAGTTTTAGATAGTATTGTTTTGTATATATAATAAATAATTAAAGAATAAAATGTTTTTATTTTTATCTGGCCCGTGACCTTTCTTTAATTTGTAAATGTGGTCCGAGAGTTCAAAAAGGTCGCCGATCACTGACCTAGATCAATCGTTTTTTTTTTTTTTACCTTGGGACGGTTTCGGTACCGCGGACTTATAGGAGTATATGCGTCAACGATTTTTTAACGTCCTAGTGACATACTCTAGTATTCCTGAATCGGTGATTGTAATGGTAGAATTTTGTGAACAACTGTCCATACCGTCCATTCGAGTGCGGTGTCCTCAGCAGCAATGCGGTTGAACTTGAATCGGTTCTTGCTTCTAGTGAACCAGATGATTCTAGTCGGCTGCATTTGACGAGAATTTCTTGGTTAGAGGTTTTATCGTTTTTGACGTCGGTGTTATAAAACTGTAAAAAGTAGTGAATAACGACGTACAACAATACGCATGATATGACGGATCGGCGAGAGAAACAAATCAAAACTGTACAGTAAACGTTGAAACAAAAGCAATAAACTATTTATTTTTCATCAATGTAGACATGACAATTTATTTATTCGCTTCAGTGTGATTATTTATGAATTTCGGTTTTCGTATGAATAAAAAAAACTCTCTTGTGAGACGTTACCTTGTATGGTTATCGGAATGCGTGAATAACTGCCGCGGCACAGTATAAACAGCCGTAACTAGCATTAAATGTTATAAAAGTAATTGTAGGTATAGCCCGGAAGTCAAACTTTACTTACCACGTCTTATATACCCCAATAATATACCCAATCCCCGAAACAGGTAAATAGACAACTGAATAACGGATTGCGATGGATGAACACAAAATATAAATACACCAATGTTGTGTTTTTTTTCTAATTCGTATCAATTCTATCGATAATTCGTGTAACAAGTAACATGATAAATAATCGTTGATAGCTCACATTCATTAGGTAGCACCAAAATACTTCCAACATTTTTACATCCCTTTACACAACAGGTACATAGTATTACTATAAAGTCACAATCGTCGTTTTTAATGCAACGCTCAAAGTATTTGGTTTTTATACTTTTTTTTTTTTTACCAACAGCCCGTTTACAGTACTACGGATTATTTTATTTTTATACTCTTTAAACTTTAACCCTCTTTCGTCTATAATACCGTCAATAATTAACCTGACGATAAGTTTTCTCATAAACTACCCCGTTTTAATAACCGAATAAAAAATGTTGGTAATTGGCATTAATTATTCGTGCAGGTTGTGTTTAACGATGGTCAAATGTTATTAGTTATTACCTTTAATCATGTTGAAAAGAACGAGAGCTTATTTTAATAATATTTTTTATTTTTATTTTACAGGTCATTGGTAGAACACAGACAGACTGAGGAATACAACTCGTTCACTAAACGAGCTGTGAAAACTATGGCCGCCGTATGTACTTGTATTTTCGTTTTTTTTTCTCTTTTAATATATTTGAATACGAAAGAAATCTAAACATGATTTATCCATAACGAAGGGTACGTTCCGATAACATTTTTTTTTAGTAGAGCTCTGATAGAATATTACCGTTTATGTAAACAATCATCTCAATATTGCGATTTTATTTTACCGACGATTCGGTTTGATAACTTTCACCAATATAAGCTGAAAACATGGAATAACTATGTGGACGCTTTACCTTATTTATTTTTCGAATCCTTATTTGAAATAAACAATACATTTTTATTACGGGATTCGAGTTTTCCATCCGGAACGTAATAAACGAGCGGTTTTCGGGACGTGATCCTAGCATTATCATCATGACGTATGATGTATACGTATACTAAACCGTACACTTGCTCTCACGTAAAATCGTTCGAGTAACATTGTTTCCGACTAACGTGTTTCCGAATCGCCGCAACGCTCTTTAGCGGTCTTTGTTTGTAAAGAGTAAAGACTCGTGCCCTTCGCGAGTTCTACACGCGGCAATTACAAGACCAAAAGTGACTAGTCGTCGCTCACTAGAGATTAAGCTCGTCTGAACGCGCCGAGCAGTGTGATTCCACGTGGTGTACTTATGTAGTGAAAACTTTGCAGACGGTGGCGCTGTTAACGTTTCGGCTGTACATGCTCCAGGGCAGTTTACCGAAATTTACCGAACCGGACAACCCCGCGGCGTTCCACGACAGCTCGAGAGTCAGGTAAATACCCGCTTTTCTGCAATAACCTTCCTTTTGCGCGCAACAAATAATTGCACGAGCCGCGCGACCCGTGATTTCGTTCAAACATTGAAAACGCAAAAGAACGGAACAATAGCGAAACATCAAAAGTGAAATACGGTCGTCGCGTGTACCAATATGGACTCGGGTCTTTTCTCCGAACACGGCGGTATATTATTCGAAAACAAATCAACACATAAACGTCACAAAAAAACAAAGTATTCCGTGACATGTAAAGTGATTGCACGGTATTATGTGTTTTCGATATTCGAACATCGTTCGTAAAAAACGTATTGGTAAATTAATAATATTTACAATAATAATTTCCTCTTAAAACTTACCAATCGCCGAAATACTCTTGCATCAAATGTATTTGTTCTACATTTCCATGTGATCCCGGAAGACGTTTGAAACGTAAATGGTGCAGTGACCACCTTAATTATAAAAAAACCATTCTCTGCCGCAATGTTCCATATATTGATGGATTATTCCCTCATGCCTGCAGACAATTAACCACCTACAGCAGTTAAACTTAATGTAAAAACATGTATTTAATGATTGTTTAAACATTATAATACAAAAAAAAAACTTACTATCATAGGGTGAAGGTATAATAAAATAAGGTTCTTAAGGGGGACCAGTTAAATAATATGCTTGTATAAAAGTGTAGTCAACATCCTAAAGATCAAAATAAGGACAAAATAATAATCGTCAGTATTCGAGAAAAAAATCAATTTCGATATGTTTCTATCATAATATAGAATATAAAAAAGAAATCCACGAAACTCTTAGGTCAGGTGAGACTTCACGTTCTGATGAGATACAATATATTTTAAATGGTCTTATAAACTTGAAACCACTATTTTCTCTCGAAAAAAGAATCTTGTGTGAAAGAGGTTGGGTTGATCAATATCTATTTCCATTTTATGTTAATAAAAAATAATGGTCGATTATAAAGTAGTTCAACCAAATGTCTAAATAAGGAGAGTTGAACTTTACCAACTTTTACAAAAAAAAAAATCTTTCGAAAATAATGAAACGTCTCCATAAGTACTATAAAGTAAATGTTCCAAGATGCCACAGTTAATATGCATATGATAACGTGAAATTATATTTTGTTGAAATACCCAATTTCGTCAACATCTAACACTTGCAAAATTTGTTTGCGACTTGTAGGTAATCACTGTCATTTCTGCTGTCAAAAAAATCTTTTGTATCCATTTTATATAAGCAAGGGGATAGTACGTGATGAAATACACCAGACAGTGCAGAGTTCGATTCTCGATACAGATTGAAGTTTTTTGCAACTTAAAATTAAAAAAAATGGCTAACTAATGTCCAATCAAGAATTAACCAGACTTGCATACATCAGAGTTTCCGGTAAAAATCATGTACACAAACAAAGTAAAAACATATACAATAATAAAAACCAATATTTTCCTCATTTCACTCAGAATCTAAAATAGATAAACCAAATCGTCTGAACTTTTATAAATAGGTAAAATATTGAAGGGTTGGTCATGTATAAGATTTTCATGCCATAAAAGAAAATTGCTTATTTCATCAAAATATATAAAAACGGTTAAAATACTATAACGTTATTTCGACGATTTTTTGCCAGCTGTTCTCTGTGCTAGAGTAAGAAGCATTCTTTAGGAATTTATTTTTCAGAAGTTTCACCACTGAAAAATAATCTTGATAAAAATATTTAACTTCTTGATATGATGAAAATAAATAATACATTAATTCATTCGATTAAAAATAACAAGGTTTCTTCTTTTCGTAATTAAATTATTTACTCCAACGATGGTCCCATTTACAAAACACTGAACGTTTTGTGGTATTAAAAATATTTATCAAATCTCCACCATATTGTTGGTTCAGCTGCAATATAAGCTTTAACCAATAAAATGTTACCTTAAAATAATTAAATTTAAATTTAAATACCATTATTTCGAACACTAAGTATTGTGTCTAGGCAATCATCTGAAATTAAAATACCTATTTGCAAGAACATTTAATTAATGTTTGTCCTTCTTATACCACCTGATGCGAGCTTTGGTTATTGTTATGTTCGAATAATATAATTATACGGGGTCCGTTTGTTTTTATGAGCTTTCGCGAGCAATTTGATTGTCCCCTCGTAAAGCGTAATCGTATAGGGAATATTTAATTGAATGTTAAAACGGATCATGATTAAAAGACAAGTACTCGCTGTTCTTATGAAAAAAACAATTTACGCTCTGCGGCGCACAGAAAACATTGGTCAAATTGTTGAAAATTATTTGATATTAAAAAAAAATAAAAATCATCGATGTAGGAACGTGTAATGATAATGTGTATTATTTTTCATCCGGCGCAGAATCAACGTCGACCGTTTACGTTCGTCGTTGGAACAGCGCGGTGTTCAAAAATTCACAAGACTAAACAAATAAACAAAAAATCTCTGAATAAAAGAGGAAGGGGGAAAAAACCCTACTAAAATAATAAACGAGGGCATTCATGTTTGTTATTTATCAATACACGACGCCCGGATAATATACGTCGTCCGTATACATACATAGATATGTATATTTTTTTAAGTTTAAAGCGCAGAATATAAACGACGATGGTATAATAACGTGCCGTGACACCGGGTACGGGTTTTAATTAAGCCGTTTAACGATCGCGGGAAGAGTTAAAAGCAAAAACGACTTCGTAATGAGGATTAACCGTGTGCGTGCGTGCGCGTTCTAAAGTAAAGACTATAATAATATAATGATAATAACAATAATAATAAACGTGTATTATAACATGGTCGGTGTGTTGTCGTCGTCGTGCGAACAATGGAACACTCGGAGACCCCAAAGGCCCCGGGTCAAACGGATGCCGTCGCGATTTCTGAGAGACGTTTCGCCTGCCGTCGCCGCCTCGGGGTTTTTTTGAATAGGACAAAGTCGCGTGCATGTTATACGCACGGCACGGATAATAATATATTTCTGACGATACACACGCGTTTACCGACCACGGTTGTCGGCTAGGAGCTTTTCCTCGGAAAACTTCCTTGCCCCTTTCCCGAGCAGGACTGCGAGGAGAAGCAGAGGTGGTTATTTTCCGCGCCGGTGAACCCGACGACGACGACAGAGGTCCCAAAAGAAATACTACAAGTGTCGTCGTTTCTACGTCTTTCCCCACACCGCGCACCGCAAGTCTGCGCAGAGCCGTCGCCCGACCGATGCGACGACGGTGTGTTGCAGATATAATTAATGTGACAGCAACACCCTTTACTATCCTTCTCCCCTTATCCTCTTCACCCTTTTCTCTCACTACCTCTGTATCTGTCTTTCATTACACATCGCTCCTTTTCTCCATCTTTATTTATACGAGTATAATCTCAACATCGAGTGTTGGGAGGTGACCGAGTATATAGGCCACTATTCTCAGAGTGGACCCATTAACGCATTCCAGTTCGTGTAGGAGGGGATCGTTAAGACGAAAGGAGTGTGAAAAATAAATAAACACACGAAAAGAAAAATGACCAGCAGTTACTAGAGACCGCGTATCACGTCCTATCAAGACAAGTTTCGACTTGCGTTCAACACATATTATATGCATGTAGGCTGTACCCGATCGTCGGCAGCAGCAGTAATGTGATAATATAATATGTACATTGTACAAGTGCCACTTATAACAATAAAAAACCGCATTATCCCGTTGTAAGATACACAGGGTGTTTGCAGACCACCTCCGGAAGCGTACATATTGTATATACAAACAATGAATAAACGCTAGTGTGACTACTGTACACCATTAATACGTTATAACATCGTGTATTACGTTGTACACGTGTAATATAATATATTACACCGTTCTCCGTTAACCGCGTACTAATTTTGAATTCATGGTCCGAAGGTAATTGTTTATCGACGATCGGCCGCGGTGGGATAGGCCCGGTGCGAGGGTTAGGTGGACCGAGGGTTTAAGGTTTCGGTGTGTGTGCGCGCGCGGCATAAAACTATGCAAGAACCGCAACATCCCTTTTGGCGCTGCCCCCGTTAAATGGCTCCCTGTCGAATAGTTTATCGTGTATCTTACGCGAGAATCCCTGTACGCATACGTATTATGTATATACACACACGCTCTCGGGGCAGTTAATATTAAATTCTGTTGCAGGCTGATGTAGAAGTCGCGGAAGGGATGACCTGAGGGATATCTGGGGGGGGGATGAGAGAAATGAAGGGAGACTCGCTTTCGCCACCAGGTTTTGGAACGCTTGAAACGAACATATTTCAGAACCCATTTAGACGGGGGAATTCCACGGCGCTCCGGCCGATAAATTTGACGTGGGTAAAGTGTATGTGCTGGCGGACGGGCGCGCGGGAACGGATTCCGAAGGGTTGTTTGCCGGTCGGTTCGATATACACTGGTAAATTTACCTCGCACGCCGAATGCCGCGAACGACACAAAAACACTCGCTTTGACGGCCCGTGCTGTGCTCAAGCCACGTGCCGATGATCCGCAATCTGGTAAAAACGACGTAAGGACGACGCAAAACGGACAGGAAGCGCTTTATGAAAATACGTTTATTCTTAACCACCGTAGCCTACACATTGGTAAAATATTATATAATCATATATTTTTATTAAAATAAAATCAAATTCACGCGTTGTGTAATCGTCGGGGATTTCCTTAGATTCGTGTTTTTTTAAGGTTTTGAAAAAATAAAGGATAACCCATATATATTATTCACTTTTAAAACATCTGAACGGTTGGTGTACTCGTAAGTGGACTGCAGTCAACACACAATGCGTTAACTCGAACGAAATTAATATTATAATACCACTGCGGAAAAACGATACTCTTCGTTATCGACTTGAAAACATGGGTAAATAAATGTATAACCGTGCTAAATTAACCGCGTATTATTATGGAAAACGGAATGGTGTATTGAAAAAAATAATTAAATATCGACCAAACTTCCGCACCAGAATAACGACGCACGGGAGCCGAGGGTCCGAACAACGAAATAAACGTTAGTAAAATTCACGATACGAAAATGTATAAATCCTCGTGAAAAACGCATTGAATGGACGAAACTTCAATATTCCGATGCAACGGCGATAAGGTGACATTAATATTTAATGAGAAATATATATATTCAATGAGTGCACTTAATTTCTTCATGAAATATCAAATATCTGAAATAGTTATGTTGAAAATAATTGAAAATTTAAAAAAAAAAAAAATAGTCTACTCTAAGTCAATATTTCCTCCCATTTAAAAGTTACCTTTTTCAATCGTCAGTAAGAAACTAAACCTTTTTTTTAAATATCGTGTGTTCAATTATGACCTATTTTGTTCGATAGTATATAAAAAGCGGGTATTTTTAATTTTCTGTTTTAATTTCATACACCGTATAATGTTAAGTAGAACAAAATTTAATTTTAACTTTATACAATAATAGTACTATACATTCTTACCATTTGTATTTCATTTCCAAACGCGAATGACGTATTTCTTATCAACTATTATTTATTTATGCACAAGTGGAATGCATGAATACTATGCTATGCATGAATACTTGTATATTTCATCGGGCCAATTATGACAAAAAAATATTCTTTTACCGTTGCGAAAAGTTATGTTATGCACATTTTACATAAATAAATTAAACAAACACAGTTCAATAAATCGAGAACAAATTATTGTGAACGAATAGAAACTAAATTCAATAAAAATAAGTAAAATCGTGAAAATCCGTAATTCGTGTTTACCCTGTTTGCGAAAACGCAATCCGTTTGCACTACGTTCTACACGAAAAATAATAAATAAACGTTCAATAATTTTAACGTATTTCGATTTGAGATTAATATTAAAACTTTCTATTTATCATACATCAATCGGATTCGTTTACGTTCCAACGTTGCGTCATATTATGTATATTATATGTTAGCATTGATTTCGTCCCGACCAAGACATTTGGACTAACAGTTACTGGGTTCACGCTATATACTTTCGGTCTGAATAGTTGTCAGAATTTAGCTTATTTTATCATCGGGTGAAAAAAAAAATGAATAATGCAACTCAATACCCGGACGTGGTGACATAGCAGGCGGGGCATGAGTGGAAATGTATAAAATAAACCTACCGTGAGACCAATTCAAAATCCAATATACCTACAGCCTATCCTCGAACTACTTAATGTACACTGTACAGGTAATGAGGTATTTTCCTCTTACCGGCACCAAAGTACGGAGAATACATTTTCAAGCCAATTGATTTGTGAGAAAACTCGATTTAGATTATTTATTCATTTCGTGAATATGAAAAGAAATAAAACGTATCGATGCGGATTCCCGCCTACGTTTCTATCCGTCCGCTGCATGTGTGTCATTGCGAATCGTAACGATCGATTAGGATGCATAGGTTTAAGGATCGCTTCCGATTAAAAGTTTCAGCGGACGTAAAAAGAATTACGTAATAATAATTGAATGATAATACCATCGCGATCGTGGTCGTCGTTGAAAAAAAAAACAGCTATGTTCGAAATCATCAATCGTTCCGCCCCGACACGGCGCTTTGTGTAGATGATTTCGCTACACGCGTGCATTGGCCCCTTCGCAGTCGTGCACTTTATCGCGTACAGGGATGGATGGATGGATGGATGGATTTCTCCTTCTCTCTCCGCTACACATTTTCCGCACCCTCACCCTCATTCCCGATTCCTCTCTCCCTCGTTCCGGCTTGGAAACAACGAGAACAAAACGTTTTTGAGCGTTAAACAATTTTTGTTATTCACGTGGCTCTCTATTCGTCCGATGGATGTTCTCACGGAGATAATAATAATATGCACGCGTCCGACCGTTACGAAAATATTAATACGATCTGCAGACCGTTTTGATAAAAACTCGCATTTATTATGATGCCGCATACAATCCATCGCTCACAATACGCGTGTATTACCGAACCGTACAGTGGTTTTACTAGTATCCGTCCAAGTGCAGTACGCAGTGTCTCGTGAATGAAATGAATAAAATGCTAAAATCATCTTCTTCTTCCTAATATAATGACCTAACAACTTGCAGCCGAATCAACTTAATTGGTTGCGATTTTTTCACGTCGTAGAGTTATTAGTTTTATTTTTATTTTCGTGTACATTTTCATAGTCAAAAACGAACCTATTTCAAATATTATATCTCAGTTTGTTACTCAACTAAACTATTTCATTACCCCATTTATTTCCCTCTTATCAACACTTGAACAAATTGCTTTCTAATAATACCATGCCTCCTTAATTATCTCGCTGAATTCAAAATCAAAAACATTAATTCTTGTCATATCATTGTAACTCTTATTTCAATACCTTTATAATCTGCCTAGGGTTGTATTTTAATTGCTGTTATTACTGTTAACACTTTCTTCATATTTGATCTGTTAATATTAACCGATTGGCTTCAAAATATTATTTTAATTTTATTTGAATTATCTAATCAACATTCTAGAATTTATTATTATTATTTATTTCTCATATGATCAATATTGTTCATAAAAATTCAAGTCTATTTGTAATTGTTGAGCTAAATAGTTTTAATGGTAGCCAAATAAAATAAAATAAAAAACGTACGATCGTGTATTTGTATGTAATCGTAATGTAATTGTACAATATGTATTTCATTGTATATTATTATACAATACAAATTGAAATAGCAGATGAAAATGTACGAGTACATAGCAAAACTTGGACATTTATTATAGATATTATAAATGAATAGTAGCCAACGCATTTAGGATACAGATGTGTTATAATTACGTTACATACTATTCTAGGGGTTACATCCATAATAAGTTGAGTTAAATAGGATACAGAAGTGTTGAGGTAGAGGGTAGAGGTAAAATTAATAAACCATGAAGCGTACAGTGTAGACTGCCGTGCCAATTTGTGAAACGTCACTGGAATAAACTGCACAACTGCATTAACTGCATGATACTTTATGATTCTACAAAGCTATAAATCAGTCGTGTGGATATCATGGTGTTATATTGACCACACCCACAAACGCTCTTCCCTATTGACGCAACTACAAACCACCTGCAGTCGCTATTGTAGTCGCAACCGATGCATTGAAAAAATGGATATTTTTATCTGTTCGAGCGGACATGATTTAGCACATAGTTTGTAACAAACAATGTCAACGAGGAATTTTAATTTTCCGTCAATAACCTACGTAAAATATTCAATTCGTCGATGCGAATGTCCCAGTACTTATGTACAGTTATCAATAAATTATGCGTTGACGTAGATTAAGTTATTATTTTTTTAGAAACTTTAAACACTTTATTCCTTCATTTTTCGTTACTTTTTATATTCTCCACAGTGTACGCATACGATTTAAATTTAAATAAAACATCTCGAAGAATTATAATTCGGACTGGAAAAAATTGACCTGAAATAATTTATTCTGATTTCAAAGAAATATATTGAATTCAACGGTTATGAACAAAGTTATGCAGAAGTCTTGCACTGTAAATAATAATAAATAAATAAAATAAGCTGTGTACTTAATCAGTTTGTACTACTTTCTCGGTCGCAGCGAAAAATATCGATTCATCTTTTGTACTTCCCGGAGTTATGTATTAATTTGAATTTGTAACATTTATCATGACTTGTTTATCGCAATCCGTACGATCTCGGCGCTCGTTGTAAATTGATTTACATTTCTATGTATTATATGTTACTATATACTATACTATTAAGTTGTCTATTAAACAATAAATCAATTCCCGGTGGCAGTCGGTGCAAACTTTTTTGATGAAAAATCGTTCCGCTCAATGTATTTGTTTGTATGCGATGAAAAATAAATGTGTTTGTCATAAGCACAATACACGAATTTCAGCAAAATTTGTATAGTTGTTGCAACTGTTTCAGTCGTGAAAAAAATTAACGTTCGCATGTTTTACGTACGAGTAGTCTTAATAAGAAATCAACTTCTAAAAAACTCAATATTATCATATCATGACGAATAAAAAGTTGATTCGGTACAAGCAATCACGTTCTGTTTTTTTTTTCTTTTTCCAAGCACAAAGAGAAGTGATGATTCATCTCTCGGACTCCGCGTCATTGATGGTCATGTGACGTTGAACTCAAATCAGTTTAATAATAATGTTGCAGTAGTTGATTACGATGGCTTTTTCATAATTTCATCTGACTAATTGTGCATCGGATAAATTATGCTTAACGTAGATTTCGTTTTTGTAGAGACCAAAAGCTGCGCAAAATGAGAATAAAACAAATACACCGCATATTTACTTCGCCAGCAATATACCACTGAAAATATTAATATTAATATTGATGAAATCATATGAAATTCCGATACACTAATAACAATTTTAAGAGTATTTCAAAAACGTAATCGACTCAAATGAATTTTCGCAGTCCGAAAACAAAAAAATTAAAAAAAAAGCCGAGTTTAAAATTGTTAACATTACCCAGTCATGTACTCGTGTAGCGCAATGCATATAAAGTATGTTTTTTTTTTTAATTTTATATTTCTCTTGTATGTATACGTATGTCCATAGATATGTAAACAAAAATTCGAAATATTTTTTTTGCCGTGTAAATCGTGCATTTTGTTGTTTTACTGGCCCATTTTTTCCTAACAAATACTGGTATAGCTTAGAGTAAGTTTACTGGTGCGTGGGTCCATTCGTTTTCATCAAACCTGCTATACCCGTTTAAAATTTTAATTAAACTAATGTCATAAATGTGGTAAAACTCAATATTGTCAATTTATGATTAAAATAACAATAATGGTACAAGTCATGACGATTCTTCGAAAAACTTGACGCAATACTTTATATTTTATTTCGGATTGTTTAGGTAGAATAGAACTCGACAAGCTGGTAATATGTATACTATAAAATTCATATTCTATGCACGCTTTTAAGTATTCCTTTTGTTTTACATAGCAAAATGTATGAACCAATCAAAATAAATATTTGAATTTATTTCAGTATAACATAGGTGAATACGCAATAACATATTGTTATGCCTATTTATTTGGTTAACTTTGAGAACAACGACGGAGTACGCTGTGTACAAAATGATGCGATATATTTGCATTGTTTTATTCGTTCGTTGTGCACGAATGGATACCGGAGTCCCAGTATCAATAATAACACACATACGTTTAGCAAACAATAATAATAGTAGGAGTAAAGTAATATGGCTGCGATAATGAAATCAATATAATCATTGTAAACATATTGGTATTCATCATATTTCGACATATCGATTACTTATATTTTTATATTCTGAGTGAAACCAAAAATGTATTGGTTAGGTTACTAACCTAGGTCCTAACCTAACCTGGTACTTTTCTGATAGAATATTTGTTTTTAATCACTCGACAGTTTTCTAAATAATTGAGAAAAACAGAGAACACATGGCAAAAACTACGACCGGGATTAAAAATCAAACCTTGCACCGACCGTCGAGTGTACTCGTATTTCGTCACGCACAACACACTATTGATTAAATTTCATGGATACACGATTTTTCATAAGTTTTCCATTGGCACATTTAAGACAAATATTTACCGACAAGTCGCAAACAACTTTTATTGAAGTTAGAAAATGAAATTGCTTATTTCAACGAATATTAATTACACGATATTATAATAACATCAACTTATCTACGCGATGTCTTTCACTCGGAATCGTTTTTCCTTGAGCAGTGGAACAATAGTTTAAAACTTAAAAGATCTAATCCGTATAATTGTATTTTCCCCAATCGTGAAGTCTTACCTGATCCAGGAGTTTTGACTATTTTTTTTGTTTGTTGTATTTTACCATGCACGAATTATAGCTTGATCAATTATTTTCCTGATTATTATTTTGTCCTTTTTAATATTAATCGCCATGCAGGGAAATCTTCTACAATTATTTTGTTCTTATTTCCGGACACACTAGTCAATAACATGGAATATCGTTGTTTTGGCATGTTCGTACAGTCTCACAGTACACTACGGGGTCGGAAACTCGGAAGGATACACGGAGACCTGGTTCTCGCATGACAGGTTATCTACACCGCAGCTTGGTGAATAAATTAGTCAACGTTGAGTCCAATAAAATGATCTGAACATTTTCAGAAAACGATTTCTTCCAATTTTCCACAGTCGGCGAACTGGTAATTTATATCTTACGCATCACATTGCGTGCGTTTCACGTTCTAGAGTTATATTAAGCCGAATACGATGTATTATAAATCTAGAGAACGTTTTCAATCGTGTACAAATCCGAGAAACGAATAGCTTACTCTAAAGATCAGTGCGGTTTCAATTTTAACATTTCATCCTTCCAAAATATGAACGACATATTTTGAATTTTGCAATCCTATCGCTGATCGCCACGTGGACGGCCGCACGATCACCTATTGATGTACCACCGCGCGCAGCGTTAACCGTGAACACCGCGGTAACGATTATTTTCTCTGCAACACGCGGCATGTCTCGTAAAACTTACATCGTATTATTCGTATACGTAATATATTCTCGGATAACTGTGTTGATACAAATCGCATAATATCGTCGCATCGTTCCGAACGCACGCGGTCGGCCGATGTAGCTGCAGCGCTGTTAAAGGAAAACACAAGAATACAGACTTTGATCAAACGATTTTCCTTCTTTCCAAATCCAACCCCCCCCACCCCCCTCCCCTGGGACTTTGATTTCCCAGAGCCGTTTCATCGTCGTGGGTAACCGTAACGTAATATTATCACAATATACGTCCAGGTCGATTTGACAGGACGATATGTTAAGCTCTTCGTCAAAAGTTCTCCTTGTCGACTGCGTGGCTTATTGTGCCTAGCAGTTAAACGCATCCCCATCCGTTCGGAAACGCGCGTTACGCCCGTAGTGCTGCACGATTTTAACGTACACGAGTGCCGCGTGGAATGTTGACTTTCACCGCCGGGCGCGAACGGGCAAAGAATTTACTTCACGAGATAAGCGTTAAATAACTTCGTTAAGAACACAACAATGCGAGGAATTAATAGTAAAAAAAAAATAAAAAAATTATACGAACGAACAAGTTAAATTATGTACGAATTTAATTCGTTTCGCAAAATCTGTTTGTGCGTGAAAAAGTGTTACGCGAAACACAACAATAACGTCGCGTAATGGGACCTGGAATCGTTAACTCTTACGTTTTGCTAAACAACAACACGCGTTAGAAGTAATGAACACGACGATATTGTAGTTACAGCGAGTTATGCGTTAGAAAGGGGTTTTCTTCGAATCTGACGAATCCACACTGTGTTTAACTAGTGGATATTACACAGAGCGATATCTCCCGTTTTATTAGGTGTGTCAAATCCTTTTTTTTATGAGCATCTCTGGACAGGGACAGTTTTTATGAAAATAGTTTTGCTAAATATAAGCGTATTATTAGAGAAGTTAAAAAATTAACTTTCTATATTATAACTTTTATGCATTTCGAAGAAAGCCGTTTTATATTTTTAGGAAAATAGTGACGGTTTAGTTTTCAATTTTCATTAACTTCTTGATTTTAATAATTTTTCTAGGTTACAAGAAAAAAGTGTACAAGCATAATAATATTTTCAGGAAAATAACTCAGTAATAATAATAATTTACATTATTTCTTTTGAAATTAGAAAAAACATTAAAAATAATGAACCCTGTAATAATACTTTAATATTTATCAAACTATTGTGAACAAAATTGCCTTTGCCCACAAATGTTTATTAAAAAAAAAAACCTAATTTATGGCCTGTATGAACACGGTCTCCCGTATCGCTCTGTGAAAAAACTTGTGGGACACCCTGTATAATATAATACAGGTTAACGATACTTTATAAGCATATTATTATCCACAGCTTAAATTTGTTTTTCATTTCGATCATATGTAGAAGGTTTGAACAATTTCATAATATATAATAAAAAAAGTTTCAAAGCGTACATAATTCATACTGTGCTGCACTTTCCTCTCACTCGATTCGTCGAACAATCCCCCTTGAGTGACGTATTGCGTTTTCTTTTTTTTACCCGTGCGAAAAATGTTCCTTATTTTTTTTTTAATTCGTAAAAAGAGACACACCATACTTTTATAGTAAATCCGTGTTTATTTATGTCTAAAAACAATCACGTTTTAATGCTTCTTACACAACAATACGCAAATAACATTATAACTCCTACGGTACTTTAATCTCGTTTAAACAGTCCAATAATAATAATTAAATGAAGAAAGGACACTCCTTCCTAAAACACTCTTACACAATTAGTAAAGAGAACCAACCAAGGTGCGACATATACCTTAAAGAACTAACTTTAAAACACATAATTGAGGAGTGTACAAAATGAACTGCAACACGTATGAATCTAAACATACCCCTCAAGATAGCAAAAGCACTTGAAGAAGCACACAAAAAAATTATCAACTTCCTAACCAACATAAATATTATAAGTAAACTGTGATCGTAAAATCTCATATTAAATGAAATGTAAATAATCATACTATGTAACATTTTAACACAATGTAAAACCATATGCCTATTATTACTCTTAAATAAAAAATAATAATAATCGTGATGATAGTAAACGTAAACCATCGAGTTCGTGTTCTATACCGAAAGCGTACAACAATAATGCATTTTATACACCCCGATGGTCCGTGTGCTTGAATTTCAATTAAACAATAAAATATGTCTTTGCGATTATTCGCGTCACGTGAAACCCGACCATAGCCTCGCTCCGAGTAATAGACACTTGTAGATTTATAGCGCCCGTTCGATGGTCCTGGACGTGAAAACGATTTCAAGAGTCCCTGATCCTGCGTCCACTACGACTAAAATCGAATTAAAGTTGCTTGCATTATTAAAACCGTCCGCTGTGATCTTACAGTCGCCTAACCCTCGACTGGCCATCCAGACCACCCGGTCGAAACAACAAGACGCGGGCTCGCGTCTTCGACGATAAATTCGACTTGACCCGGTACCCAGCCCTAGCGGAGGAGGTGATTTCCTCGGGTAACTGTATAATTATTGTCTCCGGTTCGGGTTAACGATATCGCGCGGATAACAGTGCACACAACCGCGCCGTTTACACGTGTTACGGCATACCGAACTGCGTGTGTACACGTGTGTAATCGATTAACGTGAAGACGTCTGTTTTCATTCGATTGCGGCCGGTCGGATGCGAGCGCCCCGCCAAGTCTCGACGTTTCTCCGCGCTAATCGACGGTTCTCGGGGCGCACGTCCCAGCAGTGGTATACGGTTTCTGCGACCTGTCGAACTCGAAACGTATACCATTTTATACGGATAAAACGCTTGCGGACGTGAAAAACGTGTTTAAAATGTGTCCGTCGTGCCTACTATGCATCTTTTATTTGTTTTCATGCAATCGTATCTAGAACTCAAGCGGTGTACAACGATCGCCGCTCAAAACCAGAACCTGTTAAAATCGAAAATCTAGTTTATTTTATTTATTCGTCTACGATAATTCGCTTGACGCACCCATTCGAGTTAGTAATTGACAATTATGAGATACTTAAACTTAACACACACGTTATAATATCAGAATCGTAGCGACGTTTAGGACGTACTATCATTGCTTGTTCAAGTTTTGTATAGAAGTTACTATACCAACCTGATTTTTGTTATCGAACTGGGTCTGTAAAACAGTCACCTGTCTTCAACAGTCTCGTTTTGAACATTAACATACTCGTAACTATAATCTCATAACTATATTAAATACATAATTTATAAATGGTCAATATATTTTATAACATATTATAATAAACGCATAGGAATTTATGTATTATATGTTTTGAAAAATAACATACTTTTGAAATGTTATTTGGATAACTTGAAACTTTTTTTTCCGGTCCCTTCAATTTCAACTTTGAGTAACTAAATTTGACTGTATATTTTAAAAGTAAATAGCTGTTCATACAAATATTTCATTTATTCAAAGATTAACTTTTTTTTTCGCACGCATTTCTTATTGGAAAAATAAAAATCTCTACTATAATATAGCCAATCAGTCACACATGCAATGCGTTCGTTTAACATGCTTGCTGCGAAAAATAAGGTTTTTTTTTTCATCCGTTTCAAGTCAAGGACATCCAAATGAAAATAATTATTTTCTCGAAATGCCACGTTAATGGAAAATAGTGACTGGCACATCGTCTTGGTCTACATATTGGTGCTAATTTGAATACGTGCACTTCAACGTACGTACAGTAAGTGTCTTTCTCTCATATTATTATAATGGTTCAAGTTCATGCATGGCGGTGAAATTATATATAATACGCGTATAATACAAAACCGTGTAGAAAATAAAAATCTAGTTTTGCAAAGTTGAATAGAAATAATTGGCCGTTGGTACGCTCCATACGCTCTATACGTCCTAGAGGAAGAGAGGGAGAGAGAGAGATACATTGGAGACAGGGTGAGGGGGAGAGATTGAAAGAGTGGGCACGGATGGTATCAAGTTAGTACAGGAGGTATGAACGGTTTCATGAGTATTTAACTTTCCCGAGTGCGTAGAGGTAGGTCTACTCGAACGCCTTCGTAGAAACTCATTGCGCGAGAGTTGAATAGGGTCTTTATTATTGTATAGTCGTTCGATTATAAGCAGGTAATTGGAATCAGTTGGATATTAAAAAGAAATATTACAAATAGAAAAAATGTGTAAGACACGAGACTTCCGCTCCCCCACAATGAAGCATAATAAACGCGATTGCACGGGAATGAACCTATATTATATAATATAGTGCGGTTGTATCCGTATCGTACACTATTCAGAGTACGTAGCAAAATCAATGTAGGAAAAGACTCAAAGGTTAGGGTACTAAGTATAGTTAGAAATGTTAAATTTAGTTATAAATTAAGTTATTTAGTTATTTAAATTAAGTATAGCTATTTGAGGAATTCCCTAACAGAACGTGTTTAAAACAAAAAACAACTAGTTATTGTTTTTGTAGTTTTTTTTCATTCCAAAAATCAAAAAAATGTTCGGCTTGGATATTCATTATTAATATAAATATATATCAGCAAAATATTTAGTACAGTACAATCTCGGTAATCCGACACATATCAGATCACGCTACTGCCGGATTAACGGGGGTTCACATAAAAACGCATTTTTACTTATTGAATTTTACATTTTTACTGATACATATGTATAAAAAAAATGAATTACACTATGTATTATTATTATTTATTAATAATTATTATTATTATAGAATATAAATAATACGTACATGGTTAATAAATATTTGAATTAGACAGGTTTAAGAAAATTATAAATTTTTTTGTTTTTTTGTTTGAAATGATACTTTTAATACTTTTTTTTTGTAGTCGTTAAGTTAACTGAATAAAAATAAAATATCTTATAGGTTTATACGTATTTAATCAGTAATTACCTAGTTTTGTCTAACATTTTAACGTTAACGATAGTAATTTTATATATAAATATATGTATATATATAATATATATATATTGGTACGAAAAGGTTAAAATAGCCGGTTACTGGAGGTGTCGGATTATCGAACAGCCGGATTACCAAGATTGTACTGTATTTTTAACTTTTGTGGTAGATACATTTCTTGATATAATACCTCTTATTAATTCTTCATATCAGTTACTATATAAGTCATAAACTACAATACACGAACGGTAATAATTTAAGGTAGATAACTTTTTGTTTGCATTTTTAAATGTTTATTTTAAACGATTAAATAAAATAATAACCTCTAACTTCCGATCTATCATAACTTACTATTTTCAAACAAACTTTAAACTAAGTTTTTTTTCACTAAACGTCCGATTGATTCGTCCCGCTATCATTATGTTCCTATCATATCACTGCGCCCTTCTGACGATCCGTGAAAACTCAAGCGAACACGATGAGAAGGTTTTGGTTTTACGGCTTTTACGTATCGCGGTCCGTTTAAAACAAAATATTAACCGTCCGATCCGTGCTGCGAACCGTGCGGGAAATTCAAAAGACCACAACACGCGCGTTACGTCATCGTGCGTTCACAGTCCTGCGCTATGTGACAGATTCTCGTCATTCGTGTTCGTCCTAGCCGTTATGCCGCCTTAAACCAATCGGATTCAACCTACACCGCGTCACGTGTGTCTCACCATACCGTGTGCGTGTGACACGTACCACGCGAATATGTTCTAAGCTTACTACCTATCAAATATTGACCACGCATCGTTTAATCGCATAGAATCTATTGAAATCGGCAGAGCCACTCGTTCAAAATTTGGATGAAATCGAATACGTGCGGTTACGATCGCGGTTGTTACCACGGTTTTTTTGAAGTCGATAAAATGACGTACGAGTGCTGCAGGTAAGTTCTGGAGACCTATCGAACGCGTTACGATGGACCGAATTGGATAGCCGGGCAATCATGCGTTCCTCTTGTATGACATTTTTCTCGTTGTTTAAGGCTTTGGGGAACGTCTACCGCGCGATTTAAAACTATTATAAACTACATCGCAGTGGTTAAGACTCAGCACCAACTGCGGACACCTTTGATATTATAGTGTTCCTCATTTCGATTTTTACCAGCAACGCTTTTCCCCGAATCCGTTGCTTTTGAAAAATATCAAAGACGAAATCGACGGCTGCGGGAAAATTAAAATAGAATTTGCTCCAATACCCGGTCGAAGTATCACTCAATACTTTATTTGCGAAATGACAAAAACACAGCTTAACGACTTTTAGGCACTCGGAGTTTCTTGGGACCAGGCCAACGGTGACGACTGCCAAGTCCTTTAGACAGAAACACTGGGAGAGGGTCGGAGAGAAGTGGTATTTATATTGTCTGTTCAAAACTAAGGATATTCCAGGAGATAGCGGGGTGGACGGATCCAAGACATTTTAATTAAAAAACTTAATAAATATAAAAATTCAATTTTCTGACTTTGTTGATAAATCTATTTATTAAAGAATTAGTATTGAGTGAATAATAATTTAAGACCCGGAATAATTATTTAAATACTAATGTAGCGAGGGGAATTATTATTTTTAATGATTTGAAAATACCAGTCGACGTATTTCTTTGTTTTAAATTTGTATAGCACGCAGCTAATTGAATGTATTGAATCAATTAAATATTTTATGTCGAGATCAAAAGTTAATGCATATTAAATAAAGCCATTCAATTTCTGAACTGCCCAATGTATTAAGTATAACGATCTGATTTGAAATAGTTGAAAGTACTATACCACATAAGTTACACTAATTGTATTGAAAAACTCATTAAATTATTTTAATATATTAATACCGGACAATAGTGTATAATAAGACACTAAAATAGAAAAACCTAAATACAAATTATTTTAGAAGAAGCTCTTGATGAAAACAACTGGTCCAAAATGATAAACCACATGGTAAAAAAAAAAAAAACGTTAACTGCATATCAATGTTAAGTGAAATCAAAATTTTAAATTCAATGAGAATAAAATAAAACGCAATAATACACGATTGTAAAAAAAATTGTTTCACTCGCAATTCGTTCGGTTCCGTTTGGTCCGTATCAAACAATTGAAACCCATCGATTTTAATTATTATTTTATCTACGTGTACGCATAATCATATTACTATCGGCACGAACTCGTTACAATAACCTTCTCTTTTGAGCTCATGAATGGAATGGACTAATTTTCAACCTAAGCTGCTTTGTATAATAATAGTCGTATCATCAATAATAACGATAATAATAATAATAATAATAATAATAATAATAAAACTATAACACTTCGTGATGATCATTAGCTTAACATCGGTTTTCGCGGTACCGGTTAGACCAGTGATGGGCAAAGTACGGCCCGCGAAAGTATTTAATCCGGCCCGCCGAGGGTCCATTGTCATAGATAGTATATGGCCCGTATAGTATAAAAAAATTCTCGAAATATTCTAAAAATTATCGAAGAAAATAGTTTTAAATATACAAATGGATTGGAGCGGATTGTGCGCGGTCGTACCTTCACAACGTGGTTTAGGTAGATAGTAGATACTATGATAATAATACGTACGAGTACATAACGTATATAACTTATATTTTTGTTCATATTAATATATTTCCCGGATCTCGGTTTGGTAACTACTTATCGTAGTTTTCGTATAATATTATGTATGATGTGCTTATGTGTATAAGATTAACTATAGTTTTTAAATTAATTATGATTTAAGGTAAAAGGTAATTTGTAATATTCGTATGTAATGCTGTAATGTTTTTATAATATTATGATTCAAAGCTTTAACATAAAATGCATTTTTTCTATAATTCTGGACCTCCTCTAGAATTTCTTAGACTTTGTGCCCCCCCCCCATTAAAAAAGTTTGCCCACCGCTGGGTTAGACGCAGCGAACGTCGCTGTACCAACACGGCGAGATGAAGCGTGTACAGCACACGTTCGTCGTTGTATGAAAATCAGTACGGTATTTTTCGAAACAATAGACGCATTAGACGGGGATTGTTTCCGTTTATCGTTTTCAATCTTATTGCATTCAACCGTGATGCACGCCGCTACCACTAGGAGTCGTTCGAAAGCCGTTGCGGTTCACGGGTAGGTACCCGGCGACGTCTGCGCAGCGTTTGTTACTTGACAATGCTCGCCAAAGGGTTCGGTAACCCGAACGGCGGTATCGAATGGTTTTGAAACTGTTTTCGCTTTTTTCCGTACGCTCGGGCTACAGACTCGATTACGTTTTGTTCCTGTTTCTGGTCGCACACGGATCGGATCGATGGGGCGCTGTACTCGCGCCTATCACCTGAACGAAGGCAATTTTTATTTTCCGCCGAACGTTCGCGTATAGATTCTTCGACCTTTTCTCCAGGAACAAATCGTGTTCATGCATAAAATATAAGAACGTTACGCCTTCGAAATCGATCTTATGCAGTACACCGCGCCGGGCTGTACACGGAAGGACACACCAAAAAAAATACAGTCCTGTTAAAGCCTAACGTGTGGCTGAACTTTTTTTTCTCTAAACAGTATCTGCTCTGATTGTAAATATACATTATATGAGATAACAATATACGATAATCGTATGTGATAAGTAGAGACCGGATTCTCGAGCAATTGCAACTTTTTTTCCTTTGCTTTAAAACATATAAAAACAAATCAT
The DNA here is from genome assembly GCA_949715065.1 of Periphyllus acericola. NCBI lineage: Eukaryota > Metazoa > Arthropoda > Insecta > Hemiptera > Aphididae > Periphyllus > Periphyllus acericola. Next base: position 9,745,847 of record OX454272.1, read on the forward strand.
AAAAATATAAATAAAAACATATAAATCCGAATCATGAGAAGTAGATTAATTTAAACTTAGTTTTATTTTGCACGAAATTGCACGTTTTGCACTTTTTATTCTAAATTGCACGATTTTGATTTTCGTATATAAATGACGAGAAAGGACAAATTATGACTCACAAATTTTTTGCTAATCCTGTAATAGTGTCAAAAACTGGATAAATAAAGTATAACTTAAGGGTTTAAATCAATGTACTTTGAATGTTTACACAATTTTGGTAAGTTATAAGCGATTTTAGGCAAAAAATACATTATTGCACGGTTTAGGCACTTAACTGCATGTTTTTGCAATTTTTAAGTTATTAACTGCATGTTTTTTTTGATTTTTACTGCATGAAAATCCGGTGATGAGGTAACGAATCGATATGAATGAAATTTAATGTCTATTAACGCCAAGCTTTGACGTGGTTAAATTCAAAAACGTGAACTTAAAAACTACAATTTTATCTTAAGAGTTAAATCTGTTGGAAACACTCCCTATTGACTCATAATAAATATAACCCGATAATAATATGTATATATTTATTTTAGACATTTAGGTTTCATTAACACAATAATCAATAAAGTATACTTCATCGCATAAATGTTTGCGCTATTCGTTATGTGTTTGTGTATGTGTGTGCGCGCGTAGGTAGTGGAGAAGAAAATATGTCATTGCGGTCTAGTGGACTTTCATCTACACTCTCTCGGGATCGCTGCCAAGCGTATTGCAAAGGCTTTAATGTCCTCAGACCTCACCGAAATTACTTATCCCGCCGTACGTGTTTCGAATATCGGTAAATGCGAGTGAGAGCAGAAAAAAAAAAACGAAACAAGATAAAAAAATAAAAAAGGTTAGAAGAATCAAGGGAAACGAAATGCTATGTACATTTACTAGACATTGGTAGAATACACGAAGTTTTTACGATCACATACGTTCGTGTGCCAATTTTGCTCGTTCCGCAAAACCACTAGAGCGTCTAGGGGGGGGGGGAACGTTCGTTCCCGAGTTGTCTTTTCTAACCGATCATTTTACCGGTTATGAGAAAAAGAATGAATTGCAATGCCGGGGGATGCGCACAAATCGATTAAACATGCCCCGGAGGAGCCGGGGAGAGACACAGTACGTTGGTTACGAAAAATAATGACTTAACTATAAAACGACGAACCAATTCAAATATCCCACGGCCGTCATGTAATAAAGTTACGAAGACGTAAAACGTCATTTTAGCACAACTCGTTTATGTCGCTTACTCCACTGAAATTCACAAATGTTATTAACTCTTATTCGCACTGAACATGTTTGCGTTAGAAAACGTATTTAAGTGCTGGTTCGTGTGTCGGTGTGCGTGTGTATTCGTTCTAAGGCAGTTAAGAAGAATATGTTCCCCGCTTAGGAGCATACATTGTTTTAAAATAAAAGAAAAAAAGGCATTCTGTTATACTGAGAGTATAAAGCGTATTTTAATGCAAGCAGTCACATATTTATGGACGAACCGTCCAGTTTTTGAAAAACTAAGACAACTAGTCATCTAATTTATTAATTGATGTTTGTTTTAAACATATTGGCCATACAATTCAACCACAGTTTGATAGTTTTTTTAATTATGTGATTATCCAAAACGCCGTGTTCAATCCCTAGGATTTCACTTTTTTTAATTTACTATTATATGTTCAAAAGTAATTTGGTTTGATGTGGTTTTCTTTAAAGTAATTTAAAAATAAAACAGAGTACGTATCAATCGTCAAGCCCAAATTAAAAAATACAAAACAAATGTATGTATAAATATTTACAGCAAACAAAATCTAAACAGCAGTTCAATCACTGGTCTGTTCGTCTTACCGATGTGTTATTTGAAAAATGTATAACCCATAGGGTTTACGGTATGAAATAAAATAATAATTTTGCTCAAACGGTTATAGAATCGTAATGGGAATCATAAGATTACATAATTTTATCGGTCAAATGCGTGTTTCACTTGTCCAACATTTTTTGATAATAATATGTTTCCGTTCATACCACGTCGAGTGCGTCTAACCGAATTTTCCGACTTTCGGCGTAGGCACACGATGTTTTCCGTGAACCGAAATCGAGCTCGCCGGTTTGTTCATTGAGCAGCAACAATAATCTCCGAACTTATCGGACGCACATCGTACGTCTCTACGATTTTATAATCTATGAAGCTCGCGTATATATATTATATATCTAAACATGTTCTTTGTGCCGAACTGAATTAGTACCACAGTTAATTACCGATATGAACTTTTAATGTTTCCCAACAGACGAGCCGTCAACGGTAGGAATTCAAGTAATCATTGTTTCCATTCACGAGTCCCTATTAACGGCATGCTCGAATTACAGTACGTGTACGCGTGCGATTACCGTGTACAAGTGTATACACGAACGAACGTTTACAGAGAAGGGAACACATACTACCGCGAAGTGCGTCGTAATCGGGTATTAGTATAACGCGAACGCATCCGGCCGCCGCAGCCCTCTGCGCGGCGTATTTTTTTTCATCGGACTTGTACATTTTTACTTTCGACGAATCATTACAGGGGCGTAGCTGTACATTTTTTTGGGGGTAGGCCCACATATACCTTCCATTGTTAGACGGAAGTGGGAACTAATCCCAATTTTGGTATTGGCCTCCAATAATATCATAGTTATCAATTATTATTTTTATTAATCGTTAATAACTTAAGGCAAAGTTTGCAATTTTTATTTATCCAAATACAAGATAATTTTTTTATAATTATTAATTACTATATTCGTAACTTACAACATATTCGTATTGTCCATTTATAACATATTTTCAAAGTCAAAATACTACTTTCTTTTCTTTATGATACCAAACTCATCAATAACAGTCGATGGATTATCAATAGATTGATCACTTATTTCCCTTTTTATGAAAATTAACGTCAAATCGTTTAGCCAAGGGATTTTTATAGTTGACCTGAGGTACGTTTTCATTATTATCACTGTCGAAATGCTTCTTTTTCTTCTTAGAGAAAATCTGAGTAGACCCGAGCCTACCAGGCCTACCTAATAGCTACGCCGCTGCGAATCGACAGTATGACCTTCATTGTTCGTCGTGTTCTTTAAATTCTCGTGATTTTGTTTCGGTTTCCATCTAAAACGGCCTACGTGCAATACGATATATTATACTCGTATTTGCTTGACTAACTCATTCTTATGTTTTGTTCGTTTCTCTCCGTAAACACTTTTCGAGCGGCGAAAGAGCTGCTCAAGCGCGGTCTATGGCTATGTCGAAAATCGAACGTCGATCGAAACGCGGTGTACAGTTGCTTAGAATCACCAGAGAAATCTGGCAAACGACTGTGACAGATATTGCCGTCGTGCATCGTCCTTTCGATCCGATGAACACAAACGTGCCCGAAAACGCGTGTTGAAACGAAGCGCTCGTGTCACTGTACTATTAATGTTCGTTTTGTTCGGAATAATATGTCTTCGGTACCTCGACGGATACGATTTCTAGCGTGTGCAGTACGCGACGCGTGGACACTCGAAAGGTTAGTCAAAGATATCCGTCCCGGTTAGCCCACTCAACTTTCGCGTTTCAACGGGTAGCTTTTTGAAGTTGATTTAGCACGCATCGTGACACATTCGTATTTCACGGTCGTACGGTCAAACGGACAGTTATTATATCTTTTCGAAATAAAACTCACGACTAGAACACGGACCGATACATACGTGATTACAGAAGGTGTATTTTATTTTGAAAAAAAAAAATATTACACTGAACTTGTCCATTAACAGTCCTTTATTAAACTTTAATTGTTTAAAATTAAGCATTTTACTAGAAAAAAAGTTTCAATAATTGAAATATCAAAATCGAAAAACTCATTCAAAACTATAGGTTACGACAAATAAAAATTAATAAATTATGTTTGATACCAATCCCTCGTAGTCACAGTCAGTAATCACTAGCGGGTCAAATAATATTATTTTACCAATACGTTGCGAATATAATATAACTAGGTTAGGTTTTGTTTCGAGAGAAAGAAAACCGGATGATAACGAGGTGTTCGGTGGTGAAGGTAAAAACGTTTAAACGTTCAATAAAGTCCTTATAAACTTCCATAATCGTGCGTCAGGTCTTCGGTGGTACTGTACCGTAATAATACATGTCCGTCCGTCTGTTTCCAGGTTCTTGAGCTACAGTTACGTGGCCGCGTTCAACCTGTGGCTGATGCTGTGCCCGTCGGCACTGAGTCACGACTGGCAGATGAACTCGATACCGTTGGTCACGTCTCTGAACGACGTCAGGAACATCGGGACGTGTGTCGCCGCGGCTTTGTTGTTGTTCGCCACGTGCAAGATACTGTCAGATATGGACGTAAGTGAAAACAAAAAATATTATGTTTATTGATCACTTCGGGCTCTCCTGGCCCTGCGTCGTGAACGAGGACTAAGGAGACCAAACGTCTTAGTCCTCGGTGAACGCGCGTGGACAAACTTTCCGATCTAAATGGCATATTTATAATGGATAATTTTTCCACCCACGTTGTCCTCGACAGGGATCGAACGCGTTTTCAAAAATACGACGTTTTTAATAATTTTAACCTAAACCAACGCACCGCGATGTTTACTTTGCAATTTCCGAAAACGTAACGATTTCACGCAGGTGGAGGTTTACTGCAACAAGCTATTTAGTTATTTTCATGTGGTACGTATAATGTTACGTACAACATGTATTCAACTTTTCCGCCCGTTCTGGCATCATAGAATTCAACTACCCTCAACAATATTAACTTACATTTTTACGGTAAATATATCGTAGGTTACTATAACCGCACACAGTTATACACTAGGATATATTTCACCCCCAGAAAACAAAAAGGATTTGAAGCGATAAAAATTCTATAACCCTATGATAAATATTCGCATGAACGTAAAAAGATCGCGATAATGACGTCACGAGAAACTATTGTGTATAATATTACGGGTTAGACAACCTTTTTCGTAACCTTAAATAATGAAGTAGAAATTACCCATACATATGTAGATCATAATTGAAACTAAAGTTTTAAACTGTTCACCCGACGTTGTGTGTAAATTTGATATGTTAATATTATGTGAATATAATATAGACGTGCCGGGGACCCGAATTTCGACGGTAGGAAAATGAAAAAATCTGACCGTTTATACGCGCGAAACGTCATAATTTATGACGAGAATATTGCGAAACTAACAAAATATTACGTTAAGCCGGGGTAATGTAACCGACTAAATGACCATAATTAATGTGGGGAGATTTCGCGCGCGACACCCTGCAGTGTGCCAACAGGAATTCGGAAGGTGGACTTTAGGTGAGTTATGTTTTCCGTCCTTAAACCTGCGCTCGCGTCTTTAGACCAGCGCACCACCGGTGCTCCGAGACGCACTTCCACCGTGACCTACCCGGAGATCCTGCTCACCTTGTGCGCCGCCGCCGTGACTTCGCCTCCCGTTGCCGCGATAAATTCTCGCGGTCCCGAGTTTTCGTTTCGGGGAAGAAGACGCGTTGGACGATGTGCGCGTAGGGTTTAATCCGGAGAGCGGATGCGCCGCGGCACTTTATGCACAATCAATTCGAGGGGTAGTCGACGGGGCGGAAGGGCGCACAGGTGGTCGGGGTGGCGGCTTTTATAATGATAAGCGGGAAAGGTCGGCCTGGCGGGCTCGTTAACATTTGGCCGAAACGTTTTGGCAAAGATAAACGCTGGAGTGTATATATAGGTCGGCGGACGGGGACCGTTGAATTAAGTGCGCGCATGATATACGCGTGTATATACGTGTACGCGATACGTGCAGTTATAATTTACATGTAATAGGTACAAACGTGGTTCGGCGAGGGTGTACGTACGCACGGAAGTCCGACGGCGGCGTCAGAAAACCGTGAATTATTTTACCATACGGTTTTAATTAAACGTATAATAACCGTATTGTATATATATTTAACATTACTATTATTATTATTATTATTACGTTATACCCGGCGCCCGAGCTACGTTACATTATGCAAACGGCCGGGGCAACTACGTTCTGCGCGCACGCGAGGAGTGTAATGCGATTTACTGCGAATTTGTCCTTTATGTTCCGTCATTATCGCTATTATTATAATTGTTATTATTATCATTATTATTGTTACTGCCGGTGTTATCATCGCTTATTATTATTAAAGGATATAGCACTCACGCAGCTCACGCGAGAAACACGTTGTGTACACATGACGTGCACGTTTACATAGGTACCTCCTACTAAAGAGGAGAAGGGTGGGACCGTTCCGAGTTTAAATTTATTTGTTTATTTGGGGTTACACGATTATTATTTTTAATCAACACCGGCACCGATCGCTAATCAACTTTTTACGAACACTTCCTGTCATGTTGTACGAGGTGCAAGATATAATTAGCAATTTGTGCTTGGGTGATTTAAAAGCTGTTACAAAATAACACGTGTAAAACAATGAAGCATGTTGAGAAACTGATATCAAGAGCGGATCTGCAGTACACATAAATCTACAGGGGCGTATTTAGAAGTATTTAGAAATGTCTAATGATTGGGGGAGGGGGCATAAACCAAAACTTAAAATAATACTTATGTATAACTCATACTTACGTTTCAATATAATGTCATAATATAAGACCAATAACTCAAATACTTGTGTTTAATAGAAACATCAAATTGAATTAGTTAAACAACTAGGTAATAAAACAAATGTATGTATACATTTTGATAATTTATAATAACTGAGTACGCCTGGGATGATTATTACCTAAAATAAAAACTACTTTTTCAGGTTTCGTTGTTATTTCTGGATGAGTATATTAAACAACGATAATCCGTTCAATCGATTTTCTCCCAAAGTTGATCTTAAGTTGATTTTGATTCCCTATAGTGAAGAAAATTAAGTTTTGGATTTTCATAGTCACAGGAATGGTTGCGAATAATTTTAAAAATATTTTAATGTTTGGCTAAAAATCCCGGAGAAGTAAAAATTAGGTTAATAGTTACAGACGAGACAATAAAATAGTATACAAATATATTGAAGGGGGGGGCTGGCACCGGCTTATCGTGCTTTCCTTAATACGCCTCTGTATAGTTATTATGTGTATGGTACGTAAAATATAGTATAGAAGGATAATTGTTTTTTACGTTTTATTGAAATTTGACATGTTGACAGTTTTCCACGTTACCAAAGGTTCGCCAGAAATGATCGTTCAACAATAGAAAATTATAGATAAATTCGGAAAACTACAAAGGAATCAAGATACGTTCTGTCTACCACTTGTCAGCTGTTGTGCCGTTTACATTTTAACTTGAACAGTGTACGAAAAACTGTATAATGATTATAATGTTTGGATTAATTTTATTTTTCTACAAATACAATATCGGGAATTTGGTTGTCTTTACGAAAAAAAAAATCGTTCTCTACATATTATACCATATTATTATTACGTATACGGTATACACCCAAAACATTATCTAGTTCGAGATGGTAACTAGGGGGTCCAATAAATGTTTTTGAAATGTTTGTATTCAATTAAACCGAAAATTGTTTTTTACAAATAATCTGTAACTATATTACTAAGATCCTTATGATAACAATACCATTTAAATTTAACAAACAATTATTAAAATAATGACCAAAATCAAAGGTTTTTTCTTTTCATTAGCCTTCGGTGGTCCGGGTATTTGTACGTTTTTACGTCTTGAAGAGGTGACTCAGAAAAAGTTAAGAACCACTGATCTAGTTGATCCGAATATAGGTCGTTTGAAGCGTGTTATGTTTAAAACAGTTTCTGGTATCCCCGAAGAGCTGCCGCGTCTACAGTTGTTCGTGACGTGTACACGCTTGGGGCGAACACAGGGCAATGGACATGGTTCGCGAAACGCCGTGCCTTGTCGGTGGCTAATTCAGTTCAGACCCAAACAACGGTCGACCAAGGGGTGGGAAGGTTTTTTTATATTTCAGTTATTTTTATTATTATGGTGCGCGCGAGAAAAAAAAAAGTACGCTCGTCCCCGTTGCACGCGTATTCGGTAATTCGTCCTGCCGAGCACGTATCGCGCCGCTACCACCGCGCGCGCTCGCCCCAGCCGCGGCCATTTGTCGTTAATTCAGTTCTCGAAATAATAATAATATAACAATAATAAAAACTTGGATCTTGTTGCTTCAATGCCCAGCAAATCGAAACGTATCGCGTTTTTTATTTTTATTATTACCGCCGTCGTCGTCGCAACATCGTCATTATTATTATTATTATTATTGTTATTATCGTCATTATTATTATATCATCATCGTCTCCGTCATCATTGTCGACGTTTTTATTACTTCCGCACAGCCGCTTTATCCGAAAACAACATTACGGTCGGAGTATACTGCAGGGAGAGAAGACGCGAATCTCGGACGCGCACGTGCCACGCGGTCATAGGCGGTCTAGCTCACACCCTCCCGAATTAGGCGCCGTGTACCGAAAAAATAAATGATAATCAAAGGCCATTTTCACAATAAGAATCATAATTAAAATAATATAAACGTATGTGTGTGTGTGTGTATGTTGATACACTGGATTGAAATCACTTTAATCGATAGCGGGTTCGAAAACAGTATGTTTTAATGTTACATTTCATTTCCGCGTCCTCTCCGTAGAAGACGTGCCCGTTGTTTTCATCCCACTTCCGGGCTATTTTCATTAAATTTACGGTTTATGTAACGCGGGTGGGCTCGATAAAACATGTGTAGTTAATGCGGAAAAGAAAATGAGAACAATGCAAACCACCGGTGGGTCACGGACTCGAGGACGACGCGCTCTAAATAACTGGTACACTCGCTCGTCGCGAAGACAAATTACAACAATACCCTGGTCCCGCTCCGGACTAACAGACTTGTACTATACGTTTTTCGAAAATGTGTCATTTCGCTAAACGGCTACGCGATTTCTATTCGCACAACAATTATTATTCTGAATATGACTTCTCTCGATTATTCCGCGTTGCACCTCGTTATATTTCGGATAAATTATGACGCCCTACGACATCGTTATTTCGTTACCGATTGGCCGATCTTGATTATCATAAATCCGTCGATATTCGCTGTTAATCATTTTCAATGCCGATCTGTTAAAATGTCTTATTTCTATTTAATGAGTTTTCGGCACATGGTTCATTAAAAAAAAAAATGTTCAACCCGATAACTTCTGAGAACGATTATCGGTAAACGCATTATATCAACCAATCATGGAAATCAATGAAGCTATGCTGTACAGATCTCAGGGTCAGAGGTAAATAATAGTTGAACACATGACAAAGTGTTAAATAATTTAATTCCGTTTTCATTTTTTATCGTGTACAATACGCAGTATACAATATTTGTATCGCAATAAATTTAAGTTATATTTTATGGTCCAGCTTTACATAAAAAGCTCACAAGTCGTGCAATAATCGAAAATTACACGATATAATGTATTGAATGTTTAAAATGTTTTTCCCAAAATCGATATCGTGCACCATAACGCCATACGATATCGATACTAAAAAAAATACTAACGCCGCGCATCATCACTTTTTCGTTTTACATTTCCCACCCGGTGATTGAAATTCATCACCAAACGATGGCTTACAGTCCACGGGGACCGTGATGTGAAAACTTCATTGACCTACCTGCTCGTCGATAATAATATCGTGAAATTCGCGACGGAGCACTATACCTTAGGTTTTTTGTCGAAACTTATCACCCCGTAGACCGTACGAGTCGCGATACGCTCGCGAACCAATTGACTTCAGGGTAAAAGCCTTTTTCGAGTGTCACGTGTGTACCTCTACGTATAATCGCCCGTCGAATCTATATCTTTACGAAACACCAAATGGACATAAGCTAGGGTGACCATAAAAATAAAATAAAAATACGGGACATTTCAAAAAATAAAATAATCTGATGAATAATTTTTTTAATACATAGTAGATACATGAAAACAATTTTATTTTTATAATAATGGTGAACAAGTTAAGAACTATTTTTATACATGTATTATATAAGTTATATAAGGATTTTAAATTCGGAGCAAAAACACCTCCTTTTGGGCATTTTGAGAAAAAAAATTAACAAACTGTATATTTTAAATGACACCACTACGACTGAACACTATTACTTTTAATTGCCATATCGCGGCAGAATTTCCGTGTGGCTATTACAAACAAAGATTAATACTGCAACGGCTTTGAACGTGTTAACCTAATGATATCAAAATATACGAAAACATAACACTATTATGGTATTATGACATTATATACGTTTTATATCACCGACAACAATGTGACGCAACAATTATAATCGAAATAAGAATCTAAAAATAGCTACCTATAATAGATTTTAATTTTCTATATTGAATAATGTTTTACAAAAATATCGTAAACAAAACGATTTTATAGTAAAATAAATTTCAAAAATTATAAATTAACGGTATGGAATAAAACGGGATTAATACGGGACGGACTTGGAAAAACGGGACAAAATGCGTCCCGTATTACTTTTGCCGGGACAACGGGACACAAAGTTTAAATACGGGACAATCCCGTATAATACGGGACGTATGGTCATTGGTCACCCTAACGTAAGCCCACTAAGCAAAATATTGTTGCATTTATAGCTATGTAATATTTGACTGCAACACGTGTATTGCGTTGCATTTTTAATATATCATATCACTGCGACTGTTAACACGCTCGTACTTGATCGCAATCTTATTGTATTCACGTGACAATTAAATACGTTAGCGGCAACATTATAAAACAACAGACGCACAACGTTTATAATAAATATCGCATACGTGTAACAAGCCATTATGCGTGCGACATTACCGTGGTTGGTTGTTCAACGATCGCGCGCGCCGATTGCTCGTTCGCGGGTTCACTCGTGTGCGGTCGAAACCGTTGTATTGTCATAACCGGGGCTCGAGACTTATAGCACTAAAAAATCATGAAATATGCGCTATTATATGCACCGAAAAAATGTAAAATATGCGCTATAATATGCACTAAAAATATGAAGATATGCTGTAAAAATTATTTATTTAAAATTTTTATTTAGACATTTATGAATTTATAATTATTAAAATTTAAAAAAAAATTTTTTTATAATTTTACAGTTATAATTTTCTACAAATAATGACTAAAAACTCTTTCCTGTCTCATTAATTTGTATAACAATTTGTATTTAGTTATAACTTATAACTATGTTCGCAGTGATATAATGTGCTGTTTTCACGATTTTTACAGACGCAGAAACACAGCGCCCAAGTGTTGGCCGCTCTTCTGCTGGTCGTCCCTTACATCCCCGCTTCCAACCTACTGGTGACGGTGGGATTCGTGGTCGCCGAGAGAGTACTCTACATACCAAGGTAAACGTTCGGTAACTGTTCGTGAAACATATACAAATATAAATACATTTTTTATTATTATTTATCCTATTCGGACGGCCGTGAAGCGGAATAATAGAACAGCGTCATTTACATAATTTATCAGCGTCGCGTTCCATATAATATACTCGCACCGACACGCGGAAGTTCGACATGCGTTTTCCGAGCACACTAGAATCCGTACGAATTTTTCGAAACGTATTATTGTACAACGACCATCTCGCAGTACGGTAAAATCGTTCGTGAAAAATAATGTACAATATTACACGTACTTCCATCGCGTCTTCTAGGAAACCGATGTATTTTATTATTCGAAATACCGCTTAACCAATGTTTTCAGTGCAACATATTTTTTCCGAACACGACGATGTTTTTTTTGTTCGCTATCGTGTTGCGTATTCGTGTGATATGAAACGGAAAACAATTTGACGCGTTAGAACACGCGCACGGTGTAGTTTTACGTTTACTACATCGATCGAAGGTGATATAATATTGCCGACGAGCATTTGCGCGTAAACTCCAGTCCGTCTGATCGTTTGATGTGCCGCCGATTTTTGTTTTTATATTTTTTTTTTTTTTTTCAACGCACGTTTAACGCCACGTTTTCCGATTCGCAGCATGGGACTGATCTTGTTGTGCGTGTACGGACTGCAATCGCTGCTGCACCACAAAAAGACCTCGGACTGGATAGTCGTGGCGGCCAAGTTCTTCGTGGGGTTCACGCTGTTCGTGTTCGTGGCAAGGACCGTGCTGAGAAACGGCGATTGGCTGTCCAGACCGACCATAATAAAGTAAGTACACGAGGTGGGGTTCCAGAGGTTTGACCCCCATCCCCTTTCCGGAGAAATTTTAAGTAGACGTAGATCGACGTCGGTGCGCACACACTTATCAGTAGATTTTTAACCGATTTTAGATGGGTATAAAGGTAACCCGATCAAGAATCGAATTTAATGACTTTATTCGTTTAAAAACCTTAAGACCCTCGGCAAAATACTATGTTTCTGTACGTACTCGTCCGAATATTGACCGTATTATCGTCACCTCGTCGACCGTCCTCGGTTTCCATGCGTTACGCTTTCGACCGAACGCTTCGTTGAAGCTTAACATGCCTACTCGTTTTCGAAACATAACAACACCGCGTAACTCGTTTCAGTACTCTCGACCGTATATTACGTACTATATACGTACATACGCTTTACCGGAACCGCGAGCCGGCGTACATCGTTAGGGTATTACTTCGTTATTTACCGCCGTTAAGTCCTTAATCCACATTGCAATCGACTGTTTCAAAATATATTTATTAGATATATATCAATATGTGCGGTGCGGTGGTCGAAAATGGTGTCGAAAATACGGTGGTGTGTCGGTAGGCAAACGTTATTGGCCGCGTTAATGACTATATAAACCATCGACAGACGTATTATATAACACGGCGTCCGACGAAGAGCACGTGGTTTCCACCGCAATGACTTACGAAAACCCGATTACCCGAAAGTTTCAACCGGCTACGAGTGTACGGTCCTTAAAACCGTAAAAGATTTTCTATTTTTCGTCTACTAGAACGCACAACTCGGAATTTACATATATGATATTCATTTATTTACACTTTTGTGCTTTTTCCGTTGTGTTAGGATGCCAAAAACGAATTTAGAAACATATTATAGGATATAAAATTTTAGAAATTCGAATTACGTCCCGAACGACAGTTACATGATGTATGCATTTCAATTTACTCTGTGAAATTTTCTCGGACTAATCGTTAGTGTGTAAAATATACAAATAATATTATTTGTTTTATCGCAACGAAGAATTTTTTTTCTTACATCACAATATGAAAATGACTTTTAAAATTAACGACAATATGAAATCATCAACTTTCTGTATCATCAACTTACTACACTCTCTCACAAAAAAAGTAATCAACAAAAAATTGCTACGATATACGAGAAGTGTACGGATAATATAGATTAAAGGATATTTTAGTTTTGGAAAATGAGAGAGTATAACTCTTAGGACGAAATACTCGTATGTAATTAGTAATTACTCATTTCATTTAATACGGCGTACTATGATTCTGCATTTTTACTTACACATATATTTATAGTTATTCAAATTTTCAGACATTCTGTATTTAATGTAATCTTTTAACACAGTTATTACATTCATAATAAATAAAACGTTAAACATATAAAAATATACATTTAGATGTACAAACACGTGTTGTCATACTTGTTGGGCTTACTTAGAAATTCAATTACGGAGACGTTTAATCCGCCATCAATAAAATAATAATATAATTATACGTTCCGACTTTTCCCTCGAAAACGTTCAAATTGTATCCTACACGATTTCGACATCATAATATTTGCAACGGAGGTGGAAACGACAAAAAAAAAATAAAAAATACGAGAATCCCCTCTAATGATTTTTCCTTTAACGTTTCGTCTGCGGATTATACATATTATTATTATTTCAACCCTAACTCCGAAGTAACATTCTTATCGTAGTACGGCTTATATTAATGTACATGCGAGATTCCACATATTCAGCGACGTCGAACACCGTTTTGATTTGTCGAAAACGAAAACGTGACGTAGGAAAATCGATGGTATCTAATGCATATTTTATCTCCAATTCCCCCACGGTACGTGTAGTATATTATATCATAGTATAAAGTGATGTGACTTTTCAGGGCTGGTTTGAAGACTCTGCCGCACAACGCCAAAATGCACTATAACTGGGCGAATTACCAAAGGGACGTAGGGGACACGCAGACAGCTGTAAATCACTACAGGGAGGCGTTAAGGTAAGAATCCAAAAACGCATTTAAACTTCTGCAAATAGGTATCTTAAAGAACGTTTGGTAAACCGCAAAACATATTATTGCGTTTCTATACATGACCTCACTTTTCCAACTTTTACGCGAGAGGAAATATCAAATCGGTTGGAAAACGGACATAGTGAAATTTTACCCAAGCCACGTTGTCGCAAAAAACTCGTAAGCCACGCCCGTGTATCGGACGACTCTCATTGCTTTGAGCTGTAGTTGGAACCCGAGAAAAAAAAAACCATTTTAATTATTCTTATACTACGCATGTAATATACAAACGTTCGAGATTGTGACATTTTGTTAATGTTGAGTCGTTGACAGGGCGTTTTTGTTAGTTTTTTTTTTCCAGATCGTTTTATCTCAAAAAACACACCACAAGCGCGTGTTTGTACGAGTGTGTGTGTTATGTTGAAAAAAAAATGAAAAGTCGTTGCAGATTCAAAGCCACAATGGAGGCGGAGATCTTGGGCCATTTTTTTTAACGGTTACATGTATATATAAGCTTTAAATTTTTTTTCTTCTTCAGGAAAATAATTATTATTGCGAGACGTAAAGACGACCATATCTCGGCGTCCCTTCTGTTTTTATCTTTGGTTATTTTTCATGAAGACGGCCGGGTATTAAAAAAACGAGTTTTATTGTGGAGATACTCCAACAGCGTAGACAATATTTATGACGAGGGATCCGAGGACTGTTTGTTTTTCTGTTAAAGGTTAAACGTGCACAAAGCGCAAGATAAACTGCCGCTGTTATGCGTGACATGTTAAAATATAAATAAGCTCCATTGGGATATAACGAAAACTTCGGTGGAGCATAAATTACACGTTTTTGTTTATATTATCCTTTTGCTGATAGCGGATTCACTATACTTGATTGCATTGTGTTTAATAGTTTCAATTGTTAGGCTTTATTACAATTATTTTTTTTATTTTTTTTTTTTTCAAACAAGTTGTTTTTTTTATCAACATCGCTTTAACGACCGTTTTCAGTTAGGTAGTAGCACTGCCGGCGCAGATTAAAACTTTTTCAAACAATTTGACTGTTGCGAACATCATGAAATCACTTTGTTTTCGACGTTCAATTAAATAATATAGAGTCACACGGTTTGACACGTACAAACGTACCGGGAAGCAATAACGCATAATTATACAATTGTGTAAACAGTATGAAACTACATTATATCCAATCAAATTATTGGTACACGTCATCATGCTATCGAGACCGTGTTACATTTTTGCAGTACACAATTAACTGTTGTTGTTTTGATTGGATTTGACTCGGGATCGTTATTTATGTTTTTTTTTTTTTTTTGCTTTGTTTTAATCTTTGTGACTCTGTTATGGTTACGCATTGACTCGTTGGAATTGTTTGAACGAGGAATTTCGGTAACAATACTGCGACCATAATAATATTGCACATCGTATTTGTCTCTATGACCTATATAATATAACGGACGGTGCACGTATTGAACAATGTTTTTTTCCGATAATGTCAAATCACCATACTCACGAGCACGGGCACGCACAGGAATATTATCAGGGAGGTGCGTAATGAAATCGAATACCAACAATTGAAAAAAGTTCATGTAATAATCATTATGAACTATGAAGGTCTGCATTAGCACATTATGGTTTTTTTTTTTCTTAATCAATTTTAAACTTTTAAGTTTACGCACCAATTTAGACAAAATATCTATCAATGAAATATTTACTTACATATAGTAGAAAAGTTCAAATTTTTCAAAATCATATACTATATTTGTGATCCAGAGGAAACTAATGCCCCGTATTGCTTCTCTTTACGTGTGCCTATAGTCACGAGGTCTGCCAATTTAATTCGGCGCTCAAGACTTGATACCGCAACCGCAGGCGTAATAACGAACCGTTCAGACTTTTCGCAACAGTGTCACGTTGTCGTTCACTCGTTGATCTCGTGTTTCAAATAGCAGGTGAATAACGTCTACCGAACCGTCGTGATGGAATGATTTTTACTGTTTACGGTCGCTGCTGGCGTAGTAGCTCGGTACAGTGTTGCATTCTCCGCGGTGGCCCGAACAATAACGTCGTCCTGTCTTGTGCCGCGCGACCAGGTCTTAACCTTTTCATCGTTCCTTTCTCGCCCTATCCCGCACTCATCCTTCTCATCCTCCTCCTTAACTTCTTCCAACGAAGTGAGTGAACGTTAGGGATTGTAAGAGCCTTTAAACGTTGCCCCACGTTCATATGTTAGACCACGTAAACTCCGCGTGGTTTTTTAGTGGTCCCGGTGCGGTACAGCTGCATCGGCAGGATTCGCAACGACCACGCGGGTTTCCGGGCAAACGAGTGGGTTCATTATTTCGTGCTCGGCAAGTAAAAACGAACGTCTCGATGGCAAAACGTTTTTGCGAACGGCTGCTGCGGCAACACGCGAACTCGGAGGACCGACGACGTTAAAAGCGCGCGCCTGAGCACGGATAATGCACGTTTTCCGAGAACTAGACGCGAGTGTTCGTTTCCTGTTGGCAAACAATCTCTCCTTATCGACCATCCGTGCCGAAGCTTTGGCCTGCGCTCCGTGTAAACGCACTCTCGCACACGTACTACGTGTTTCTATACTTGTACATATATCTATGTATACACTCATTGTGTGCACGTACGCACGCACACACAGCTGCACTGCGGAGGTTTTCCGCATCGTAACACTGCGTTCCCCGACGCTTCTTGCACTCACGATATACCGCGTGTGCGAAAATTAATATATGTTTACCAGTTATAATATTATAATACAAGTGCGGTATAGCGTATTGAAAACGGAAATGAAAACATTTTTTCCTTTTATTTTTTTTTTTTTTACAACAGCGCACCGAATAGAAAGAAAAAAAAGGAGAGAGAGAGAGAAATAGAGGGAGAGAGGAGCTGATGAGAATAAGGTGGAAAATGTTGTTATCAAATTATATTAACGTCGTATTTCGCCGAGGAAACAAAAGTAGGGCAAATGTGCGTTCGGGTGAAAAGTGTGGGTAATGGACACCTTAATTTAATAATATAATTTCGGAATTAAAGTGCGAGTGAGGGAAAAGTGCAATAATTTAATCATTTTAGCTTTGACCGCTCGTTTGCTATTGATCATCGTAATAAAAATATGGTTGGATAATTCTTTTGAAGGAGAAAACTGAGGAAATTAAATTTTATATTTTATAGCTGGACTCCATTGTGTATTCTCTGTGTATAACAATATGATATAATATATATATATTATATATAACATGAGTTATACTATAGTTTAAACTTTACAACAAATGAAATAACAATATGTTTGAAAAATTCATTAAAAGATACTCGATGTTTTTTTAAACATTTTACCTCTCGTACAATAATAACGAATTATCTACGTCTTTTAAAGTCTATGTGATCTCTTTAACGTAATATAAATGCTTTTTTTCATTAATAATAAAAATAAACATATAGTACGGTAATTTTCAAACAATCATAATTTCCAATATATCTTTATAAACTATGGGTAGCATGATTGATAGACAAAGCAATTGTACGATTTCGTTTGAAAATATAATCACAATAATCATTTATTAGTTTATTTGCGAACTATATTTACAATAAAATAAAGTATCGATTTTTCCCCGGGTATTATAGTTTTTATTATTGTTATTATTGTTATTATATAGATATGGAGCACTGAAGCCTTGTTGTACACGTTGACGTTACAATAGTAAAAAATAATAAAAGAAAATATGGTATAGGTTATAATATTTTTGCCTGCCAACTGACGATAGCTGCTTTGCAACAACGCATCCTTGGCGCATTGTTGCACTGTGCCATTGACTTATCGAAATAAAAGTACAAAATGTGAGCATATTATTGTTTTTGATCCTTCCGCACTTTTCCTTAAGCAAACACGTGCACGGAGAACAAACAAAGAATTTTCTTTTCAAAAAATGTAACACCATGTACGTGCACTTATGTACATAAAACACACGTACGGCTAGTGCACGTACACTGTGTGCAATGTACAGGGTGATTTTTTAAGCACGCTCAGTGCTCACTCTTTTCATACTTAAATTATGCATTATTTCGCGTTCTGATTTACGGAAAACGTATGTGCGCTTTACAAATACGTTTTCCAGTACAAAGATTTTTCGTACAACTTAGGGCGTATCAAATTTTGTTTATCGGACGGGAACACCGTTTTTTCTTCCTATGCAAATTATTATTATTCGGTTAATTTTTTTGAAAAATGTTAATCTAACAATATAATATATATATATATATGCAACTTGGTCACAAAGCAAAACAGTATATTTAGTATATTATACAGGATTAACTGCTTAAATTACTACTCAGCTCTTGCTAAACAAATAGGTAATCACCCTGTATCATATATCTATACGCGTGTGCTATGCGTGTACAGTGCTTTGAGTTTTCGTTTCACAGATATATACTTTTGTACTCATTTTTCGGCGCGTTCATATCGTGCACACGAATGTTCGTGTGCGGGTTGGGAAGGAGAGAGAGTTTATTCCCGATATTTCACTTGTGAAAATGTCAATCAAAGCCGGAGCAAATTAAATTGAAATTCGTTCGTTTTCGGCGACTGTGAACACAATTCGACGGTATCCAGCGCACGTTTCCCGCCGCCGGATTTTCTTTTCCTTACGCCACTCCCCCGCCCACCACCCCAACGTTTACTCGTGTTATTTCATTTTCTCCGTCAACATCTCCGGCACAATAAATCAGGCGAAATCCCATTTCCAGATACAGGGCACGGGTGGGGCACCTCGTGGACCAGCGACCGGACGCGCGCGTGTGTTCGGGAGGAACGTGGAAAAAAAAATCTGGTAAAAAAAAAAACCTAGAGGGGAAAAAATGTGGAATAATTTTAAACGATAATAATATTACACGCGTGTAAGTTTTGAAATGGATATGTCAACTGTGCCTTAACGGTTTGACAAATTGAATGCAATTTTTCGTCCGCAAACTCATCTCTCGGCTTTAGATAATGCACTGGAGCATGTATCATCCTACCGTGCAGCCACAAGAGTCTACTTTTCATGTCCCGCAAAGCATTATAATATATATATATATATATATATACACATATATATATACAAGAACGCGTAGACACTCTCGAGTCATATTTTATGGTAAAAACATAAAAAAAAATAGTAAAATATATACATTTATAAGTGTGCACACGGTTCAGCTGCGTATAATATCATACATCCACGTGAACGTATAAACGTACGAAGGAAAAAAAAGAAATAGTTTCCTTTCTGAATGTAATATAATATTTTCATATATTGTTAGGATTGAGCGAGCTCGTGCTCGAATCATGCGAACGGACTGTGTAATTGTGTTTTATTGATTGATCGTTACTATGATTATTTGATGTGTCTATTATTCACGAAAAGCGTCTAATGACGGCGGTATATCCACCGGGTTCATCCGCCGCGTGGAACCAAATATCAAACGAAAGTACAATATTGTTCATAAATAATTAAATATAACTGAATTATGAACGCGCGTATAGCTTATGTTTTATTCATGTCCGTGTCTTCGCTGGTAAAGTATGGTTAAGGAAGCTCACCAAACAAGAACGTATACCGTCGCGCAAATATTAGCCGCACTTGTCTTTCAACGTCATGGTTACCGGTTATTGGATGGGTGACCACCACAGAATCGCATGTCGAAATAATACGTCATACCCCACGTGTTCGTACCCATAGCGATTGACAGAGTAAATAAAACGAACAAATGTGTCTCAAATCCATCCGGTGACCGTGGGTTGGTTGTTGAAACAAAGAGCATAAAGACATTTTTAAAACGTTTCAATATTTTCTAAGTAACGTTAATAACATTAAAAAAGTGGTTCGTGATAATTCTGGAATAGCAAGGTTTTGGAAATTAATTAAACTCAATTTAAATCCAAACGTAAGATGGAAAACATCCGAAACATTTATTCGCAAAACCCTGTTCGCGTACACGAACGAGCAGAGTATAAATGATATGCCACTCAGGAAAGACCAGTACAATATTTCGTAAAAACTCTGTGTGACTGAGAACAGGTACACGCTAAGCAAAATCAACTTTAAATTATATCGAATCGAGGATTTACAGTAAAACAAAAAAATATACAACTTACGGCGAATCTTTTGGTTTACACTTCAGTTGATTAGTTGACAAAAAAAAATTATCTTTTTCATCTATCTGGATTACCTTTGATAACATTGTTGATAGTATAGAAATTAGAAAAAGTCCATTGAAAATGCGAAAGAGAAAACGGTTTTAGACGTTTACTTGGCTGTAAAATAATTTATTAAAAATTACTTGTTAACTCCTCGGTAATATACTGAACAACGTTACCAGATCACGAGATAAATGTGGTTTTCACCAAAAAAAAAAAAACAAAAAACAGGATCAACATATCGATGTATTTCAATATTTATCTCCAAATAATTTTTCGTCACAGTTTTAACCTGTCACTACCCTTCGAATATTGTTCTGGTTTATATTTAAACGTAATACGATTATTACGTTATATTTTATAACTATACACCATGTCATATTATATATTACATATTTCATATTTTATAATCGGATAGTGGTGACCAACTGCGGTCCGAGATAATTTTTATTAGCCGACCGGATGAAATATTAAATTAAAATTGAAAAAAAAAATATAATTCACTTTAAAATTGAAAAAAAAAATATAATTCACTTCTATCCAAAAATTTGATGTATGTAATATCGAAAATAAAGTATAAAAATGAAAAACTTTAGCATGTTGTTGATCGAATAAATTCTGTTGAATAAAAATCTAATGGTGGATGTTCTATTTAAACGAAAAAAAGCGGTAAACATTCACATTAAATACTTATTTGTATATATGTATGTATTAAAAATTAATTCCGTTGAAAAATATATTTTTTTTAATAAATATTCACTTATTAACAATCGAGATTTAACAAACAATTAGATTTATAACTGTATATTAAGATGTGCAGTTATTGAGAACGTGATTCAATCAAATTTAGATTAAAAATGCCTGGGAATAATGTGATACAAGGCAACTAAAAGAAAAAAAATATGTTTTCGACCTGGTAATAAGTTTTTTTTAAAACCCTTGATAACACAAAAAAAGGATTGGAACAGGTACTCACCACTGTACACGGCTAAAAATTATTGCATCGCTATCATATCTACTTTGTGTCCGGTCGTTTTACACACCATTAAAATATCATAAATCTTAATTTATTTTTTTTCGTTTTGCAAATGACAATCGGCTTTTAAAACTAAAAAGTATTTATTCTTATACTAATGGTGTTGTTTATTATACAACAAATATACATAGGTAGGGTTAGATAATAACCACAATAAATAACTATGTTTATCATGTATTATTGTTGTTTACTACAATAATACACCATAAACATTTGGATAATATGACAAGTAACTATATTGTAGAATTCATATTATGGTAACCGGAAACCCAAATTATGACACTCATTAATGTGGCATCTCTCTAGGGCCTAGGCTATTTAACCAATTATCTGCCTCCGTTCCGGCTTCGTGTGGTTTTAGGTACTATTCCGCCTCCAAATGTTGTGTTTGGCCGTACTTCAACGACATAACATGTCGGATCGCTAGTGCGGTTCCGCAGCGCGAACAAAGACGGGACGACACTGTTCCATCCCTCGTTTAAAGAGCAAACTTTGAATCTGCCTCGTTCCTACCCCGCTTAAGGTCGACCACGGACGACACGTGTAAGTCCAAGACTCGGGATCCCTCGTATCCCTACGTCCGTCGGACGAGTTTCCGAAAACGAAACCTTAATACATTTCCGTCGACGAGGATATAGAATGGCCCGCAGCGAAAACGTATTCGAATCGTCTACTACTTACGCGTCCGTCGTATTAGACTATAGCGGATAGCGTACAGTGATATATAGTAACCGCGCATACGGTTACTTGGTCAGAACCATAATACCGCGCGCGCGCGCGCCGAGTCGTATTCTCCGGACACTGAATAAAACACGATGACGGTGCGATGTCGCCGCCCGCCCGTTCGTGCATGTTTTACGACGGTTCCCTCGACACCGCGCGGGGCGGCGACTTTTGTTCGCGAGCTCGTACATTATACGCTTACGACATACAGAGTGACGCATGTACATAATTGTATCTATTTGTATACGTCGTGCGCATCTAAGCCCTCGAGAACGAATGAAAAACCGTCGTCGTTAAAACGTTCACGATCGTTTTGAATTATTTCGCGAGCGCAACCCGCCGGCACCCTATCGCTGTCGAACGACTAAAGTTATACACGGTCACGATAGTGATCATAATAATAATTACGTTGTTTTGCGGTTACGCCGAGCCGCGAACGACCAGGTGATCGTAAAATCGTAGACCAGCCGCGCGCCGTTCGAGAGCGCGTTTTTGACCGCGAAACGCCGTATACCCTGTATCGAGTAATAATGGTACTGATAATAAAATACGAGTATAAAAAAAAAATATAATAATAATCATAATAGTAATATACGCCGCGTATGAATAATAATAAAAATAACAGTAACCTTTTAGCGTTTACGACTGCAATGTGGCCGGATATTACGCCATCGCGGTGTATGTTTTATATTAGTTTTTTTTTTTTTGCCAAACGGTTCGACGAGAAACACATACAATTTCGAACAGTTTTTTAGAAAATATATTATTAGGGTAAACTGGAAAACAAAAGCGTTACTGTTTTTTTTTTTTTTTTTCATGAACGCAAAACAATCCCACGTGCGCATGTGTGTGTGTGTGTGTGTGTCGAATAAAAATATGAAAGGTTGTTCTGGTATAGAAGATAATATGGGTGTTCTTCACTTAGATCACTTAGATTTAACAATGATTTACGAAAATAGTTCATGCTATTAAATATCATGTATCTTCTCATTATCTTCTTACCCATAGCCTACAATGATTGTGATTAACATATTTTGTTAAACATTTTTATGTGCCGTTTATTTCACTTATTTTTTCTATTATGAATTAAAAAAAAAAAACTATTACCTATTATAGTAGTTACTAATACTTAATTCCCATATGCACTTGAGCTTTATAAAATCAATTAAAATCATATAAGTAATACCAATCACTGAGTACAAATTATTATTTAGTAGCTTTTCAAAGAAAGTCTAACAATTAATTTGTGTAGGTAGTAGGTTTCTATACTTAATAATTAATGTTATTTTTAACATAATAAATACATCAAGTGTGTTACGATGTTGAGAAAAAAGTTAGCAGTAATTGTTGAAGTTATAAATAGGAAATATGTGATGAATCATCGAAATGTAAAAGTTATTTAGATAAAAATGTCCACGCTTTGCAGTTTTTCAAACTTAAGTCGTTCATGTACACAAATATTTGGACGGAAGATTTATATTCTATAAAATAAAACTACAACAGTGTATGATTTCCATTGTATTACATTTATATACATATCACAAATATCAACAAACTTTATGAAATGTTTAAAGTTTCATATCATATATAAAAATGAAAAATATTTATTGAAATTTAGATTTGTGCGTCCAAAAAGCGACGAAAAAATATCCCGGGTACACGGTATGAATTTTCTAAAACCTATAAATCAATACAAACGATTTTCTTTCCCTGTGGTACCTATCCGTGTGCAGGATAAATAATAATTATTTCAAAACCTACTGCACTACCTAGCTTTCAGTCAATGTGGCAACGTTTACCTAAATTAACTGTGTTGAATTAGTACATCGTGCGGCAAGGGCGGGAAGCGAGCGATTTATTTCGGTCATAAGCCGCAGTCGAGGGCTGCATTTCGGCCAACACGGAAATTGCCTTCCCGCACGAGCCACATACAGTTTTTTTTGTCACTTTTCTTATCTCTATCGCTGTGACAGGGGTAATCCGTAACCAGATACCAGCACTACCGCGGCCACAATAGTAGTACAGGAGATCAGGACCTATCAAGACCTGGCAAATTAGATAAAACGTCAATCATGTTTATGTATATTTATCCTTGTTGGAAAATTTTATTTTTCCAATCCGAAAAAAATAGAATACGGTATACATTCCATAGCATCTATTCGAATCGAAAATAAAACTTTCAGTCCACGGCACGTTGTGTGCCGAAAATTATAATCGTTTTATTTTAACAAATTTACCAAAAAATCTAGTGTTTTTTGTTGCGAAAATTGAATACAAACATTTGAAACCATTAGCTGCATTAGAGAACAGTACACGAATCGAATTCGGATTTTTTTTAAAATTATTCGAAGTTCACAAATATTGTATTAATATTAAATCTTCGATATCAAGAATATTAACAGTACCAAGGAACATTCATAAAAATGATGAATTTTTAACCAGATGAACAGTGCTGCGTATTAATTTATATCGTAGCACAAATACTTTTTTTTTTCAACTGTATATATTAATTTAACAGTTGACGCATAATCGATAACGAACTTTAATCCACCATGTTTTATATTTATCTCGATAAACCACTGTTGGTTTTATATTTTCACGGTCCATGGGACCGCAAATCAATAGAATATACTCGTATTTCATGAAACTATAGTTTCAAATGGAAGTATCGAAAGGAGCAGTCGGGGTCGGCTGAATTCGTACTACGTACTACGCGTTGTCGTGAACGCCGTATTTCGGGGGGGTTTTTTTTTTTTGTTTTTCACCGTTTGCGATAATTTTGGGTAGACCTGATTAGTTTATGCATCACGCCGAGTTGCTCGCATCGTTTGAGCGATATACGCGTATTGTTTATGTTATCATGAGGACGACGACACGGTATAACGTACGCGATTCGCCTGTTTAATTTTTAAAAAGTTACCGTCGCGAAATATTATAACGTCACGAATGATAATGTAATAACTCATAAATCCATGACAACGTGGTAATAGCTGTTGCTTCTTCGGTGTCTCTGCCTACGTGTACGTGAAAATGCGTTCGACTAGATTGTGTTTTTCGATAGACTTTCTTCTTACGTTTTATCACGATTCACTCTTCACCTCGCCTCAGTGTTCTCGAGCGTAACAATATTTTGTTCCCGAACTACAGTAAACACGGTTTGGGAGTATGTCTCCGTCGGGTCGAGTCCTTTTATTTTAAGCACTCTACGGTCGAGTTTTCAAATCGAATAATTCCATTGTATTTTCATTTTTTATTTTTTTTTTCAATGGTATTTTCCCATTATTTTTAAACAATTGGGCATACAAAAAAAAAAATATAAGTATGAGTGTGTAACACGATTTGTGTAACGCGAATTTTAAAGTGATAATGAAGAGAAAATTCAAATTTTAATAACCCTGAGCGTACACGAAAACCAGAAAATCAATAGTGCTGTATGAACGCGCGTTCGTATTCAATTTTTTTCTGATGTACCCATAGACCTTACAATTAAATCGAAGAAAAATCAAAAAATTACATTTAGGGTATTTCTAACGATTGCATGTGTACACTTTGTTAGTGGTATCTTTATATTGTTTCCACTTTACTCGAGTGAGATAACAATACATTAATTATAATAACCACTGTGCTTCGACTTCAACAACGTTGTCGAACATAATACAGCGTACTTTGTTTCCTCTAGCCGTGGTCGGTCGCCCACTGTATATTGTTATTTTGCTAATTTACAAAATCGTTTTTTTTTTCCAGTACACAAATACGCTTTTGACTATTTATTTATCATAGCGAGACTGAAAACGATAATTACCGTTCATTATTTTGTATTGTTGAAACAAAAATTTCGATTCAATTTAGCTCGTTTTAGCGTTGTCGATTTCATACAACCATTGTATGAGCACACAATATGCACCCACCACGGATACTCAATCTTTATACATTATACGTATATATATGTATTATAATAGTCCATTTATTTCAATGAAGATGAGTTTGTTCGATACATCTTTTCTTTTTTTTTTTTGCTCGTCCTCTTTTTATTTTTCGCAGAGTTCTTTAGATTTATTTAATAGAACCGAACGAGAAAACCCAGCTTTTAGTCGCAATCAAAGATCACTATCCGATTTTTCAATATAAAAGTTTTTTTTTCCTCCGTCTGTAGTTAACTGACCATAAAAACGACGGAACAAAAGGGACAGATTCTGCTTGATTATTGAACGCTTCAGTTCGCAATTGTGAAACTTTGCAATACGTTTTTTTTCTTCTATACACTTTTTAATAGTAACGAAATGTTTTCCTTTAGAAAAAAAAACTCAAGAAGACCATTGTTATTATTCATTATTTGTTTTAACATAGTTTGTATTGATATGATCGATAAAGGCCCACTATAATATAGTATAATTATGATTTTGATTTTATACTTCGCGGTACAGTTGGATAATCTTCCAGTGATTGACATCTACATCGATGATGTCCAAAACCATACAATATCAGTTTTGTCAAAAGCGTTCTCCTAAAGTGCTTGTCGATTTGAGAAAATCAATCATTCGTTATGTATCCCGGATGAATATTTTAAGACCAATCGAATCTTGGACCCATAGTATATTAATCGTTTCCGATTCGTTCGGAAATTGAAACAAATACTGTCGATAACGCCAAATGATCGATTGAATAACTATTATTGTGTCAGTGCAGCATATTTTTCAATAAATCCACTTCGAGGACTAGAACGTCGAGAAAATATTTATTTCTGATACTTTTGTTTCGTTTAATAATAGAGTACATTGATGTTTTATAATTATTTTTTTTTTCTTAACATCAGGGTGTCGTACAAAATATAATTTTTTTGAACATTTGGTGCAAAACGAAAAACGAAATTCTACCAAATTATTCATAATACGTCGTCTGATTAACACAATAATATTATGCTGGTCACTAATTGTGTTTTGTATACGGTTTATTCGTACGATTTGTTTTCTACCGGAGTGGGTGTTTAGTACATACGTAGGAGCGTAAATCATTTCCACGGGACGAGTGAGTGAGTGTGTGATAGAGAGAGAGAGGGACTGTGTGTGTGTGTGTGTTCGTGTGTGCGTGCGCACTTATGCGTTGAATCGATTTATCACGGTAACTTTCATGCGGTTCTTCCCTGACATTTATACCATTTAACCTGTTGACTTTACGCGGAAATAATAAAATCTTATGAAATAAGATCGTGTTATTAAAAACAATACCGCTCGCTGTGTACACAAGGCTGAACACCGGAGCAAACAAAACGAGACGACATTTCACGTTTCGATACGTCGTACAGGGACGGGCGTGAGGTCGGTTCTATTTACTGTTCGCGGTATCGCTATATTGGAATCATGCGTCGTACAAACAATACTACAATAATATTCTCCGCGACACCTGGCGCGTGTACCGTAAATGCACAAGTATACTGGGTACCGTGATTTGGAGAACACGTTTTTGCGTTTCGGGCCGATAACATAATATTTGATAAGAAATCGATAGGTAAGAAAAAACTGGAAAATCAATACGATTAACCGAAGCAAGTTATGTGCACTATGCGCGGGACGCAGTTCCGTTTCCCATAGGTCGGAGGTGAAAAAATCACTGCGAAAAAACATATATCCTTTGGACCTAATGTTATGTTGGTGGTCCATATTGTTCTTTCGGAAAAGCCAAAGGAGTCCATTAGGAACCACTTAAAAGTAAAGACGGAAAAAAAAAGAAATTCTACTGCAATGACAAGTGTAAACCACCGAGCACTTTGACTATTATCGTAAACATCTCTAAAACCCTCATTAAAACGAACAATTTTGGATAAAACAATTCTTCACCCATTCTCTTTCTTTTTCTCCTTTTCTCTATCTCTTTGTCGTCTTTCCCTCTATATATTTGTTCTCTTATGGAAAATAAATTCAAAGAGTATAATATTGTATTTTCATACGTACGAATAATAACAACGAAAATCGAGAAATGTCAGAACAACATATTTGTTATTATATTTGTGCAAAACCATATTACGTTACGTACTTTTCAAGTACAATATTATTTTCATTCGCTCTTGTGGTATGATTATTTTAAAAGCGCTATGGTTTGTATTAAATGAATAAAAATCCATGGCGTTATAATAATTGTAAGGGTTTTTTTTTTATTTTTTGAAACAATTTTGTATTAACTCGTATTAACGGTAATAACTTTTTGGGCCCTTCGCCGGTGCGGTCGGACAACCGAATATTATTTATTTATTAATTTTTTTTTAATTCGAACGGGCTGATGTCCATTACAAGTTATATAACAAAGGTACCCGTGACGATAATAGAGTGAACGCAAAAACCGTTTTCGATATACGGATATAGGTCACACAATATACGAAAGCATATACATTATAAATTATACACTCACCCTCGCGGCGATCACCGTGTCATTCGTACGAGTTTGAAGAGTGCTTCCGTGATTGGCATCGGGAAAATCGAGCAGGCGATAGTACACCGATACGGTGTACTCAGTACATAAACGGTACTTCGAACCGTAAAAACGTACGATCTCGTCAATATGATAATGGTATTTTAAACACGTTTTCATCTTATCCCACGGCCGAGCGTGTCGAGGGCGCAAAATCTCCTATTGCCGAGTTGGATCGAATAAACATATATTCTATTGAAATACACTGTCCGATGCATCTCCCCTGTGACGCAAGTGTTCTCATTCGAATTCGCGCTACGAGTCCTATTTCGATCACGGTTATGCGCATGCCAGGAAAGGCCATTCGCTTTCCGGGCTCTGATCATCTGCACTACGGGCGCAACGGGGAAGGATGTTCGCAAACGGCTGGGACGGGGTTGATTTATCCGTGTACACGAGCTCCGTGGCGGTCTAAGAGAATAGAACGGCGCCGCCGGGGGATGTTTGGCCTAAGACCGCACGGCCCGTGAAGAAACCACGTGACATTATGCTAATAATTATAATTATAATAAAAATAATATATCGGTGTACGGTATCGATTAGCAGCCGTGCGTTAAGTGCTCGTCGGGTCGTTACACGGGCACAGTGGGCCGTGTGTTATGGTCTCGATCCTCGTCTCGGAAAGGTTCCGTCGACGATTACCAATAATTAGGATCCAGAGAAGTGATCGGAGCCGTCGACTTGCGTAGCATATCATAAGTTATATCGTTCCCCTGTGTCACCGTTACGGATTTCCGAGCAACAGTTCAAACGGCCGCCGCGAATAATTCATTTCGGCGAAGGTGTTCCCGTCCGCGTCGATTTTCTCTCTCCCCTGCGCGGCGGCGTCTACATTATTCATAAAGTATATTCTTTGGATTATTTAAAATCGCGCTTGTATTTTACGAACGCTTTGTTTGTTTTTATACTACCCGACAATCAGTATTACAACATGCAAATGTTGTGAAATCAATTATTTAGTATTTGCTCAGCAGTCTACTGCAGCGGCGCGCCTGCATATTTTTCAGCTCTCGCGCTACACACAACTCGTCAATTCGTGTTTGCCGACCGCCTTTCGCTGCACAAACTCGCAATCAATTACAATGTCAACAGTCCCGGAAACTTTATAATTATAAATTGCCGTCGATTTGAATACCAAAAAGTTGAGTGGCTCCGATGAAGTACACGAATAGCGTATAATATTTAAATTGTATTCTCTTTCGGTCCGTGTTCAATATCCACGAAATGATGATGACGATGACGATGATAATAATAATACTTTATTCAATTCGATTTCGGTCGACAACGCGTCATTGTTTCGGAATTACATAAAATATTATCGTTTTACGCGTAACTGTATACGATGGAATATTATATTTGTTTAAAATGTTAATACCGTAAGCGATTTAACCGCTGGCGATAATAAAAAAATAAATAAAAAAACATCGACGGAAAAACGTGCAAGTTATGTGGCGTGCGATTTTTTTCTGTACTATTTTCAAGTGCGTTACGGAAAA
This sequence comes from Periphyllus acericola, assembly GCA_949715065.1. Taxonomy (NCBI): domain Eukaryota; kingdom Metazoa; phylum Arthropoda; class Insecta; order Hemiptera; family Aphididae; genus Periphyllus; species Periphyllus acericola. The sequence goes on from OX454272.1 coordinate 9,776,021, forward strand.
ATGATCCCGGCCCGGTGGTTAGCAGTAATTTCTTATGGTTATTTTCGTAAATACTATCGAGGCAAACCTATTTTCGATTCAATATAATAATATTATAATAATGTCGTCGAATTGATTTTTGCACTTTGCCCTTTACTTTGAGCAGTGTGAAAGGTGATGGGTTAAAATATTTATAACTTATAATTTATACACAACCAACTGGGAAGGGGGTGGATTAATTTATAACACCTTATTCTCGAAGCGGTGGAAAAGTCGCCGCCTTAAACTTCCACCCTAACTTCTCTTTAATTATATACGTTTTTATAGAATTAAAATGTACGGTTGTGACGACGTAAATGTTTCCATATACGTTATTCGCCGGGATTTCAAGCTATGGAAAGATTGAAAATCCAAAGTTATATTATATAATACTATAATTTCACGTGCACTGAAAAATAGTTATGACTTACGTATTCAACAGCGGTTAGACCACATAAATCCAGCTGTACCCTATATGCAGTCACATGTGCATCGTACGAATTACGCTTGTCCGTCACTACTCGGGTACATCGGCTACTGCGCGACCGTTAAACAGCGATAATTAGTTTTTACGCTATATACGTGGTTTTTTGTTTTACACGTTTGTTCTGCGTTTATTTTATTTTTTTAATTTTTTCGGACAGTATATTTACGACCGCTGATGGTACACAAGACCTTGATAGGTGCTTGTATTACAGCGTTGTTCGATGGAGTTTCACGGAAAACGAAAAATAATTCTTTGTTTAATTTTTTTCCAACGACTTTGCAAAGCGTACCTATATTTAAAACCATTTCAGCAGGGGTCGCAAGTTTATCATCACCGGATCTTCCATACACACGACTGGACGACACACAACTGAAACCGTTTGCGGCATGAATGAACAGACCTCCCAAACGTTTAACGTAATAATGCGTGGTCGATGGTTGACATACTTTTTTTCAAAACAAACATTGACTTAGAACCCTTTGTGAGCTAATTGGGAGCCATCAACATCGTTGTTTAGCGGTCAGTTGGCCCGGCCAAGTCACCATGACGTTACGTCACAATTGTCTATGTCCACTGTAGCGGGTGCTCTAGTGAAAAACATACGTCTGCACGTAGTGCTCATGACCCTGGTGCAGGAGGGTGCGAGATATCGGAAGACGCCTTGCGTTTGACTTCGATAAGGAAAACGCTCCTCCGGGGTGGACGGGGTCTTCCATCGACATTTGGTGGCAGGACTCGCACACGACAGTCGTGGAGTCTACGTATTTTATTTTTTTTTTAACTCTATATATTTGAGTGTACGTATACATCGGCGTGTGGTAGCGAGGACGTCGAAGGATCGGGTCGGGTGGACTGACGTCGGACCGAAATGGGAAGAGCGTTCATGCTTAAAATTACGTGTCATTTCGCGCAGTTCGTCGACACACTGGGTGTATACACGTCAAGACGACGGAATGGAATGGAATATATATATATATATGTAAGGACTTACATGTATATAAGTACATGTGCGTTTATATACATATTTATATATGTATATATATAAATATATATATATATATATTTTATATACATAACTACATATATATTTATACACATATACGCTACCGCCAGCGTCTAAACTTTGTTTACCGCCTCGCCTCGTTTTACTACATGTCAACTATGCGTAAACTATACATATCGTTTTATCCGAGAGACACGAGGGGGTGAGAGGAAGAGTCGGTGGTCTTCGCAGTATATATGGTCTCACGTGCTTTTTCGCCGACGGCGCTGCGAAAGGAAATTGAATTTGTTGTGCGTGTGCGTATGTGTATGTGTGTGTGTGTGTGCGTGTGTGTGTTTGTGTGGGCGCGTGTATGTGAGTATACTATTGTGTCTAGAGAAAATACTGTGAGAGAAAAAAATTGTTTCCGCTTCCCCCACCGCACCACGCCGCCCTTGCGTTCAACCCTTTGGGCACGCCACCGTCGTTCGTGTCACCCGTATAACGTCTCATTCTTGTCCTGTATAATAGCGGTGAGCCGCCCTACGCCCTGAAGCGGATCCGAATGCAACATTTACACGCGACACTCGACGTCGAAAAACCAAACTGGACCTAACCATGGTGCAAGGTCTTCCCAGGCCGTCGGCGAAAAATAACTCGTGCGATCGCTAAGATGACGTTAGTACGTGGTAGGAACGCTACGCAGGTTGTTGATACGATATGTGACCGAGTGGCTTATTTGAATAGAAAGTGTTTTTTTTTTTTTTGCCACAGAACTTCTTATCCGGGAAGAGAAACGCGTTCTACCGTAATTTTAGATGATTAGTAGTTGCATTAGGTTTACGACGTGGACACAAGTCCTTTTCCAAGTATAATATTATGTGATTTCCGCGCGAAATAAATACACATGAAGTTACCTATTTCAACCAAAAACGACAACCGGGCGTGTAAAAACTAAAAAGTGTCATAATTTTCAACAAATTATTCGTGTAAATATACTGTGCAATAACAATAGATTTCTCCAACGACTAAATGTTGTTTTGCTATCCGTTATATCGCGAGTCCAAAGTACGCGTTCATTCGTCAAAATAAAAAAAACGTTCGAAACATTCGAAACACTCGAAATTCCAGACGGACAACACGAGCGACATATCGATCGAGAAACTTACCCTCCCACGCGACTTCTGGACACAGCATTTTTACAATATCGTGGCGATATTTTGATAATATTTTCTACGATTTTTATCAAATCTATTCGAGACTACGCGCCGCGGCGAAACGTCTTCAATCCGCGAGAGCACCGTATATTAAAATAGTGCAGCTAACCTAACCTATAGTGCAGTGTGACGCGGTCGAGACACGCACTTTTTTCGGTCATTTTCATTTCTCCGAGACAAAACGGTTTACGCCCACGTCGAGTTTAAGGAGGGTTCGTTTCCCGACGGCTTTTCGAGATCGACCCCGACGGATCGTGTACGCCTTTGCCGGCGTAGGCTCGTGCGGGAGCCGTGGCTAGGGGTTAAACAATCGCGTGTGCTTACGTGGGGCCGAGGGAGCGGGCCATATGCATTCGCACCGTGGTGAAGCTTCGAGGTTTCCGGTGGTTCGCCCGAAGTGACTTAATAATAGACTGCGAGCGCGTGCATGCGTGCGTACGCGGCCCTACGTGAATCCCTCCGGAGGGTCTTCGCGGTCGCCGCGCGAGATATTGCCAAAACTTTTAAAGGGGTCTTGCTCTCGGAAATTCCCGTCCCGAATCCCGGGAACAAACGCCGCATTGTTGTGCGTGTACTTACTTACCCGGCGACAGCGCATTATTCAGACCGTATCTATATTATATTATAATAATACGATGACGATAGTAATAGTAATAATAATAATAATAATAATAATCATCGTAGTGGTATTTATGATTCCGACCATAACAGTAGTATCCTGTAGCATGGACAACACGATCATTTTTTCGCAAAGCTGTGCACCCTGCTGCGCACAGACTTTCCGTCGGAAACAGAAGAGAGAGTAGAGAGTAGGGAGTAGGAAGAGAAATACAACGGCGTTCTGGCATTAACATTTAACCCGTTTATTTACGTGCCGAAATAGCTCTGAGGATTAAATGTATTTTCACGTTAGAGGTAGTTCTTATTTTTATGTGCTTTTTTTTTTCTTCTTTATCCCCCGTTAAATCGATAAAGCGCAACTCCTTGCGGAATACACACGGGCACGCCGCGATGTACACCCTTCCATTTGGAATATTGAAAGTAGTTCATGTTTTAGAAAAACAAAATTTATATACGTCTGTATTTTTTTTTTCAGCGTGAAATAAAACATGTAAATCGGTCTCGAAATCGATTTTAAACTTTTACAGTTTATATATTAGACATTCGTGTTTGCTAAAGTCGTAATAATAATACGACAAAAACAGGTCATTTATGATATATTACTCGTAATCATACTACAGTATTGTGTTAGAAGTGCAATGCGAGTTTATTAAAATGTGTTGCACAACAATGTTCATGGAAATGAAAAAAAAATAAAATGTGTCGAACGAAACTACCGACCGAAAAATTCCACAAAATAAATTTTTAATTTAATATGATAATAAAGGGAGTTTATAGAAGTTTACCTTATTCAATTATGCGAGTTCCGAGCGCGGGCGTACTTTGTGCCCGGAGAGATGAACATGACCAGAAAAAATAAATAAATTAATAAAAATAAATATAAATATTTATTAAAGAGGGAGAGCGATATTAATCCATATGCAATCAACAACTCTTGTTTTATTATAAGTGAGTAGTTCTCTACTTTTCGTAGTTTATTCATTAAACATTAAAAGTAAAATGAATTATGTTTGCTTTGCGTATTACACAACAATCAACGTGTACTACTAAAAACTTCTGTGCCTTTTTGTCAACTTATCTAACTACCATAAAATCGTCTGACGATAATTAACGTTGCTTCACGGGGTATAAATTCGTGAACAGACTTTTCATTTTAGTCTGAAACGGTCGATAACTATCGGATGAAAATGTCCCCCCGCCCCCCATAAAATATCTTGATATGCTAACGCAATAACGATATTAAAAAATTTAAAAAACGTGTTGTTTTACATGCTCGTACGAGCTCTTATATTGGCGGATTCATTACTTAACATTTGTTCAATGGACTGTGAAAAAAAAACGAAATGCATTTTGAAAATCTAACGTATTTAATGAGAACAAATTAAAATTAATAACTAAAATAAAATAAAAATAAAACTAATTAATCCGACTGCATGACTCGTGTTACGTTTTGAGATAAGAGATTACAATCGCATGCAATTATAATAACACACACCGTCATTATTGTGTGTTGAACGCCTACTAAGTAGATGTATTAATACAATTTCGTGGGTATTATATTATTTTAATAAAATATGCCGTGTATTAAAATAAGGGTAATCGGTCCGTTACCGTTACAGTTGCTCTAATGGGCTATCCTAGTCCGGATCAGAAGCCTCGTAATTCAATGGAACGGGTAATCCGACCGGGTTTTCCGTAAAAAAATAAAGTAAATAATCATAAATAATGAACTGAAAAAAGAAAAAGAAAAAAACCTCCCGTTACATTTTAAATACGAGGGATTTTTCTTTTTTCCCTGGGGGCAACGCGAACTAGATAAACGTACACGGGCTCGGGTTACGCATAGCTGATATGAGTCGAGTTCCGTTGACCTTATATTATAATTTCCCTATTGTCCAAGACCGCCGCCAGTAGATGCATTCATTTCACATAATAATTCATAATAAGTATAATACCATGTTATATTTGCTAGTCAAATTGCGATTTCAACGTCCGTTTTCTATACGTTATTTTCGGATAAAAATAACAAATCAAATATTGATCAACACCCTTTGTAGACCGTAGAACGCCATATAAAAATCGTTCAGTTTCGTGAGAGTTATGATGAGTATAAACCTATCGAACACTGTTTGAAAATCTCAAGAAAACTATAGCGGAACAATAATTTTTGCGATCAACTACACCATTTTTTCAACAATAAAACATTTAAAACAACGGTTTTGTCGCTTAACACAACACTGTTTATTCGAGCTATGTGTTTTTTTTTTAAATTTATACAATTATTTATTTTCCGAAATATACGTTCTCACGTTTGACTAATGCTTTTGAAAATCATATTAGTTATTAGATTTAGTTACTGTTTATTTTATAATAATCGTTTATATAATAGTGTTGAGTGTTTATTCTCATGATCTTAAAGTGCCGTCGACGGTAAGTACTTTCTAATGTCAACTATAAACTCTGTTTAAGTCTGTTCAAGACTGTTAATCCGCGTACTCGAAGCTTATGGGCACGGCAGCACTCGATTGTTTGCCTAAAATGTTTACAACATTCTATTGATTTCTAAACATTTTTCACGAGTACGTACCCTATAACGATGTGTAGCGCTACGAAGAGGGTGCGGCGGATATTATCATGCCGACCGTGAATCGAAATCGGAAAATATTCTTTTTTTCCATATGGCGCTGAGTTATAAATATTACATCGTGTTTTACGAATTCAGTCGAACACTGACTTATCGCGGTAGTGCTGAACGATAAGACGAGACAATAACTTTATACATTTATTGTAAAGTACAGCGATATTACACACGATCTAAATATAGAATTGATAAAAGACAATTTACGACCATCACATGAACAATGTGTATGCGAACAATGTATAACATGAAAAAATAAATACGCCAAATTAAAATAGACGCGTGAACTATACGAGAAAGTCACAAGTGCCCTTTCATCAAGTAATACTGCATTGGGTCAGATGCAAAAAGACAAGATAATAACTGACGAATGTGCAGGGTGGAAACGAGAACAGGGTATATAACAGCTCCCGACTCGCACAAAAATCAGACGTGTCCAGCCATTCACTAAAAAGCTCTGCCAGTCAACATCTTTAACGTTTTTACCATTATTAGTTGTTTTCTCTATGCTGATTTGATTGTTAAGTGCGAATAAAATGAGTACTACACAAGTACAACAAATTCTTTTAGAGTTTATATTGTTACCGCTGGTTTCAAACTCGGCACGTAACAATATACGCAACGTCGGATGTGACTTCGCTGACGATATCGGGCGATGAACCACATGCAGTGAACGTGCACGGTTTATGCATTTGGTCGCATTATATATTTTGTCAAACGATTGGTGACGGTAAGTGAAACGAGTTGTGATATTGTAGAAGCAATATTGTGAAGTACCGTGAGGAAGATCATATTATAACTTTACCCGGGCAACGTACGTGGAAGACGGACACGAGAACCTAAGGGCGAAAACGTCTTCACCACAGCGAGGCGCGCATTTCGGTTGGCCGAGCGCAGAACTGCAGTGTGTGCACCGTTGCAGTTGTCATCGAGTTTAACAGTGTAAACAATAACGATATTATGTAAGAGTTGTGATTATCACAAACCTAGGCGAATAGTTCAAAACGTATGCTTTTATTCCGATTCCGTGACGTGATGAGTGATATAACGGTATACAATAAGATGTGCAGATTAACTATCCGTTTAAAATAATCGGTAAACATTTTGAACACCTACAACGGAACATCGACGAAACTTTTGTATCACTTTTGACGCTATTATATTCTTGATTGACATTCGATATAACGTTTATGTACAGAATAGTATAACGTTTCTAGAGGCTACATGTTATACTGATAATATCATGAAAAGCAAACGAGTTGTTTAATAAGGTTTTTAGTTTTTGGATTCGGTGTGTAAAATTTCGATTTGGAATAAAAATTTAAACCGCGCCTCATAAATGCATGAACACTTAAAAAAAAAAAAAAACATTCAATTGATGCATCATTGGATTAACGAATTATTACTGTAAGTTTCACCAGTAGGTATACTTAAATAATATGGTAATATTGCTTTAAAATCGCATATTTATATACCAACAAATTTTAATCGCAGTTACAATGCAGACTGGGGGATTAGAAAGTATTATTCTGACGATAAGAAAAACCTAGGGGACTTGAGAACAACCTTTGAGTAATCAAACTTTTCTAGATATCAAACATTGAGACAGAATGACTCCGTTGTATAAAATAACGCATATAAGGTATATCGTGTATAATTACAGGGTGTCCCGCCGGGATTTACACAGAGCGATATATTCCGTGTCAATAGATATAGTCAAATTTTGTTGATAGTTATTTTGTCAATATAAGTGAAGTATTAAACAAGTTAAAAATCAAATTTTTAATTTACAATTTTTGTGAAATTCGAAAATTTCTTCACTCTAACATTTCGACTATTCAACATTCAGTGTTCATTGTATTCATGATTTTTTAAAAAAATTTTAGTTTACGAAGAAATAATGTATATTGTTATCACCTCGTAATTATTCCGATAAGGTTTGTTGATAATGTCATAATTATTTAAAATTGAGTTAATAGTTCACTATTTTCTTTTTAATTAAAAAAAATTGAAAGTTGAACCATCAACATTTTCAGAAAAATAAGCCCCATAAAATCATCATAATTTAAAAAAGTTATAAAATAAGATTATAAAGTTAAGTTAATAAGTTAATACACTTATATTTACCAAACTATTGTCAACAAAATTGCCTTTGCCCAAGGATGCTCATAAGAAAAAAATTCGATTATCTCTATTAACATAGGTCATACCGGTCTGTGTAAGTCCCGGTGGGACATTCTGTACCCATACGGCTGTATTGTGTGTATAACATATAGATGTGTGTCGTTTGTGAGTATGTATAAGCGACAGCGCGGCGTGAATAAAATAATCTGTCGACAACGTATTCGCATTTACAAGTCGAGCAAAAGCCGCGTGGAGTCGGATACAAGGAAGGGGGAGAGGGGGGGCAACCAATGCGCGCGCGTGTGTGTATGTGTTTGTTCAAGTTAGAGCCGCGTAACATAATGTATGAAGTGGAAACCGCAGAAGCTGAAAAATACATTCGCATTTACGGTTTTTCAACTTTTATTACGTCCCGGAAATATGCGGCATCCTGCGAGCCGGATAAATAAAGAAAAAAAAAGGGAAAAAAGCCCCGAATGAATAATATGTAACTGTGAAGACTTAAAAGAAGGACCGAATGGATCCCTATGGATATATTACGCATTCAATTTCGACGTATGGATATATGAGGTTTTCTTTCCGTGAAAAAATAAATATAATGCATACCGCCTCGCCGCATATATTCATATATTATATATTATGGTGTGTGCGTGTGTATAATAATGTGCGTATCGAAATTCTTGATTCAAACTAAATATTTACAAAGGGATACAAACCCCCTCTCCCCCCCTCCCCGCCCGGAAAGTGTACTGCACGCCGTCGAATCGCTCCCTAGATGAATACTGTCGGCTCCCAGCGATAAATTCCAATAAAGGTTTACGTCAAGTGCTACATCATAGAAACAAGATGAAATATGTTTGTATATTAGACGCGACTGTACGCGACACTATGCCGCGGTCCCCACCCGTAGCGTACACCGACCCGTCGGTTCTGTAATTAATATTCTGTACGGGAAAACTGTGATCGTTGTACAAGTACTGCCACGTGATCGGGGATTGACCACTGCGGATTTTTTCAAATAAAACTATTTTTCAATTGCACAATATCATACTCGTTGAAACGATTAACAAATAAATTGTTTAACCTATAAGCCGTTTTCGCCCGATTTAAATGCAAAAAACCGTACTAAATCAGGGGCGTAGCTATAAATTTTTTTTTGGGTAGGCCCACATTAACCTTCCACTGTTGGACGCAAGTGGGGACTAATCCCAATTTCAGTATTGGCCTCCTATAATTTTAAAGTTATCAATGATTATTTTTATTAATCATTAATAACTTAAGGCAAATTAATTTTTATTTATCTGAACGCAAGAGTGTCTTACGAGATAACTTTTTTATAGTTATTAATTACTATACTCGTATCTTACAACATATACGTATTGTCCATTTATAACATATTTTCAAAGTCAAAATTCTATCTTCTTTCCTTCATGATAGCGAACTCATCTACAACAGCCGATGGATTATCAATAAATTGCTCACTTATTTCCCTTTCTATGGAAATTAACGTCAAATCATTTAGCCTAGGAATTGTTATAGTTGAACTGAGGTATGATTTCAATCTTCTCATCGTTGAAATACTTCTTTTTTTTTTAGAGAAAATCTGGGTAAGCCCGCGCCTACTTACTGGCTTCGCCCCTGTACTAAATGTTTACCGCGTATTCGGGGGAAAACGAGAGGAACCCGTTTCTGATGCTCGTGTAAAGTTTAATACATTATTTTACATTTATGTTGGCTTGATAACCTGGCCGTGTCCGAGAAGTTCTCTCGGCGTAAACTCAGTGTTCATAATCCGTCGAGTTTTTATCACTAGTTTGTTCCACCCGAAGAACTAATTGAACTTGACGTCTGAACCAACACATTGTTTATTTTATTTTATTTCCGGAACGATCGAAACTCGCGTGTTACCCATGTGGTATTTACCAACAATAAATTGTTATTTAATATATGGTTTTCGATTTTTTATCCTATATATTATGGCGTTTTCGATACACATGCAATGTTGGGGTCGTACAGTTGGATGTATACGAATGGGGCGTAAATGCAAATTTAATTATTTTATAATATTTAATTTTATCGAATCGGTTCGTGGCTGTATTTATTTTTTATTTTTCACGTTTCGACGTTGAAACGGCAACTCAAAATAATATTGTATTCCGATCGACGCCATAATTGCTTTAATATAGGACGAAATAATATTTCAATGATGACATATTTTGTTTTATCACTGCCGATCTGAAAACATAAAAGTAATTAAACGAGCTAGGGACAGGAAGAGGACGGTTAAAATATATTCGCTCGTGTGCGTGCGTATATTTTAACGTTGTCGAAACAGCGAAAAAAGTAAAAATAAAACGTCAGGGGATTTTTATACTTTTTTCCATCATCCGACAATAAACCGTGTATGTGCAAGGATAAAAATTTAATGCCTTCCGAGAACCTTTTGATTTCCATCGCGTAACACTCCTGTACTAGGTATGAATGATGTATTGCAGCTTTCAGTACGGTGTACAATACGCGTGGATTATTTTTTAGATAAACGTGAGGTAAAAATTGCGTATGGACTTGGCGGCGGTCGGACGCAGTCGAGCTAAGCGTTACTCGTGCGTTAAATTTACTGATATTAAAAAAAGAAAAAGAAATTAGAATAAAAAACGCGCTCGTTTACACCTTGAGAAAACCCAACTGATGTGGACACTTATATTAAACTGTATTCATTCATCGCGTGTAAAAGCGCTCAGTCAACATCGGGCTTAGGAAAAAAAAAAAACAGATGAAACGACCCGTTTTACGAGAGTTAGCCCTTTGAAATTATTATACGTCATCCATCACTCTTTCGGTCTTCGGCGAGGCGAAAAAATAAGGCGAAAAATTATACATTTAACCTTCATATACGCGTGTATAACATTATAACATGATGTGCCGTAATACGAGTGAGTGTGCGTGTATGCTTGTGCTCCGAGTGAAACTCCGGGGGTGACGATAGCGGTGTTCGTCGAGTCTACGGGGTGAGTAGCAGAAAGTAGAAACGCGCGCGTTTATATATAGTTGTATGTACGTGGTGCGTGTTATCATATTATACACGGAGAAGACCAAAAATTGATGCTGAGAGTAGACGTTTTTCCGCCGTCTCGTTCACTGCCGACCCTCCACACCCCCACTTGCTTGCTCGCACCCCTTCGTGCGGCCCTACCCGCTCGTCGTGTACACACGAATTCATAATGTACACGCGCGTGTGTCTATACACGTGAACGTATCTCACGGATATGTGTCTGATATTGGATTATACCCTCGTTTATGTCAACTGTCTAATGACGTCGCCGTCGATAATGTGAAAAGACGAACGACACCCGCCGGTATACGAGCACCGTACATACGCACTGGTACACGACGTGTTTGTGTGTGCGTGGCAAGTGAAAAGGCTGCGCCGTCGAACAAGAGATTTTCATTTTTTTTTTTTATTATTCGTTTAACATAATAATATAATAATGTTGTGTAGTGCGTGCAAAACTGTTTCTTTATTTTTATTTTTTCCCCTTCCGGCAAACATTATAATAGTATAAATATACGTGTACGTGTGTACAGGTACCTCCGTACATATTATCGTACTACGTATTATACATGATACGCGTGTGTGGAGATGAAAACCGATAGGCGAATTGATATGATACGCGCACCACACGCGTCGCCGTCGGGGTGATATGCAAACAAGTGTAAAGGAGTTTTTTTTTTCCACCCCCGCTCCCGAGGACCCGACGGGGAGGAACGGCTATGTCAACATACGGCGAAAAAAAACACTGCGCGCGTGCGGTATTGTTGTGACGAGTCCAAAATTGGATTCCGCCGATGACACTTTTTCCATTAGACTTTCTTCCCGTTCCACTTTCTTTCGCTCTCTCTCGCTCTCACCGCCTATCCTCGCTCTCTCTCGCAACACATCTATGTACGTATCTTGCTCTCTCTCTCTTTCTGCCACCGTCCACGCGATAAGCAGCGCGAGACAAATCGATTTTCTTCGTTGCCCTGTTGTGTACTGCACAGCGGCGTCGCGACGTGTTTTTTTATTTTTATTTACTTATTCATTTTATTCCCGTACTCCTCATATGTGTTGTCGCAAATTTTCGAAAAAGTAAAAAAAAACTGCCCCTCCCCTCTATGCACCGTGCAACTGCAAACACAATATTATGTTTTGTCGGCGGGGAAAAAAAGCCTATCGTTTGCGCTCCACGGGAACAAAGAGAGAAAAAAAACATCGCACAAACATTCAATCAAGTCTGCACTTCGTTGGGCTTCCTTTCCTTTTCCTGTACCCGTGCTCGTCTGCGATTGTCGATTGTGATTTGTTACGAAACGCACCCGCTGCGATTCATCCGGACGCTCGTAATAGTGCAGGTTACGTGTACGTTTTATTTTATCCAGCGATCGTTTAGGGTTTGAAGTTTATTTCAAACGAGATCGGACCGCAAAGTCAAAACGTCGACTGTTCCCGTGGCGCGTGGCGATCGTCGGCGAAATGGTTTTGTCGACGGGAGTCCGTGCGGTATTCGTACGACTGCGGTGATTACGTAGTTATAATTTAGTCGTTTTACGGACACGAATCGTAGCGAACAATGAAAATATTCTAACAGAAAAAAAAATAAATACTTGGTGCTAAATGAAAACTGCAGTGTTCGCCGCAAAGACAAGTCGAAAAGTCGTGTTAAATAGGAGAATTAAAATAAATTCTATTGTTTGTCACGAGACACAAAAGTGTTGATGTGGCCGGGGAAAATCTCGACGCGTAGTATATTATATTAAACACTATTCATCGGTCTCTGGAGGATTCATTCTCTTTCCCGTTCCGCCTGGGAAATAATTCCATCGTGATCTCTGTCACTAGGGCAACACACAAGCCTAGATGTAAGACCCCACCTCAGTGGCGACGCGATTCCGCAGACATCATTACGTCAGTGTATTTTCATCACAGATGCGTGGCACAGCATTAAATCACGAAGTGTACGTTTACTACACGCGCTACGGAAAACAATTGAAACGAGATTACGACGTAGGCATATATGTAATTTCCGGTCGTTTCGTCTCACGAACCCCTACGAGTCCGGTCAACCGCGCACGGTGGTCCGACCGTTCCAGCTATTGACTTCCGGTGTCGGTGCGGATTTCGCTTGGAAATATTTCGCATGCATTGACGTATAGTCGCTGAAAAAGAGTACAACTCCTTTCGGGTAAAATCAATACCTTCTTACCTGAAATCTTGTGGCCCATTTGGGATGTGTTTTCGGCAACGCTGAGAGTCCATTCGGGTTTATTTAATAAAAATGGATATGCATTATTTCGTTACGTTAAGTGAAACGTACTCAATCGTACTCTACCGCAGTTTCAATAGTCATTTTGCAATCCCTATCAACTCAAAAACATGACTTTATCAGTTATATAGATAACAATTTATAGCGGCGTACAATGTTCAATATAATACGGCGTGTAAAATAATATGACGAATACATATATATAATATTCAATAAGCATGGGACTATAAACATTATTCCCCAAATTGGCTATAAAATGTTATTAAAACGTCGTACAAAAGGACGAACCTTTTCCTAACCAAAAAAATACTTGTAGATGGATACTCAAATTTTGTTTTTTTTTTCAATGTTTATGTTATATATTTTAAGACCATAAAAGTATGTTATGTTTTCAGAAACTTCATTGAATTTGTTTCTTTCTTCTGTCCGTAGGTTGTGGCCGTCTTACGCCAGCGCTCACAACAATTTGGGAACGTTGATGGAAAGGTCCAGGGACGCGGAACATCATTTCCTGGCTGCCATCCGATACTCTCCGGGACACGTAAACGCCCATTACAACCTGGGCCAAGTGTACAGGTAAAACTTCAACGTAACACTAACGTAATATTTTATCACCAATCGCTTCGATAATCGTATTTTGGAGCGGATATCGAGCCCCATACGCGTTTGGAGCAAAGTATTCAAATGTCTATCGAACCGTGGTTGTAAATGTACGGTTTTGAGCTCCAAAATAGCTAATGTGATCGCCGCAAATCTGTTTCCCATTCGCCTCGCCAGTTGTTTATACGCTGTTGTTGTAATATGGAATATTATTTATCGTGAAAATATCAACATCTATGTACCTGGTCAGTGATCACGTTTTTTGGACACTGTACTTATTTCTCATAGAAATTATATGGTTACGTTTATGTACCAGAACACGCGTAACACGTGACCAAACTGTTTTAATTATGTTTTTCACATACTAGCAAAAACAATTTAGCAAATACGTAAAAATAGATTTGAAGATCTACCAGTTTACCAGTTGGTTATGACCACGATGGTGGTTTTGCAAACGCGCGACTGATGCGTGTGTTATGTGTGATGCAGGTTGATGAATAGGACCAAGGATGCGGTTGCCATGCTGGAGCGATGTCTGATGTTAAACAACGGGTACACAGCCGCGTACTTGCTGTTGGCCAAGTTGCACACGGGGAGCCAGACGGGTCGACTGCTGAAACACGTGGCCGCGTATCAGCACAAAAGCCCAGAACATCAAGCACGCTACGCTCGTTGGCTTCACGATAACCGTGAGTAACCTAACCTCGATCGTCCTCCCACGACCTATGATACCATCCTCTCTCGATCCTCATTCACGTCACTACTTGATCGCTTATGATCAGATGAAATATAGTTAAAAATCAATAAATATTTATAAAATATTATATGGTAGGAGGAGGAGGGATCGTCTTGACCCTTTGTATTAACGTCGGTACATGTATCACGAGATACGTCACTAATCCTATAGGTAACCGACACATAGCAAATCGCGTGACGGTCGATCTCGGTTTTGTGCGTCAGATGTCGTTTCAAAACTTTCCGAGTGCGAGAAAGCGCTGCATTGTAATTAGATCGGCATAACCCATTATTTCCGACCGATACCGGTCGCCGTATTTACAAAGGGCAACGATGTTGACCTAGAACCACATGATAATAACAGTATAATTGTCGTAGAATACAGATTGCACGTGATAGTAGTTTAACTCATCAATCTAACTTTTATGATCAAATGCACGTACAACTAAAATGCAGTTTTGAATAATGTCGGTGAGTTCAAAACGATTGTGTGAAGTTGATAAACTCGTCAGCTATGAAATGTTGAAAACAATATTTTTCCATAGCCACTGCGCAGCGTGAATGTATATTGTAATACACGTACAGCTTTCGATATCAGGATTTCGAATTGTTCGAGTGATGAATTCGAGTCATAAATTAAATCAACGAGTTGAGCACCATAAATTCGTTCAATTGATGTTTTACAATCACACGTGTAGTGAAAATTTAAAACTTGAATGTAACTTTCAGTAACACATGGAACCTTGAATCATTGGAGGGAGGTGGTGGTAAAATAATCGTCAAATTTTAAAACAATTATTATATCGGATAGAATATAGAAATAAAAATGTCCCTAAACTCTTCAACTTTCGTCTAGAAGCTAGAGATATAGCACTCTCGCTCTCTCTATATCTACATCTTTGAACATTTACTTTTACTTACAAGCACATTACATCGTATCGTATATTATTATACCAAATAGAACATTGGCAAACTTGGTATCCAAGTCTTAAATTAGTTTGATCTCTAGTACACCAATTAAATACGCATATCAATAATATTAACAAGTTTATCGAGTAGGAATTAGTTTTGGAAACTAGATTAAGACTTTGGAACTCTGTTCGTTCCATGACGTTTAAATTATTTTCCGATCTAGCAGACGAGTAACTTGCATTACGTGCTTGGAAAAAATAAAATAATAAAAGTTTTGTAATAATTATTATTTAATGCCTGACCGTACAATTGAATCTTATGTGTGGTCTTAAGCAGAACATGTTTTGACTTTTAAACAATAGAAACACTTTTTGATTTTCTCTCATAAAATGTATTACAACTGCTTTACTATCTATTTTGTAAAATAGGCGTCTTTGTTAGACGACTTTTATTATGAATTTTAATTTTTCTTATACCATTATAAGAAAATTTCCACGAAGAAATATGATATATTCATCAAGTGGCATTAATCTAAAGTATGAAAAACTTTTCAGTTAGCCTTGACAAAGACTACAATTTCTAATTGCATATAAAACTAATAACAAGTGCACTTAAAAAAGAAGAAATAATAATTAAAAAATATTATGTTATAACCTAACGTGTTTAATTCATAAAATGTAAATACTTCATAAACAGCTTACACAAGAGTATCAAACTTACCAAATACGATTGTTAATCGTTAAAATATCGTATTTACTATTATGGCTAGATAGTACGACGTGTGATGGGGACACGAAAGTTTAATTCTGAATCATATTATGAGTTGGCACGATTGTATGGATTGTAATTTAATTAGACTAGTTATTCGTTCATTAAATCATAAAATGCGAAAAAAAAATTCAAATATTTGAACAGTGCAAACACATAGTTTTTATTTTTGTGATTGATTAAATGGGTTTATTTTATTTTTAACAGTGCGTTGAAACGTTTTACGGTTTAATTTTTTGACAATTAATCATGGTATTCGTCATTATTATAATAGAATATTTTTATTCGTACTGAAATAGCACTGTAAATTGATCGCTTCTGTTTTTTCATTTTTCAACTGCTCATTTTATTATACCATCTACTTAGCAGTTGGCAATTAATTTTGATGACGTTATTATGAACTAAATTCAAAACACACGTATGTGAGCATAACAGAACGACCCTAACATTCATTATATAAATAAAGGAACAGAAAAAATAAAACAGAAATCGGGGGGGGGGGAACAACGCAGTATTACAGTTACACGAATAAACATTGGGATTGAACGCGCGCCACATGGTTTCTCGACGGGAAACTGTCACGAAGTTAATATGAAAACCGTTTGTATTTTAATTGGGTTCGACGTCAAAAACACTCTACTAGCTTCTGCATATTGGCTTCTTGAACGTAAACCGTGCTCGGGGAAAATCCTATCGCAAAGAATGATACGTTTTACCTTTTTTCTCCCCTCCCCCCCTGGACTTCCGTTCTGTTGTAATCCAACAATGGGATTACATTATCGAGAAGCTTCCTGTTTTTCGTACAAAAGCCTCTTACGTAATCGAATGTAAAATAAGGCCAATATTGTAATGAAGTCTTATTATATAATGTATATGTGAAGACCGTCGTCCCTTTAGAAAGAAAAAAAGATAGTAATAATAAATAAAACCATGATAATAATAAAATAGCCGCTTAGGGGACACGTGGATGGGCGAGGAGAGGTAGCACTTAGAGTAAATTAATAAAAAGAGACCACTTTTACCGAATAAGCTTTTTCGTCTGCGCATTAGGGAATAACCTATAATTTTCTCGGTTGATTTACGACCGCGCACATAGCCTCCTGACCGACCTACGTAATAAGGCGGCGCGGATGATACCCCTATGTAGGTGTAATGTTTCGAATCGGACTCGTACTACTCGGCGAGAACTGTTGGTTTCGAACATCGATTCGACCTAACGCGTTCGTCTGATCGTGTGGGTCAAGTAGTTCGTTTTACCGGAAAAAAAAAATTAAAAAAAAAAAAACCCCGATGGGCGAAGCCGCGTTAAGTCAAATCTTACACACGGTGTGTTTCAACACGATCATTTGTAACTGTTTTGCAGGTCGTGTGGCTGAGGCGCTAGTCTATTACAGAAGAGCCATGGCCGTTAATATGGAACACAGGGAGTCGGTTTTGGGTCTCGCCAGAGTGCTGAGGGATCGAGGACAGAAATCCAGAGTTTACAGACTAATAACATGGTAAGAGTCGTTCGT
Source organism: Periphyllus acericola (assembly GCA_949715065.1). Lineage (NCBI taxonomy): Eukaryota > Metazoa > Arthropoda > Insecta > Hemiptera > Aphididae > Periphyllus > Periphyllus acericola. The sequence goes on from OX454272.1 coordinate 9,793,940, forward strand.
GAGACCGACGTTTTTTTTTTTTTTTAAAAATGTATACAAAAAAAAAAAATTGAAGTCCCGGGCCTCACTTCGAGAGTATATGCCACGTGAGGAGGCTCCGGCATTATCACGATTAAAAAAATACTCCTGACGACGTTGACCCGAGCCGAATATAATGACATGACGCGCTTGGCGTGTTTTTAAAATGTTTAAAACACATTTTATTCGCAAAGCCTTGTACGGGTACCATCTATAACGGTTTATAATTCGTAAGCGAAAAATAATTTATGTAACACGTGTTACCAGAACATAATATATTACGATAACGTGTGAAATTCTTAACCATAAAATCGGGTTTTTTTTTTATCGGGCATTTACACGTATTCGCCCGGAGTACTATTAATACTCCGGGGTCCGTTATCAATAATTTATACAAACCAGATGGACCCTTAACCTCATGAAAATATGCAACGACCGAAGAATACGGAATAACATTGTTCATTGTCATTCTCCGTGAATAAGACAAAAAGAATACCGTCGGAGGTAAAATAATTGTTCGAACATCATACTTCCACGATCGATCGCATCTGCCAATAGCAGAAGAAAAAAGGAATTCAATTTGGAATATTTTTTACATTTTTTATACGTTTTGAGGTTTCCTGCATTATTTAAATTCATTATATGCATCTCGGGTTCGACATCAAAAGATCTGTTTCCTTTTACCGTCCAAGAAGCATTATTTTTTTTTGTCTGTTATAAATTAATCAGGTATATAATTAACCTTTTATGATATTTAAATAGAGCTCCGGCCAGGAATATCTGCAGGAGAACGAAAAAATTAATGTTCGCTTATTAAAACGTCCGTTTCTAAAACGTTCTAAATTTAATTGAAAATGAATGAATAAAAGTTCATGATGAAATGCACGTTTTATTCCGGTGCACGTCTCCGAGTATTACGAGCAATTTGGTAAAGTGTAAAATTCGATCGATAACAATATGTCTACGGTTGCACTATACAGACGATGCTGTTACTACGGCGAAACAATAACACAACGATTTACGAAAACAAACATCAAAAGCGGGAAACGATGAGCATTGATTTGCATGATCGTTCCCGGCGAAATCCGTTTCTAATAAGGCAACATGTTTGTAAATAATTTTCGACTTTCCACGCAGTATTTGCTTCAACGAAACTTTAAACAACAACAGCGGAACGGTTAACGCTGGTTCATACCGACAAATATTATTTACTCGAAATAACGGTACGGGTAGATGTAAGGGAGGAGGGGCGAGAAAATGCGGTGGTTATGTTAAAATACGTTACGATATTATGCTGCCAATACAAATGGAATTCAAAAACAATAAAACGCGCGATATAAATTAGTGTACTGTTCACGTTACTCTCATACGAAGGCTAACTATATAAATTTAAACTCTTCATGCCTGCTCCCTTCTATCTTATTTTCAAATTAAATTCATAAAATAGATCATTAGTCGTACGGCAGGGTAACGATCTATCATCTAACCACCCAATTTATACCGGACTTATCTCCTGACCTATATAAGGTTTTTACAGCTGACATCCCTTAATCGATTAACACCCTTCTAGGCATATACGCAGATTACATCCCTATTCGCGCCTTCAGTTCAAATCCCAACCAAGTTTCGAAAGCACTCCAGGATCAAGCTAATAAAATCGACAGATAGGCTAAATAATGAAAAATCTCATTTAATACTGACAAATCCGTGCAAGTTACCTTAACGTTAAAAAATCTCCTCGTGATTGCCCTCAATTATTCACAAAAAACATCCCCATTCCTGTCTGAAAGGAAACAAAATACTTAGGTATAATACTACTTAAAAACAAACCTGGGGTTATTCTCTATATAAAGGTAAAAATAAAATCAACAAACAATAGACGTTCATCCTCTTCTCAATTTCAAAATGTCACTTCAAAACCAATAACTTATATATATATATATATATATATATATATATATATATATATATAAGAGAATCATAAGACCAGTTTGATCTTATAGAATTGCAATCCGGGGTTTCACTAAACCATAAACATCGGGTCAATTCAGGCATCTTAATCAATTGCGCTGGCTCTACTACCCTATTCGGGGAAGGTGTATTTTTCACACCTTCCCCTACACAAATACTAAAACTTAAGTACCACCACCGAACATACCAAAACTGTGTACACACGCTTTCACCAACATTTAAGCATGCATAACCTAACCGTCACCCTCCCAAAAAACTATTCGCCACGCAGATTAAAGCGTAAAAGGTGTAGGGACCTATTAAATTAGTATCAGGGGTGTGACTACCAATTCTAGTGTTATCCTCAACACAAATGTTACTTTAATAATATATATTGTGTATATAAAGTTTACTTATTGTACACCATTGTGAACAGATAGTAAATTGTCTTTTTTAATATGGAAAAAAAAAAAACCGTACCGGCATGCCGTACGCAGATTACTACATTTATAGCGGCGTGTCGTCAGTGAGTTGCGTCACTGAAACGTGAAACGGTCGACGTGGTGACTCCCGTGAGACGTGTCGTAAATGTCGATCTTTCGTAAAGGCGCATTTTATCTCTGCTGCGCTCAAGTCCGCCGCGGAGAACGGCAACCACTCGCGAATAATATTATCACGTAAACGCGCCTTACGCGCACGCATCTGTACTCGTAATGAATTATACGAACGTTCGCTGTACGGAAGAATTATGAAATCGATCAAGCGCACAGTACGGCTGGTAATTTTCTAATCGATGAGAAATGAGCATTTTTTAGAAAATTGCGTTTCTGTTTCAATAAAACACGTAACGAATTCGTCAAAATATTTTTTTATATCAGATCGCCAGTTCCTGCTGCGGCGCAATAACTACGGTTTCCGTTTCGAAGTGAATGCAACGAATGCGTGCAGTTGATTTCGAGTTTTTACTGCCGTTTTTTCTCTCGAAGTCTCATTTCGACTGAAAATCAATATGCGCCGATAGCCGAGTTAATTACTTATTCAAGAATGATAATCATTTCGATAAAAAAAATAAGAAAAACAATAAATCCAAAGTCGCCTCTGGATTTGATAATTTAAGAAAATCACTTGGGGAGCTCTGAAACGTGGTCGAATTTTCGAACTTAGTGGCGCGATATCCTATTATACGAAGCTTATAAGTGTATAACCACATTGTTTCAACTCGTTAAAAAACAAATGTGATTCTCAACAATATTATATTTTGCCAACCCACTTTGCAATAGTTAATGTTTGTGATTATAACGTGTTGAGTTACGTCCCTTCGACTACTTCAGTTGGAGCTGGGTGTCCGGAAAACAGACGTTTTTTAATTAATCGTCCATCATCCCTTTTGACGTCGTACGAAAAAAAAAAGGGTGGTCGAAGGGTGTATACCGCAAAGTGTGTGTGTGTGTGTGTGTAAACTCGTTTGGTATTCTAATTATGTCGCCGTTGAATACTACTATTTAACATTGTATCATCACGTGTGACGTGTGCAGGTGGCAGTCAACGAGACGCAGACACTCGGTGCCCGGCGGCGGTCGGATAGTGTTCGCCGGCGATCTTTATGTCAAGGGATGGCAGCTGTACAAACAGGGACAGACCACGGCTCCGCTGCCGTCGGCCGGTGAACCTACGCGACGGCGCAGCGCCGACGGCAAAATCTCCATGTGCAACGTAAGTAGCCTAACATTCGCATAATAAATTATAATGCATCTGCATAAAAACATCGCATGAGGTCGTGCACCAACTCGGAGTGTAAATCGTTATTGTTGGTCATCCACCGCCCGCCGATTGTTCGGAAGTGACATGATTTTTTTAAGCCGGTGCTCAACATAATGAAGATAATCAGCTTTTTTGTTTTTCGAGTCTATATAAAGAGCCGAGTGTTTGAGTCTGAAATAACTATTTAAGAAGAACCAGTGAATTTACAATTTTCCTTTCGTATTCGGAAAATACAGCATCCTTCTGGTCTTCAGTTTATCACAGGCACTTCACTCGTTGCATTTTACACACTTTATGGGCAAACGTTGTCGCGTGAAACCCTCTACACAGGTCTTGAGCGATAATTTACTTGCTTATGGGCAATCGTTTTGGACATTCTCTTGTTTTGGTCTCCTAAATCGCATTGTCGCTGCAATATACTGAAATGTTTACGGTGCGCTAAACACACCAGGAAACTGATGCAGAACAATAATTCGATGTATTAGGAGTTTTTAATGAGTATTTTGAAAATATGTGAAAATAGTTTATTAGTCCAAGTCTCGGTTTAATCGGTCAAAACATTGCTCGTAAAACATAAAGTTTTATTTTTATCACCAATGTGAAAGTTGGAAGAAAACGTCCTAATGCATCGACGATATAATTATGCGCTCGATAAATTTACATTGCACGTGACCTATGGTAACATCATTGTGTCACTCGAATACATAAGGTATGCTTTGGTGAAGTTGAACCTGGACTCTGGATTACCTGGATTTAATCGCTATGACCTAGAAATGTGTATAATGTTTTGTGAAAATGACACGTTGTCGTTTACCGCTAGAGTTTTTTTTTTTATTCATTCTCCGTTAAACAAAATAACTGATTCCGTTTAGGCACGACGTGACGGGTTAGTTTGCACGGTACACACGTGCTCTGTTCCCCCTCCCGGCTCATCAATACAACAATGTATTATCAAATGACAAATGGTTGACGACATAAATAATTTTTTTTTTTCTGTGGAGGTACAATTATTACACTATATCCCGCCTTCACCGCGGTGGTCACTCCGGTCGACGGTAAAATAAAAACACATCGCCAACATCGCGGTATAGGTCGTTGAGAATTATATACGTACGGGAGTTGAACGAGTACATTTTTTAAAACAGTTAATTTAAACTTTATTTCTTTTCCCCCGGAATTTAACGGGCTGTTTTTTAATTATTTGCTCCTAAAAAATAAACGAGTTTTGTTTTGAAAAGTTTATTTAATATTTAATCGAGTTAATTCATTTTTTGTTGCTCCAAATTTTACTTCTCCCGCCCGAACACCGATAAAAAGTAACTAAAATTATGCAATTAAACTGTTTCCTCTGTTGACATACGGCCTGTAAAAGTCGAGTGGATACTTTAATATTTTAAGTAGTCGTAATCTATGCGCGCAAACGGCTACGTATCGTTAATTGACTCGATCTGCCGTTCCGTTGAAGGCTATATTCACTCGTTTGAGTTACGAACAGATTTACGTATTCGTATTATTATATAACTACGGTGGTGGAACAATATTGCGTTCCCAAAGCAGGGTAATCATCATAACGATATATTTTATTGTAGCCGCCAAATCCGCGCTCATTATAAAGTAATTTCCGAAGATAAAGATTTTGTAAACGATGTTGTTATTGGACAACTGAAGAACAGATGAAAAGTCTTACAATATAAAGTATAAACCAATGGTTCTCAAAAGAAACGCAAAAATCAATGAAAACGTATTGTCTTATTATTATAATATTTGAATAATTCTCAATCAAATATCTTTGTATACATATATATATATACACTTAGGTGCTCGAAAGAATAATGAAAATGCAGCACTCCGTAAATAGTTACTAAATATAACGATTAAAATAATAAATATCAGGCAATTCAAAGGACTCGGGAAGGAAAAATGATTGAAATCGTTAAAAAATAATAATAATCGTCGAGTAGTTTCCTTTTATAATATAATACGCTTCGTTTTGACAGAATTTTTTGATGAATCTGTAATTTTAATAAGAGATTTATGAAGCGTTACGATAGTCAATGGATAACTGTTATTCATGTGAAACATTGTAAAAAAAAAAAATAATTTTACCAATTTCCGAACGTTCTTTGATCATCGATTAATCTGATAGCTATACATAACGTGTCGAACACTAACAATTCATTTGTGTGTTTGCGATAATTAATATTCGGTAGATATAAAAACTCGGCAAAACACGCGTTTTTCGAACGGACGCCAGAAAAGTTTTCGTTAATTTTGATACTGCCGTCAATGAATTATTGAGACAACTTTATCTAATGGGAGTTAATGGAGAATTTAATTTGGCGTACGATATTTGTCCGATAAAAAAAAAGGGCCATTTACCTTAAATAATACTATTGTTCTGCGGATTAAAAACACCAAAGACCTTACTCATAATAATCAACCCAATAACAATAATGGTTATGGTTATTTCTTAATTTCGTATTGAAACGTTTAAAAATATCGTACAAAAATAATTATAAGCTTATACTCTCCGGTCGTTCGAGGTAATGGCTAATAGTATAATTCGATTACATCCTGGGCGCAGCGCAATTAGCTAGGGCGCTCGCGGGACACTCGGTACCCTCGTATTGTATATAACATTGTTACACGTATTTAGGACTGAGGCGCGCGCGTGTACGTCCCCTGTACCTTTACGCCTTTGGCAACCGGTGCTGACGCTGCTGCCGTAACGAACCGTGACGTTTCTACGCGCGCATCGTCCGTTGTGTCTGAAGGAATTATGCGACGGGTCCTTTAACACCATCGCCTATAAGAGCTTTTGTGCTTTTTGCTAAATGTGTGTGTGTGTGTGTGTGTGTCACAAGACGAGGATACATATAGCCTGGAGTCCGTAAAATACCACCTCTGGTCTGTGTATGTGTTTGGTGTAAATAGACGTACGCAATACCCCCGAGTATGAGGATTATTTCGGGTTTTCCGACGAATAACACGCTCTTATGAGCTCTTATAATGAATTTACGCAATATGCGGTGATAGTGATAAAAATTTTCTTTTCTTGCTTTGAGGCCAGTGCATTCATCAATAAAAATAAGTACCAATTTTAAAGCATAAATTTGCGCCCCTTCATAATTTGCGCCCCTGGCGTAGGCACAGTTCGCCATACCCTTGCTACGCCACTGCTCATGATGACTGTTTTTGAATTTCAGCACAACGAGTTTTGAAAACGCATTTGTTCGAAAACAATCTGCGTTGAACTCGAACGTAATTAAAACGTTTATATTTTAACATCGCGAGATCGTGTTGTGCATCAGATCCGCTGGGAAATTAAAATTATTGATATTCGTCATGCGAAAATAACCGTACAACGCGCTCTTTGTTTTCACTATTCGTTCGGTTTTAGTTCCGGAAATAATAACCGTTCACGTACACGTAATCCGAACGGAAGATTTGTACGCTGTCATTTCCGGATTTCTCGAGGATTTGTGTCAGTTTTCGATCCTTTTTCGGTTCGAGCTAAACGAGAAAACGCCTTATGGCGAAGAAGAGACTGAAATGTTCAGCCAGACGTGTTTCTACAACGTGGCGAAAATCTTCGCGGATTACTTCAAACGAATAATAATTATTTTTGTACGTACGTTACGATAATCCCTGTTTGGTTCGGTGTCGCGATATAATAATAATAATAATAATAATAATAATAATAATACCGTATGTCGTGAACGGTAAGATATTTATCCGTTTCTGCAAAAGTGCAGTTATTTCTAAATGATTTTTAATTTAGTCGCTTTATTCGTAACAATATTTACTACACAGATATTATACATTATTCACGAGAAACATTAATAAATGCATATATTTATTTAAGTAAATGTAGATTACTACGAGATACTTTATAAATATAGAAAAGTACATTTTCCGGAAAATTTGGTTTTAAACTAACTTTTTTATAAATCACTGTTTTTTTTTATTATTTATTATACGAGTACAAACGTATATGCATGATGTAAACGTGCAATGTACATATTACAAATACGCTATATTACTATATTTATTTTTATGGAAACGAATTTCAATACTGTTATTGCATTTTTTTTCAATTTTACATGTAAAAGAATCGTCCAAAATCTGATTAAAATAAAAAGAGGGTCCTATACTCTACATGTATACATATATGATAATATAAATTTAAGTGCCTATATAGATCTGAAATAGTGTAATATGAATGCAAACTTGATATTTATTTTTTTTCTCGGAAAAAGAATATTATTTCGCAGTCATACACACACACACACAAACGCAAACAGAGATATATACATATATCGATGTTCAACACCGTTTACGTGCTCCGCATGACTAAATTCGTCAGAAAATGTAATTTCCCGAATTTATTACTTTTATTGCCTTTTCTGTGCAACGTTCGAATCGCAATAATATTACTTATTGTTAGCCACGTACCGACGCCCGTGGTACGGACAGACGTCGCCGGAAAACACGTTCGTGTAACCGCGCCCCCGGTCGACTGCGGTTACGACCACGTTCCGATTCCGTCGCGTAACACGAAACCCCTTGCAGCTTCGCCGTATAGTCACCTGCAGTCCGCCGTTTGGGTGCTCCACGGGAAGACGGTAACGACGAAACCCAACACCAATTACAGAGCTACGGCCTTTGGAACCAGGTTCGATTTCAACGCAAAAGTCGTCGTCGTCATCGGCGTACTCGAGTGTCCCAAAACGTAAGCTTAATTCACTTACATGCCACGGTTATTGGGTTACACGCGGGATGATTTTCCAAGTGAAACGTGTCTCGTATTTTAGTTTTTCACTAATCCGTCGGTTTCGTCGATATGAAGTTTCTCGAAAAAACCCGTGAGAACATTTTGGTTTTTTACAGTAAAAAAATAAATAATTGTCCCTGCCTTCGTCTTGCAAATAAAGTTTAATTTGTATCGTACGTAAATCGTTCGAAGCGACATTGGTTCAGTTGACTATTTCCCGTCCCCGACGGAAATATATCGTTCACAAAATAACGGAAAGAATAATATGAGTTCCGATAACCGTGTCCTCGGAATAGGTAAGAAACGACACGCTTAGTACCTTTGAATCTGTTACAAGCACATTAATCGTGCTGTTATGGTTCTCGTGAAACGTAAAAATTAAAAAAATATAACAACGGCTGGTAGTGCGGTACCATGACTTAACAGAAACAAAAAGGAATCGTCAAAGTGAAAATGATTTAACGTTCGAATTCATGTTCTTTTGACAATAAATGTATAATACACTGGTCGAAAATAAAAAAAAAAAAAAACGTGCTTACGTACGCACTCTGCGATAGCATTATTATTCGTAAGTAGTAATTTCAAAAGCGTACGTATTTTATTCCGAAACATGAGCTCGTTTGTCGAACCAAACGAGTTAAAAGTATTATATTTATTAATGAAACTACAATTGTACAAATCCATTACATTACACACAATGCCCGTTGGATTACTTCGTTCTCATCGAAATAATTACTTTTCTCTCGATCCATCTTACTTTCCCACCGTTCGCATATCATACGCTTTGTCATCATCATCGCCATTATCATTATCATCACCATCATTATCATAGTTATGAACAGCTAAACGGACCATTTAAGACCGATACTGTTACGGTTAAGCCGTTCCTGCACTTTGTCACACATTATACTTAATGTGTCTTGATTAGGATCAGCATCCCATTTCTCATGTCTGCACGTCTGTCTGTCCGCCCTCAGTACCGTTCTGGGTCCATTTCAGATTTGTATTGTGCTGCACTACGTTTCAGCATAATAACATAACCCACATGAGTATTGCAACGTCAATATGACGACGACGTGTTTCGTTTGACTTCCGGTGGATTCCGGATCTCGACAAAAACATTCGAGTAACATATACTTATATTTTAATACTTATTATCTTACTTTGATCATTTTTACATTTCTTCCGGTATTCTGGAAAATATGTGGCAATTTTCATAGTACTCGATCTGAGACTGCAGTTTTTCCATAGTTAATGATACTTAATGTTTGGTTGCATTTTATGTTAATATTTAATTTATAGTAATTAACCTCACTTGTTCAATCTTATGGTTTGTAAGTCATTGTAAATTATTTCAAATGTATTGTTCTGTAATGATACGACTTTCCGATAACCCTCTTTATACTTTCCGTATTCGGATTTCATATTTTTTATATTTTTTATGCATAATTATTTTAGTAGCCCGAAGACGCATCAAGTCTTAAATTAGTAACCACAACTGTTACTATAATATATTCATACACGTACAAAAAAATAAAATATGAATATAAATTAAATTGATATCGTATTTTTACCTGAATACCCGCTGTGCTCAATTATCTCCGTTTCAGATCACCACTGTAGACGTATCAATCGATTCTGTTCACTTCCCATTTAGTTTCGACACGTTCTACTTGTCGGTTTAAAAACGTAATAATATTATGCGAAAAAAAAATTGTATTGAAGTTACCGACACAACATACCGCGACGTGCCACGCATGCGCGCAAGTAGCGATATCACCTATTTGCTTCGCCGTCACGCGAGTTTAGAAAAACGGTAATTATACCTTTTCAAAAATATATAAATATTCCATTAGAAAAACGTCCGTCAGTGGCATTTTTTCGAACTTGTTTAGAATTCTAGCTGGATTATATCGATGAAAAATATCTGAGAATCGGTCACATGGGTACCACTGAAATCTGCGTGAATAGTTCAAAAGAATACGTAAACTCCCGTCTTTTTTTTAAACAAGATGTCTTGTACATACATTTTGATAAACAAACTAATAAAACGCTCAAAATTAAAGTCATCACGTGTGATGAGGTTCCACGTCTGAACTACGTCCAGGACCTTTCTAATGACGTTTTTTCGATTTTTTTTTTTTTTGATAAGGAACGCATGATAAAACCTTTGCGTTCAAAAAGTCGTCGCGTTCGTCGTAAAACCATACGGTTATCGAACAAAGGGAAACCCTAACATCGTCGACTGTTCAATAAATAAATTAAATTTATGTTCATCGAAATCTAATAATATTCGTCCAATTTCTTATTAAGCTATCAGCTGCTAAACACCAAATAGGATACAAATACAACTAAAACATTTTATTACAAACTGCACTGCTATGTAATACATTTCATTAACCCTGTTTTTTTTTTTTATTTTATTGCTGATGTTCAATGATATTGTATAAATATACATGTATATATATAAATGAAATACTGAATTCTCCTCAGAACGAGCCAATAACAAAACTAAATAATACATAACAGTAAACTGCGGATTTCATAATAAAACAATGTATTTTTTTTATTATTTATGCAAACGCATAAAAACGATAATACGCTCGTAGCCCAGCGATATTTTATAGAAACTCGTAAAAAAAAAAAAATGCTTTACTTTGTGTATTAGTTTACATACCAATTATAGCTTTATTGTGCTTCACTCCCAATAAACGGCCATAAGTTAACTTTTCGTGAATGTTAATGCCGAACAGAAAATAAAAAAACAAAAACTTGTTAGGTCGCTTTACGATACAAAGGAATCGAAAAGAACGAAATACCAATATACGTGCATACTATATTTTGCTTTCATATGACGATAAACATTAATAAAGAATAAATATAATAATCATTTACTGTTGCAATGTAATGCACCTTATTCTACACGTTCAATTGTCAATTGAACTAATCAAATTGTTTACATTATAATGTACTGCGCATTACCTTTATATAAATCTAAAACGTGACTGTAATTAAACCGAGCAAATAACTCAATCTTGCTCAACATATGAAATCCTTGAATCGTATATACTATTATAATTAACAATAGAGCGTTCATACAATCCATAATATGTAAGATCCAAACCAGAGTCAACAAATTATTTACTTTAAAAGCGCACAAGCAATATGGAAAAGTATGACTATAGTTACATATATGCACCACGAAAATAACGAATTTCACAATAGACAGCCCGGCAAGATATCAGCTCAAGTAGTGTTCGATTGGCTCCGAATCGAGAACAAAATCAGACGTAACCAGCCATCCAGTACAGAAGCTTTGCCGAGTTATCATCATCAACGTCTTATAATTATAATCATTTGTTTTTCCATGTTGATTTGTTTATAAAGTGGTTATAAAGCGTAATGCTATACAAGTTCAACCTTTTCATTGACAATTAACTTAATACCTGAACACTCTTATATTGTGACTGCTAGTTACAAAGTCGACACGAAACAATATTTTAATGAATGATTTGAACAGAAACGTATAGCTCACAATTGTCGCAACTTTCATCTCTCAACCGTGTTCAACAGTATAAGGTGAGCTTCGACAAACAAATCGCCACGATAAAACTAAATAAATATAATTTTCAAATCAATTAGTAACCTCAAATAAATTCAGATGAAATATTTCAATGAATATCGCGTACATCGTTGAAAGTTGGGTTAGGTTTTAATTAGTTTCTTTGACGAGCATCAGAATTATTAATTTTAAACACGGTTTTGTTACAATAAATAATATTATACCGCAAATACGCGAGTATAATTATCATTTGAGTATTCTAGTCAATTCATGGTTTTACCAAAGATTATAAATCGCTGCGGCCAATGAAATTGCAGTTGTTCGTACTGATAGTTTATTTTAAAGATCGATACTTAAGTTTTTTTAAATTAATATTAAAGGAATTTAATGCTCTGTATAAGAACAGATTATTATTAATATTATAACTATTAAGTGGCCGTCGATAGAAAACCGTTGTCTTAACGTTTCGTCGGTTTCTCGGTATTGTACCTAAAAAATAAAATATATGAAATGCACTTACACCGGTTAGATATTGCTTTGTGTTTTCTAAAAACGAATCTTTCATCTCTACCTCGGGATTGCGTATTATTGTAATAAACGAACAAAAGAACACATTAAACTCGAGTTACTGAAACCGTGGTACAAATATCTCTACGAGTAGAAAAACAATAGGACTTAAGCCTGTTTTCTAATAACGATAGAATTGTTCACATGTCGCATAATGTTATTGTTATTATAATTATGTGATCGAACGGGAGACGTTGATCGTCTACAACCAGGTTCGGTAACCTTTTTTACTTTCCGGACTATCTTTTTTTGGTTTTGTTTTTCATTGAGGTCCGAGTTAAAAATTAAAATAAACGTAGATTTTAAACGATTTCAACTTATAGAATTTATTAATTTATTATTTGTAACAACATTTCAACGAACTGCACCATAAAACACATTGCTCCAAACATTTTTCATATCAACAGTCAGAGACACATTTGTCGTATAATATCACTATATTAATAACGATTAGAACATTTACATCGAATACGCTAGTACTTAAATGTAAAAATGTAACATATAAAAATCGAATACATAAAATTAATGATTCATATTGTTTAGAAATTGACGTATACATTTCTAATTTTAAACACTACGAGAGCCACAAGAAAAAGGTTCGCGAGTTGTCGGTGCCTGGTCTATAATACTGAAGGTTCGTCAACTTGCGATAAAGAAAGCAAAGGAATATTACGTGACCCGTGATTATTTGTATAGCAATGGATAAAATCATTGTACACTATAAACGTTATACCGTTTTTCTCGGGCCCGTCAAGAGCTCAGGTGGGCAAACACGAAATCCGATGACTCCACTGCGGCCGTTAACTCGCGCAGTCTGACACGGTCTCACAAACCGACGTCTCGTCGATCTTTGTTTTTATTGTGATTAAAAAGTTTCCGCGAGCTTTCGAGCACACGTACGCGTCTCGAAGTCTACACGGCGAGGAATTTTCACCCCTGCGCGAATCGTTATTCTATAAAGCGTATCCTTTGTGGCGAGTTGAGTCTAAACGGGAATCCTGGTGATTGTTACTAATTGCGATGCTCTCGGTGTCGACAAGGAATATCAAATTGTTCCTTAAAATCTGTTCTGGTTCATTCAAATAAAAATGTAGTTTTTCACCGACCATCATACGCAGCGTTGTGCAGACTATATATTTTAATAGGTACTGCGTCGTACTTAGCGAAGGGCCTTTGTTGCGGTAATTACACAGGAAAACCTTGTTAGACACACAATATTACTGCGTAGTGACCGAAAGCCAACGATGCTCTTTCGTCAAAGAGAATCCATCACATCGCTGCGCGCGTACACACGGGACTTTCACGAGACTGAAATTCGAAAAGGCAGACGACAAATGTTACATAATACAATTATTGTTAAAGATGCGCGTTTGCGTGATAAAAAACGTAAAAGAAAGCGTCGAGCTGAATATTTAATTATCGTTTTAACGACATGCCACGTCAAAAATATCGTTTTCAACGAGATACGATGAAAAAAAAATAAGACCAGATGAAAGTTATGGAATGTTACCAGACCCGTGGGTCGTTGGTTATTAAAAAATATTGTTCTGTACCTATTCACATACATCGTAGACGTTGAACAGCTGGAGACAGTTTGTCTTATGGGGAAAAAATCGCAAGGGTATCATCCGATTGAACAGAATTTTTTGGGTTTTCGGCCACAGATGTTGTCACGCCGATGACGTTTGACCGGTGCGAAATCGTACTCGCGTTTCCGTAGCAACACCTTAAGATCCGCGACGCTCCGCTCAGTAGCATTTTGTTCTTAATTAAACTATAACTATTTAGACAATTTAAGTGGTGGAAATGTTCACGTTATTGGCTGTGATCCGTTGTAACAATATCATTGAACGTTTGTGATTATCATTCATAATTCGATAGTCTATCAATCAACGAGTGCGAATACGTTCAATGCGATAATATATTATTATACCGTTAACGTTCTAAGCGGGCAAAAAAATTAATTCGAACATAAAACGTTTTGAATGAAATTATGTACTGTTGTCGCCGCTTATTGGACTCACGGGTGACTGGACTCAATTGCTTCTATTGGACTCAAAACAAACTGTCCTTAATTTGTGCTTTATTATAATAAGCGTCCAGACACAAAATAATATTCATATTAGACTCACAACACCCTGTAATTTGACAGTTAGATTCTTATGAACAATGGAACGGGTTTCTTTAAAAAATAAATCAAGTATAAGTGTACTACAACTATGGTTTTGTTGCCATTTGAACACCATGGAATAAATTCACAGTGAATTATTTTTTTTTTCTTTTGAGCGACAGGTACAAATATTATATTTTTATATTAAACCCATTCATTGTTTAATTATTGCATACATTTTTATTATTTATATTTTACGCATACAATCCTATGCTGTTATTGAGTAGTATTTCATCTAACAAATTCATTATATCTACATAATAACCAAGTTTTACAAAGATATATTCTCGAAAAATATTTTAAATTGAAATTAAATTTTTGAAAAATATACTTACTGTTCCTGTATAAAAAAGAAAAACAAAATTTGTATAGCCACAAGACACCGTTAAGATGGTGTGAAAACTAAAAGTTATTGAAAACGTAGGTTTAATGGTAACTTGAACATATATAAAAAAAAAAAAATCGAAATTTAATCATTTTATTGCTGCCAAAAAATGGGGTGAGCATGGTTAAAAAAATTACCCTGGATGACTGTTCAGTCGTATATCGAAATTAAGCACACATCGTATTCTATACACCCGCTTAACGTGTCATACACAAGTAACGTTGTTGTTATTATTATTGTGTCGGTCGCCTCGAAAATATTATTACATTTTATTATCAGCAAACAACAACCGCGTTTATTTTTTTGTAAACACGACACACAATACAGTGCGAGAGTGGATCAAACGCTCGTAGTGCGCAATATCGTATTACACGTGTTTATTTTGTAATCGTGTTTTTCCCATAGTCCTCGGTCGTTTACGGAAACGATTATCATATGCGTGATACGTTTTTTTTTTTTTTTTTTCATATTTTTCCTCGACACACACGCACCGACGGCAATGAAATATTTAATCTTAAAGTGAATTTTGCATCCGGCGCGCTGGAACACCGGGGCGTGCTTTTGCGGAACCTCTTATCGCGGAAACAACTTGGCGCGAGCCGGCCGAGTGCGAGACCGCATTATGCCCCAGGCCACCCATTAAACATCCTCGTAGCCGCGCGCATTCGATAAATAATGGTACGTCCCCTTCCGTCCCCCGCTCACGAGGGATGTTTTTTTTTATCAACTGCCATCACGCTCGCCGACCGTTTTTAAAACCGTCAAGAATAACAGTCCTAATAATTGTTATCACGGCGAAAACGGTTTTTAATTTACACCACTTTGGTGGTTTTTTTTTTTTTTCGTAAACAATTTTGTTTGTTTGGTTTGGGTTTTTTTTATTAATTTTTCCCCGCACGTTACGCCACGACGACGCATACCAGGTCGCTTGTGATTATATATTCCGTTGTGTTTGCACTCGGTGCGAGCGCTATACTTCGAGTCTCATTCGGTGAAAAGGAAAATTGTCGTTTTTTCGCCCAGGCTGTTGGAAACCTCTATTCGCGTCGACTGGGCACAGGTCGAGGGCGGGGATGTGCGTGACCGACGGCCGATTCGGGGGAGGAAAACGGTAACGTTATTACAATACTCGTTCAATGCGATCGCGGTGGCCGTGTCTCGCGTTCGAACACAATGATGATCGTCGCAAGTTCGACTTCCGCAGTGTTTGTCTAACGATACGGACCACAGCGAGACTTTTTCGACGTGACACCACAGAACACGCGATCTCGGTCCGCGGGCAATGTACTCGGGAAATGCGCTTTCCAACGACGTTTCGACGAACGCGCGCGCGGAATGGACATAAAAATACGAATTCTGATCGAAATACGTGTGACACACATTTTAATCGAATACCGAATGTCAAGAGTCGTTCACCGTCGACCGTTTGGCAACACCTTATACATATTATATTTTACGACGGTAAAACGACGCGTTTTATACCGCGTTTTTATCGTTTCTCGTTTCGGAACCGTGGTAGCCGGCACGACGTGATTAGCGCGAAATGACCGCGATAACCGGACAAAATATGTCGCGTCGAGATGTCGTGTTCACTCGGGGCCGGTATAGAGCGCCCGAAATGCCGTTTGAAATTAAAATTTACGACCACCGCCCCAAAAGCCTAGCGCAGAAATCGACATCGAATGGGAGGGACGCAACGGGCGCGCGTGTTGTCGGCCTACAAAGCGATTTCTGTTGTGCACGTGTACCGCTAAAGCTTGTCGGTACGTTACCGAACGTAACCGGAACCACCGTTTTATTACCGCGGTGCGCGTCCAGTATTATTATTGCGAGCGAATAATAATAAACCGCACTCGGATCCGAATACCGTCGCCGCGCCGCCCGCCCGTTCACACGCTTTTGTGCGGCCACGTCGATCCGTTTTCGTTTTGTTTTCAATATTAATTCTTTGACTGGAAAAAATAAATAAAAATAATACCCTAACACCGCTTTATGTTATATCCGATTCCGGGTTCTGTCACATTGCTGTTCGTACATATTACATTCATTTTTTAAATTTTACGGTAAGGCTGAATCACAACACATACGATGCAATACGGTAGAAAGCCTTTTATCAGTCAGATCAAAAAAAAAAAAAATACCTATCGCACTTTGTCATTTCGCGTTTGATCGCACGATGCGGTAGGTATGTGGAAGAACAAAAATGTAAAAAAATTAACTACAAATAAATTCAGTGTCGAACTTAGATAAATACTTTTTTTTTAGAGAAAGATAAATATAGTAAACAAAAAATCTCTCTAGATAACAATAATATTAAGCTCAACTTAAAAAACATTCAAAAAAATTATAAGATTATCATAATAATATGCATCTAGATAAAAAGCAGATACATTTTTAATGAACAACGATTTTATATTAAATTAAAAAAAAAAAAAAAAATATAATTATCAGGCCTACCTTGCATAAGACATTTTTTTTTTTGCATAACAGTTACATTTGGTCAATACTCATTACTTATTAGGGTAAAATTAATGTTCGACGGAATTTCGGAAAACGTTTGAGCACCTTTTCAATCATAGTCAATTTAACTACGAATCTTCTCTATCGAATATTCTTGCCGCAGCTTCACAGGCGATACGCGGCAGAAGTCCCGAGTCCCCGAAACACCTTAATTATTAATTATTTACTATACACAAAATAAAAATACCTAGTTAAATAAACAGAAAATAGCTTAAGTTTACGTCTAAGATAGATAAATATGTAACTTTTATATTTCTTTCTAGATAAAAAAAAATAGATAGTTTATATTATTATCAAGATTAATATTTAGATAAATCCCGACACTGTAAATAAATAAGATTATACATTTATTTACAAACCGTATATCATATATCCTCCTGCTAGGCCTAAATCATAGGTCACTATATAGGTCGGTGTAGATCCTGATTTTCTGGTTATATATGTATAAATGTAAAGACCATTAAAAAAACAATAATTATCGGCTATGCCTCGACGCCTGTATTTATCTCAGTTTATCGGATGTTCCTATTGGTAGACGTGTTATATGTATCATGCTTAAATAATCTGGATATTTGCGTAAGTGGACCATCATTGACAATGATTAGTTCAGATAATCATCATCCTGCTGTATATAAAAGGGTACCTCGGAAGGCTTATGGAATTGATATAATAGACTAATACGTATATTCTCGATATTATTGCGTACGACCTAGTTGAAATGTGCCAATCAATATTATTTCAATGAGCCCATTATTATTGTACCATCAGTATCCACGGGTTTCGATTCGAGAAACATGTATTCTTCGTATTTTTTTGTAAAAACCTCGGAAAAATGTTTAAAGAAAAATAATAAATAACCACTATTAAACTGCAGTTATAACTTAAGTCGTGTTCGGCAATACCATGAGTATAATTTACTTAATGTACTGTCTACAATTTTACATAAATCGTTCTCCCGAAATGTAATTTTCAACACAACACCCCGTTCGGAATGCGTTCAATATTTTTAGAAATGTTTCTTTGATTAAAAGCTAATGGTTGGGGGTGCGAATAAAAACTCTCGGTAGAGTAGCAGCCCGAGTTCTGTTCTCGTTTCTGTTTATAAATTATTACATGCGCTAATCGACCGGCATCGTTACAATAATGTTACCAACGAAAGGGCTCAACAATTTTCCAATTTCAATTTCACGATACGCGGTATGCCATTGTTGTGATTAAATTTATAGCGAACCGATTATGTAATCATTTCAACCCCTTTTACTTACGAAACAAAAGATTTGCCACTATAGTCTGACCGGGGATGACATGTAATATAGTTTTATTATTTCGCATAAGTACTTGATAATGGTTCGGAAATATTTTGATTATGATCTTAATACCTCGCATACGGATACCTTGTTTTGAAACGAAAACCAAATTGAACAGCGTTAAATTAATTTCATTGTTCGCCCGCGATTGTCTGTTGCGAGCGCGCAACGTACGAACGTAATATTGTATACAGTGTATTTGAGAAAAAAAAAAAAAAAAGAACACAAACCATTTGTGAACGAATCGATGGGTTTTATTAAATTTTTAGCCGCCGAGAACGTGGTAGAACGCTAGTAATTTGATTATTCTTCATCCCGATTCCGAGAAAAAAACTCACTCGACCTTCGTTTTCTAAAACGAAAACCCGTAATTTCGTTTTTAAATTCTTGTTTGCTTTGTAATGCCCCTCCGTACGTCGCGTCGTTTGATGCGCAGCAAAATGGAAAACATATTATTATTCCAAGTGGACGTTTTCCCAGAACTCCGAGCGCGCAAAGCGAGCGGAAAGGAAAAATAAAAATCATAATACACGTACGATAATATTGTACAGTTCACGTGCGCGCGTACCGCACGCGATTTTACGGTATTTATACGGGATTAAATCGTACGACGAGTTATTAAAAATGTCCGGGAAACCAAAAGCCCCGTAAACGACGGCCCGCGGATCGGCACAACAGCTCTACAACGACCTTACTCCCGCGGGAGTCCTGCTCGGAAACGCGGTCGAAAAGAAATTGATTTCCAACGCGGATCGGCTGCAGGATACATCCTGCGCGTCTTTTTCGAACGCACACCGCGTGTTTAGGCCGCAGACGGATTCGACTCGAGACCTAAAAATCACTACTTTAACGCGAAACGTTCCCGCGGGACCGCAGAAGGACGTCGAAAAATATCTGGTGAAAAGTTACACTTTCGGATGTGGAACGATAGCGTGGAAAACTATGGAAACGATATACAAATAGTAGGAGAAAACAATACGAAGTGACTGAGCTCGTTTTTTTTTCCGCTGTCTCTATAATGTACTATAATACCAACTCTTACTGTTTCACGAATTGCATACCGTATAACGAAAAACAACGATACCCCGCGATCAGTTGATTATTAATCGTTTATAATAATTGTTGTGATTGAATAATCGTAGGTATCGCACGCGTATCGATCGAATGATTAATAAATATTTATACGAAAAATTATATTTTAGTCATCGTTTGTTTTATATCGCACTTATTTTCCGGTTCGTTTTTAATTTTATTCTTACGTATCGTTTGTTCGTGAGTTTAATCGATAAGGTTTGTAGTCCTCTTGAAAAAAAAGTTTGCAATCATTTTATATAAAGATTTTTGAACGTTAATACATTTTTGTAACGCGCGTCTCCCTGTTTTAATTCGATATGCCGAGACTGAGCGTTCTGCCGAAAATGTCTTCGCGTAAAATGTATCGAGTCATAAACCGATAAGTCGTTATTATTTATAATAGCCTTTAAAGTTTAGACGATCTAAGCACCGTCGTATCATAACGATTTGCGGCGCTTTCCCTGTCGCATTGCAATTATTATTTAATCGCGCGTCGAAAAAAAAACTATTGCAAGTTAAATAATCGATAACATTAAAAATCGAACGTTTAAAAAAATAAAAATATATAGGTAGATAAATTATAAAAAAAAAAAAAACGTGAATCTGATAATAATGATAATAATGATATTTCCATTTGACGGGGCATCGAACGGATATAAGCACGTATCGGGAAATAATAGTATATATAGTACCTACTAAAACGAAAACGGAGATTAAAATAATCCCAAAGCCTTCGTTCGATTCGTACAGTATTCAATATATATTTTAATTTAATACAATGTGATTGGACCGATCTTTGGGGTTTTTTTTTTTCTACAAAACTTCTCCCGTTTGACGTGTTCGGATAATATTACGCCCGACGCGTTAATTATCGAGAGTGCGAGCGGTTCGCACGGTTTAACCTCTAATAATGTAATATTATTCCGCGATCGATTTCATTGTTATTATCGTTACTCGCATTGGACATTATCTGTATAGGTAATAAAACGCTCCGATAACGGTTATCGGTCCATTACGGTATACCGATACGCCCCCGTTTCTTTTTCCATTTCGAAATCCACTTGTAATAACGCTCCCGACCGCGCCGTTCCGGTCCGACTGCGCCGCGATACACAATAAAATACAAGCACACGTATTATTGTATAATACAAATAGCTGCGTTTCACAGAAGCGGCGCGTTTTCCATTACACTCTTTTTCTCCGTTGCATATTTTACGAGGTAATTGTGTATAAACGAAAATATATTATTATAGAGTAAGGGTTTATTTTTTTCGTTTTTTTTTTTCATTATTACCATTATCGTTATTATTATAGCCTCCGAATCGACTGCGGTGGTTAACGATTAGAGCGATACCGCTTGCCGGTTATACATGTAATAATTATTACTATATTGCGGTTTTTTTTAAAAAAGAAAAGTACAAATTAACTTTATTACCCCCTGCGTAAACGGTTTTTTTTATTTTTCACCTCGACTGCAGATGAAGAGCAGCGATTCATAAAGACACGTAACGCGGTATGCTTAAGCGCTGCAGAAGCTTCGGATTGTGAAAAGTAATTTGTCGTGTTACACAAGTGTAACAACATGTACGTCTTGTAAGCATCTTTTACCGGGGAACCTATCCTGGTAAAAATGTTAGGATGTAAATTCTTATACTTACAATCCATGTTTTAGTCGAATTTGGTAAAAAAAACCAAGGATTCGGTTTACAAGTTGCTTTTTAAACATATTTTAGCGATACAATAATGGTTAACGTTTGTAAAGAGTTCCACGTTAAATGGGCCATAGCGAGACGTATTTTTTCGGGGTACGTGCGTAGTTATCTGCCCCCTGTTTATGATGTAAACATTGAAACCGCCCCTGTTACGTGTGTACTTTAGTGCGTATACGTGGTGACCTGCAAGTGGTGAAGGACCCGGCCGTTGATGATTTTTAATTATTTCGTCGCGAAACCGTACCGGCTTGATCCGATTTCACGTTGTTTTCGGGTCATTAATTATCTCGGTGTGCTTTGGCTGCGCTTCGGTTATTTATGTCTTCGCACGTGCTCCGAGCGTAATCAGGTTTCCGGGCCGTGGGCCGGGGGACGGTGGTTGGCAGCAAAAAAAGGCGTAAAATGTCAAACAATAACCTTCGAACTGCAGGTAACGCGCATTCTCCCTTTTCGGTAATTCTTCTCCGCCACCGCGGCCGTATAAATCAAAATTGTACGCGTACACTCGATCGACCGCCGAGCACTCGCGAGCTCACGATAACACCGACGCACGGCGAAGAACCTACATGGTTTGCGATGCGATACTATGCAAACGGAATTTTTATCGTCCCAGACACGAGGTAAACGTATAGGGGTGGAAAAATCATCGTTGCCGGACACGGCTCGATGTCATTCGCTCCACCCCACTGCTCGTGGTGTCGTGCACGAATGGGGCAGGAAAAATGGAAAAAAAACCTTTTTCGTGTATAATACTTGTACACAACAAAATAAAATACATCTTTCCCAGCCCCACCGTGCCCGACGCCGGCAACAATATTTCCCCGGGATTTATATTTTTATTCATTTTTTATGCGGTATGCGAGTCTGCCGCCACCCTGCACCGCCGTGAACGTTGAGAATACTGATGGCTTTTTCAAGGCGTATTGGTGTTGACGGGTTGCAAGGCGACACACGACCGAGCTTTGAATATTGACACGAGCTACTCTATACTACTCAGCAGCAGCTAACCTAACCTGTGCGCGTGACGTGAATTTTACGCTCAAACGCTAATGCAACTATACTGCGATTTTTTCCCTCTACCGACCCCACTCCCCGTCATTCCACCTCGCACATCGTTGTCCGCAATACTACACCTACCCCTTATTCCTTTAATCCCCTACCCCATGGTGAAGGTTCGTCGACCCCGTCACATCCCTCGTCGTCGACCCATCTCTCTCCGTTTACACGGCTTTCCAGTTTCCGGTCCACGGTCCCCGGTCGCCATGTTCCATATCCATATTGAAATATATACGTTGGTGTAATAATAATAATACATGACGTTTGCCGTGTACGAATGTACGTGGAACACACGCCAAACGGACGAGAAGTAGTAGTCCCATCCCAAAAACTAACACATAACTGAGTCTTCCAAAATAATCTTTGAAATATAATGGCCACGATGCCGAAATCTCATTAAAATAAAAATAAAAATAATATAAGTACCACAGGAGTCTTGGTCCTGTAACAATGAAATATTGTTATATTTGATACTATACCCAGAACTTAAATATACTTTAAATGTTATGCTTTTCTTAAAGTAAGGTAACATTTTGACTTTTTGGTTATTTTATGTCCATGCGCTGTACAAAAAAAATTTCCATATTTCGATTTTAAATGTTCCGTAACGTATTTTGATAATAACTATATGATTCTAGAATCTAGAATTTAGAATCTAGATGATGCAAATGTTGCGTCCATATTAGTGAACATTAAGAATTATTAAGTTTTTGAGTAAATGAGTTTTATTCCATTTGAGGAAATTTCTCGGGAAACCATTTTATTTTCCAATTATTTTCCAGGTACGGATAATTGATATTTCACTGTATAAAACCTTCGAATCCCGAAATAAATGCTTTGTCATTTTGTTAAATGCTTTTTGTTTTTCGTTTCGATACCATAACGCTGATTGTATTGTTTATATATTATTTAAAAAAACCAATGAACTTATATACGTCTAGAACACTATATTTTTTTAATGGAACATATTTTCAAGGAATACAATTTCTGACGGTTTTGATGGTTTAATGATAACTTGATACATAATATATATACTTGATACTTTCGTTCGTTCGCTCAAAAAAAAAAAAAAATAATAATAATAATAAAATATAAACGCCAATGGTTCGCAGTCTATCGTGAAATTCGATCGACGATAAACGAATGATGTCGTACTTTTACTTTGGGAAAAAAGTTTAATAATAATGCCTATAGTAATAAATACTTAAATTCATACGTTGAAATTGCCCATGTGAAATTGAAATATTATACGCCATGTACTTAAGTAAAACTGTAAAACCGACGTGATAGTAAAGTTGCACTGCGCGAGCAGCTATTACATTAATATCATGTTTCAGGTGTTTTATATTTTTTTACATTAAACGCGGGGCGAAGTTGGACGGGTTTTTTTAGGAATTGAAAACTTCGCGTTGTTGTTTAATGTAAAAACAATTTCTCAGGAGATAACCTGTAACAAGCGTAGTAGTAGTAGGTGTGCTGCTGTAATATCGCGTCCTTGCATTATTATTGTACACATGATTTTTTGCCGCGACTTTAGTTCAGGTCTCTCTCTCTCTCTCTCTTCCTTCCGACCCTTTTCCCTATTAACGGCGAGAAATATGGCCGTAAAAGGATTAAAGGACACGATTTATAGAGGCTACGTGTAGCAGCCGCCCAGGGTTGTTAAAAATGAATTATGGGAATAAGGTCCGTAATGAATATATGAAATAAAAAAAGAAAAAAAAGTTTACATACATTACCTGAATCCAGTCCTGTACACAGCAGCAGCGCGTACGTTGTAATATACCCCGCGCTCACAGGCACAACGCCACCGAACGTATTTATTATGTGCGCGTAAATATTTATTTTATTTTTTTTCCACACCCGGTTCGCCTGTTTTTCTTCGGCGCGTCCTTTTCGAGAGGAAAAACTCGAGCCGGCAGTGCGCAACCCGAGTGCACCGCACTGTATAATATTGTAATAACAATAACTTAACGCGCAATGTAGTGGTGTACGCGTACGTTGTGTACGCGATATAGGTGTGCGGATATATAATGACATAAGAAAAGGTAATTAAAAACGGAAATATTATTAAGACCTAACACATTTTACGATCGAAAATTTAAAATAAGAAACTTTAGTCCTAACACGTATTATTATATCAAAACCCAATGCGTGTTGCTGTCATGTGCACAGACAAGTTAAAAGTAAATGATGACGAAAATAATAATTAATGCGCACAGTTACAGTTACAAATAGCGTGTTACGTGCGCATTATTATATCGTGATCAATATTCAACGGAAATGTGAAGAACAAACTCAAAATCACTCGAATCAGAGCTACGATCAACGTTGATAGAAAATTAACAACGTATTTCGAAATATACAGGGTATTCCATCGACGATTAACCCATCGTGATATCTTGTGATAATAAAATTATATTTACTTAAAGAATCACTGAGGCTTGGACTAAAAATCATTTTTTTTTTTTATTATCTTAAAAAAAACTAAAAGATAGCCATATTATAGGGTTTTTTCTAAAAATAAATATGACGTTTAAATATTTAATTTTCATTATCACCTCATGGTTTTAATGAAATTGTGACAATATAATATTAAATTATTAAACTGTGCACAATTTTTACGAAGACTAAAAAAATTGTTATAAAATCTTATAAAATATTATAATTTGAATATCTTCATCATCCAATGAGATATTGCAACGGGTAAATACTCGGTGGGACACCCTGTACAGTTTTGATCGAAAACGCTGAGATTGAACGAATTTTTATTTCTTGAACTGCGAATTGCGTATTTTATAATGAGCTATTACAATATAGCATAATCGCGTCAGTACGGTGGTTTCCGGTCGAATTTTACACGCGACGTGGCCAAATACATCCAAAACCCTATAAGGGTCGACGGAAACCGGCAAAGTATTACATACCAGAGAACAGCTTTCTCCCATAATCGTAACCATCGATAATACCACGTGCGTATCGAATGCGGCTTATTCGACTCGGGTGCTGATCCAGATGATCGCCTATATTATACTACTGTGTGGGTGAACGGAATGACGGATAAGCTACAGTTTGAAAAGAGTTACTGTTTATAACGATATAGATTGTTTTGATAATCTAGGGGAGGGTCATCACCTCCGCTTCTTCCGAACCCTATTCGCGTCCCTACATTCCCTATGTTTGCAACATTCGGTGTTATCCGCAACTGTTTCGTGACGCATAACCAACAACGTTATTGTCAAAATGTTCAGAAATATAAGCCATATGAAATGGCCATCTTTAAAATTAATAAACTAAAAGTGAATTTTTTACTTTCTTTATGAAAACACGTATATTTATTAAGATTTTGCCGACAAAATTTTAGCCTGAGATTTTCATGAAAAAAAAAAAAAATATAATTACTATCTCTATTTACACGGGAGAAATCGGACCGTGTGTAACCCGATGGGACATTCTGTATACATGCACGAACGTGTTCGTGTATCTGCTCATGAGACGTACTTCATCTGTACGGGAATATTAATGCAGTATTTTAAACCAAGGTTATTGTAATACGCTGAGACATTATACCGATTCTTATTAAAAACAATTGAACAAGTCATGGCGCCCCCGGTATGGTTACGATTAGTTAGAACTAATTTCTGGGAATGACTCTGCGGCTTGCGCCCATCATGTTTGTGTGGGAAGACGAGACAAACACACACGTATAAATATATATATTATATAATATTTAATACACATGTATTATGCGCGCACCGTGTGTACATTTATGGTTTTCGGTCCGGGAACGAGCGAGTCGTCTACCGCCTGTATTTCTGTCAAGTGCACGCGACGTGTTTTCGTTACAACAAGGTTGACAATAATTGGTTTTATATCCCGGGCGACATTTGCATAATATTATGCGCGTGTGATCGTTGTTATAACAACCAGCTCTGGTAGAAATGTATATGTACTGTTTTAGTTGTTTTAGGAAATGGAAATATTGTCGCAGGCTTACGGTTTAAATCAGTGGTGTACCTAGTCACCTAGGCCCTTCTCAGTAGGGAGGAAGGGTTAAATATATTTGGAAATTCCTCGTAAAAGAGTTAAATTCAGAAATACAACGGTAGTATTGCACCATCATATTAATTATTTTAAAAAACTTATTTGGTTGCAATTCTGTGAATATTGAACATAGAAACTATAAACATTTACTGAGTACTTATGTTAGCATTTAATAGATAAAAATGGTTTTAAATTGTTTCAGATCTTTAGAAAAATGTTTTTGTGTCGTAAATCGGTACGTTAAAAATTTAAAAGTTCAACTACCGCACGTATTAAGAAATTTGGTTCTAATATACTATATCCATTATCCACTGATTCACCTGACTTCTTTCACTCAGTATCATTCTTATTCATAACCGTTTTTTAAATGTGTCTAAGACTTGGATGGCCATTTCGTCTTGAAATCGATTACTCGAACCTAATCTTAAAGTGCTCGCGAATTTATATTATAGTTGACGTCAATAATTATAATAGTTATTCAGATAAAAAGTACCAAGATAAAATATATTGCGTTACTATAGAACGCCAAATTCGAACGTGATTAAGTCTATAAATATATCACTATAAGCCAACACTCAATATGATATTGAATTGTCGGTAATCAGTAATCACTGATCAGGCTATATACTCGTATTTATGTACCTATACTATGCGTTTTATTTTGGCTAATGAGTGTCTATCATTTTTATTAGGTCAACTAGACAGTAAGTTTCCAGGAACCAGCCAATACTTATGAATAAAATGTAATTGTTACACGCCGAAAGCGGTCCAGTTGTACATTTTTGCTGACAGCACTTGAATACAATGTATGGTGATTACGATAAAATAACGATGGGTACACGTCAGTACGTTTACGTTTTGAACGAGATATTTGCTTAGAAAACGACGCCTTTTAACCACGCAGAGTAGTCGAAAAAAAAAATGCAATGTTCACATAAAAAACGGCCTGTATAACACGCTTACGCACATGATAATACTATATAGTGTTATGCACCAAAGTACGCGACGTGTTTTATGACATTTCCGGTCCGAGGGCTGCGGTACGCGTGAAAAGTCTTATATTCGCGGTAACGACCGCACACCCTGTCATGTCGTCGAGATAGATATATATATATATATATATACGGATGCGTTAACGGTAAAAACGACCTAAGTGAAAAGTCTTGTAATCGGTCGAAAAAGAAAAACGACGTGTGCTGCTCCGGGCCCGTCGCCGTAGCTATTCCTCCGTGCGGCACCTATTGTATTATAACAGTACGCGCGTATAATATATAGGGTGTGTTACGTTTCACTCGAACGTTATGATGGGTGGGGTGCTTCAGCGGGTACACGCACGACACATTGTACGAGATACCACGGTCGGGGGTGGCGAGAAGTGAGTCAGAAAAAGTTACAAGATTGGCGACCACGCGTGCGTTCGGCACTGAAGCATCTCGTTCGTCGCGCAACAGGACCGTGGGGTATGATGGTTGCCCTTTGTACACCATTTACAGGATATTCCGTCCCGTACCGCGTGCCTGGAACGTGTAACGCAGTGCCGAATGATGATAGGGGTGGGCGAAGGAACAAATCCCTCCGGCGGCCC
Source organism: Periphyllus acericola (assembly GCA_949715065.1). Taxonomy (NCBI): domain Eukaryota; kingdom Metazoa; phylum Arthropoda; class Insecta; order Hemiptera; family Aphididae; genus Periphyllus; species Periphyllus acericola. The sequence continues at coordinate 9,822,425 of OX454272.1, forward strand.
GAGAGCGCGCATCGTTGTCGGCGGCCCTTTAAAATCCCGCGATTAGCTCCACTCGTCCGTTAGATCGAAGCACGCGCACGTTCCATTACGGTACAACTTACTAGTCAGGGGCCAAGGTCACTAAATATTGCGCTCGCGTTTTTGTAAACAATATGTTATAGAAATTATGTGCGTTATAATATAACGTCGAGTTTGGAAAATAAAATAAAAATACAGAAAAACGTCGAATCATGTAAATGTTTTAATCGGTTTCAACGGTTACTTATAATAAAATTAATCATTTGGCTATTTACTGTATCATCTGCCTTGCGGTAACGCGACATCGGTCAGAAAAAATCACTGATCGTAGCAAAAATATATATATTTGTATCTGTGCGTACTAGAGTTTAGAAATCAACCAGCGATATTTTTACAATATTTCCCTACCGTTGTTTTCGTATAATATTTTTATGACAACCATTTCAAACAGTCCGTATAATATATAAATCTTGAAAATACGAAAAAACCGGACCATTCACTATTTTCAACCCATAATAACTGACAAAGAGCTACGATTTTCCCAAGCTATATTTTTCAAAATCCCAATGAATACTAATGATAAATTCAACGGCATTATATTATTACACTTTATACGTATACCTGGACTTGATGACAGTGCTATTGGTTGTTTTGGTTTCGATTTCTCAGTACATACTGCGCCATAACGATAGTAGTCGAAAAACACGCAGGCTTATGTTTGCGGTTACTACGTTAATTTTTCAATGTTTTGTAAGTAATTGGTCATCACGAATCATCTGGGCCTTGAGTTCTGTGAACGATCTCTCGAACCCTAGTGAACTGAGGGTTGATATCATTTTTTGGTTGATCAGTGGATATGCTGTCAGACCAATAAATAAATGTTGATAAGTTGATTCGCTCGTCAGCGGTATGGCAATGATGAACAAATGAGTATTCTCTCTAATTGTTTTGTACATGTTAGCAATGAATAATGGTGAGTCGATGGGTTAATTTTACGGACGAGAACCAAACGGCTCCATCACTTTAGGGTATGAACTTACAATGAAGCGAAAAGAATACTTACGCTCACAAAGTCCGTACTTAAGTGATAAACCGTAACCAGGTTATTTTTTTTCCAATTACACGCGTCACTTGGCCCGAGGTTTCCGTGAAAAAATGTTTACTATTATTTTCAATACACGACATTTATCGGGTCAATAAGATATCACGGAACCAGTTAGAACGCTCACGAGCACCGATGCCGATGCGTTCACACGATGCGCTTTTGATTATGGATCGAAAAAATACGGCTCGAGCATCCCGCCGCATTGCGTACATAGGTACAGCGGCGCTCCGAGTAGACGAAATGAATATGAAAAACAAAGTGGTATTAGCGTTATTTCGTTTATAACATTTTGTTGGACGTAGACACTATTTGTACTACTCCCCGATACGGGGCTAAGATAATAGCCGAAAGTAATGCTCAAACGACGTATAAGTCTTAAAAAACTACACAACAACTCGATATAACTATATTTTTCCATTGGCTATCGGTCGTCGTTGGTAGAAAAGATGGGCACGCCATTAGGTGTACGGACTTTTTGGTCTTAAAAAATAAAATTACTGCAAGCGTAATTGGTTACACTACTTAATTATAGACGCAAGTTTATGTTATTACATGTTCAAAGACGTTTATAAAAATTAAAAATTAAAAAACCACATGGAATCGCATAAAGAGTAAAAACATTTTTATTGTCTTTAAAATATTTATAGGTATAAGTTCAAATTAAACATTGAAACGAGATTGAAATTATCGAAAAAGATTTTATTGATTTGTAAATATTTCCTCTTAAAAAAACCAAAATAAAAATGTCTCAACAAAATATCATATTTATAGTGGCTACTGCGTACACATTTCATACTTATAATAACGTCCATTCAAAAAACGTCATACAACATAGCGTCTCAAACGCGAAAACTTGATAATAAATGAGATTTTTTTTTGATGTAACATTTTTAATAATTTGGAGTGCAAAAATCAATAACGACCGCAGCATTTTTCCAAGGAGAGTTATCCTAGTTTCCCAACGATGACTTCATTTGGCTTCGTCAAGATCATGGCAGAAGAACGGATTTTAATTTCAGACAAAAAACAAACGAACCGATTTTTTTTGAATTTTCTATCACAGCGCAGGACGAGAAAAGTATTTTTAAGTTTTTTTTCTTTTTTTGCTGTCTGAGCGTACTTACACGCGTTGGCCTAGTCCCTAGACGGACGCTTATACCGTTTCGCGGACAAAGCTTCTTTCACGTACGCCAAACAGGATCATTTTATCGATAAAATGGTCGCCGCACTCGGTAGAGTTTCCCAGGGTTGAGTGAAACTGCGTCCGGCACGTGTTCCGTCTTTTGCGGCCTTTCCGTCTAGACCACACCGCCCGAACCACGCGTCTATGCCTGCGGCTTTTGATTAATCGATGGCCAGAACCACCGCCGCCACACCGCAAAGATCGATCCATCTTCCCCGGGGGTGGACGGAATCACATGGTGCAAGTACTTTACGCTACTGTTGGTCTGCATTCGTTATCACGGAGAAATAATGATAAAAACTTCACATGTACCACTAGCAATCGTAGTATTATATCTTTCCATAAACAGCATTCAACTCGCTATGACTGAGGGAAAATCAGAGTTACAACATAGAGTTACTTACAGATTATGGACTCTGTAAAATGTTCTTTATGCTATTCAACTAAAAAAGTTTTCATTTTTTTTTTGTTGCTTTTGATTACTTTTTTCAACGGGGTACGTTTGGTTGATAAAATGTAAATTAATATGTAATGGGGGAAAACAACGGGCATTATAACAAGAAGAACTCCGCGATACGACTTTTTGTTTAAGTTCGATCCATCAGTTCTATGAAATCAAATAAGTTATAGACGAGTTCCAGAGTTGAACGCAATACCAGGTACCGCGACCAAGAATGGTGACAATACAACGGATTTGTTACACTTGCGAACAAAGCATAGTCAATAAACTAGAGGAATGTTGTGACAACCGATTTGTTAATTATATATAGGCAACTAGCATTTGGTCCGGCGGTTAATATTCGTTCGAAATAGGTCATACAGCTTTTTGTCGTACCGTTTCAGATTTTAAAGTTAAAAAATGTCTACGGTTGATTTTTATCACTCACCTACGTACGGTTATTATATCATGCACTCCAGTTTTAATTACGGTTATCACTACATACGAGTATTTGTTAAAAGGACGTTTGGATCTTGAAAAAACCGTTTCGATACAATTATATACGATTATTGGTCTTGACTTTAGCCGTAATGGCTACCCGTCGACGCTATCAAACGAGTGCCGCTCACGCCAAAGACGGAATTAGTTTGACCACTAGTCGTCACGAGAAATATTTTTACGATGTGTACACGAGAGGCGGTCCGAGAGCTTCAAAACATATTTTATCTTTTTTTTCGTATTTAATTTGCACTTCGTATCAGTCTAAAATATGCACGTTATGTATTAAAATTTTCGTTTTATGTCGTAATGCATGATATACGCGTTCTGTTAACATTTTTGGATGAAATCAGCAGTATGTCCAATACGTAAAATTCTGAGGTGGAATAGTTGAAACATTTTTCGTGGTCCGTCGAGAGTTATGGAGTTATGTGTTAAATTATTTTCATAGCTTTCCTGGAAATTATGGGAACGATTAGGGAGAGAAGCAGAGAGACAGAGAGAATGCTGTGGAATAATTTCTCCTATTTTCGTTCCTACGACCCGTGTTCTGGGAAAGAAAAAAAACGTGAACGGATGAAATACCGGAACGGCCGTTTTTACGCCACAGTCATTTTTCGCTTACCAAGCCGACCGAAGCTGCCAGTGTCGGCGGTGGCGGAAGTTCGGGCATTCCGATTGCACACAGCGTTAACTGGACTTGGTATATTATAGCGCGCTGCAAACGATCGACTGTTGACGATTCGGGCGCGTCACTTCCAGTCGTCATCATTTTTTTGCTAATCGTTTCAAGACGATAAAAACGCTGTTTTCTTTTCACCGGACCGACCGAACGCACGATATCGTCGTACCGTGTGCGCGACGAACGCGTTGCTAGAACACAGATAATATTTCCGGCGTGATAAACCCAAGCCGGTGCGCTCGCAGACTCGTCGACACTCGAAACAATTACATACGGTAATTGGTTCGCGATCGGCACAAAACGTAGCACAGCACTCCAACTCGCTACCTAAGCCCCTTCAGCCGTCCGACGTAGTGTGCATTGTTTTTGATACGGGTTATGCCAACGCACTACACAACGACAACAATTTACGGCGAACAAAACCGTACATCTCTGTGCCGATGAATATGTGTACGGGGATTAGTTTTCCATAATACCGTGCACCTGGCTCCAATCTCTGTTGTGTGCGTACAGCATTCAACGGAATGCGTTTTCGGATAAAGGTTGTCCCAAGGTGTGTACAGGGTGGTCCGAGTTTCATGTTAAAGCTATTACTATTGTATATGATATAGGAACAGACGCACAGCACGGCAATTTATTATAATAAAACGGAACGAACAAAGGTAACAACTGTGGACGTTTTCGTGAGAAAGTATGATATACCCTGTACGTAACGTGTTATAAACGTAATCATCGGGGCTTCGGTGTACGTTTGAAAAAAAAAATGTTTCGATCTACAGTGCAAGACATTAGGCGTTGTTATGAACTCTTTTCGACGTTATGTGTGTCGAATGTTTTTAATTCATAAGTGAAATACCGTCTTTAGATAAAATAGTAAATTATAACACAAGTCGGCAATTGTATAGAAGGCTCAAGCATTTGTTGGTTCAAGGTAATACACTGTTGTTGAATAAGAGTCCTTGTTACTGATGTTATTCAAATACGACATCCGAACTAAGCAAACAATTTACATGAGAAGCAAAAGTATACGAAAAATGTTCTTCGGACGAAATTAATTAGATCAATCATTTACGATTGCCTTTCATATTTTCATCTTACCGAATTTAAATAGATTTTTGATGTTGTACAAGCCATGGTCGTTTCAAAATTTGATTGGACTTCAAAAGAAATTAAACTTGATTTGTTGTAAATATTTTAAATTACTCGACTGTAGTTTTCAATGCGTTTGCATTATATTGCTTCCAATATAGCTGTATCGAGTGACAAAAAGTATGTAAGAAGAGTAATATTTTATTAATTGTAATTTTATTCTTAAACACTCTGCTTTTGATTAACCACGTTATTTCATAAAAAGTCTGAATAGCTTAATCGTAGGAAACTTTTTTTTTAAATTTTTTACAACTAAAATTCAAACTACGACGATGATGACCTAAAATATTATCAATAGAAAATTTGTTAGGTTTTAACATGTTATGATGTCACGATTCAAGGTATGAAAAAATTAGGAAAACAAATTTGAAAATACTAAAGTGTTCATTCATATTTCAACGTGTCACCTAAGGTGAATCGGTAATCAGTTTATGCGTACCTTAAACGAACCCGAGAATCAATTAATACGTCCCCCAGTTGAACCCGGGAATCAACTAATACACAATGTAAGTGCTGGGAATCAACTCACAAATACCCCTGTTAATGTCGCAAACGCCGTACGACGGTGAGCTGAAATTGTGTACACACGTGGGTGATAACAATAATGACGGTATTAGTCAAGCGCCGATTCGTATGTTTTATGACGCGTGCACGTGGTGTTTTCGCCTGATCCTTACATACTGCAATTGGTGTGCAGCAGGACTTTTGCAAAAAAATCAATTGTTTGCTAAAAATTGGTTGACGTTTCGGTTTTTGTTACAGGGTGTGCAGTTATCCCACGTGATGATACCGGGGAAGTGACAGAGAATTACGGAAAAAACACAAAAGAGAAATCGTAAAGTCTTCGACCGGATGATGTTGATTATGATGACGTCGACGATAACGTAGATGGAGAACACTGCCGACGGGACGTTCGGAAGGAGCTGGCCCACGAGGAAACTAAATATATATATAAAAACTATAAATAAATATATTTATTTATAAATAAACAGACAGCTGTAGCCGACGTATTTATATATTATATATATATATATATATATAAATGATATATAAAAAAATATGTATTAAGGGAAAAAAATAATCATTGTATACTAAACTAATATTTATTATGGACTTGTATGATAATATAGCGATTTTATTTCTATAAAATTTAAATTTGCTACCGTATTGATTGCATTATGTTTCCATGCGCGATTCGCAGACGCCCAAAGACTTTTCTTCTCCTTCCGCCCGCCCGACGGGCCAGCTCAGAAGTTAAAAACCAATCCCGGAGATCTGCTGATAATGGAATTGTAACTCAATCCAAACAAGCGGTGTGTTATAATGATTTTGTGCTTTCTCTTTCGCTCCTTTCCTTTTACCTCGATCTTCTTACCTCTTTCTATGTCTCTTGTCGCACAGTGGTTTCTGTAACTACTACTACTACTACTACTACTACCATACTCCGTAACAGCGATGCTGAAAACGACGAAAGTCTAATTTTTCTACTCCCTTCCCCATCTCATCATAACGGTGTTCTATAATTATACGCCTCGCACAATAATGAGAAAAGCAAAATTGTTTTCTTCATCCTGCAAACGTTTTTAGATTGATAACTGCGCAGTGGCTCGAAATTATTCGATTTGATCACAATTAATAAAACAAAGATTTGTTTTACCCTTTTTTCTCGTACTACTCAATACTATACCCAAAGATTATAAGAAAATATCCGCTATTATTACCGATAAATCGTCGGTCGTATCAAATGCGTCGAAACATTTATAGAAAGGGTTATGATTTCGTCTGCGTTTCCTTCACAGCTAGTCCAGCGTTGAGCCCAAATAACAAATTTTTATCAACCAAGAGATTAAATATGCACACATTTTTTTTTTTTTTTTTTATTTTGCCATTATCAGACACATTACAGCAATACAATTATTATATACAATAAATTTACAAAATATTAACAATTATTAAATCAAATTAAGAAGCCAGCGGAAATTATGAAGGAAATGATGGAGTTGATGATAAGAGTAGAGCGAGAATTAAGGATAAGATTTGAATCGGGAGTGGGATAACCAAGGGTGGATAGGAATGAAAAAAGAAGTTGTCTGCTAGGAGAGAGAGAGGGGCAATGAAAAATGATATGGTTGAAGTCGCAGACAGATTCATCGAGGTGACGGGTACATAGAGGAGAGGAGTTGAGAGAGAGTTTGAAGGAATGATGAGGGAGTAAATTGTGGCCGATTCGAAGGCGAGAGAATGAAACTATTAAATGTCTGGGAATCTTTAAATTTTTAAACCAGGGAGATTTAGGGATGGTGGGGACGAATATGCACACATAATATGTAATTTTTTGAACAACAACGATCGCCCCCAAGTGATGATTATTGATAAAATTGAAATAAAAACTAATAAATATTGTTATTATATATTGCATAGACTAAATGATTTTGTCGTTTTCTATACTGGAACTGAGTAGAAAAAAATAAAAACGAAAAAAATATATCTAGACATTATTTGTATGGAAAACTGAAAATATATTCACGATCACGAATGAAATAAATCTAAATATCTAGATGAGTGATTTTTTATCTATGACAATTTTTTCTAATAATTTTCAACGTTTTATTTATTATTATCTAGTTAAGATAAAGATACAGAGTTTTCTCATAAACATAGTCCCAGCTCTGGTTTTAAGATCGTTTTTTACGGACGATCGCGACGTAGCGGGTGCATTACCGCAACGGATATCATCCAGGTAGTGACAAAGCAAATCAGACGTTTCGACATCCAGTGCGCGTATGGACGTTCCAGCAGCAGTAAAAAATGTCTATATAATAGTTAACCACAATTTCGGTAAAACAAACAACGTGGCATAACATTTTCCGCTGAAATTTTCTGATCTCCAATTTTTGCTGGACCGATTCGTCCACACGGCGACATTTCTTATACAATTAAACAATCTTATTCCACTTACATTAGTGTTAAACTGTATTGGTATGTTATAAATCTTTCCTTGTATGACGGGCTAAATGTAGTTGCTACGTTAATATGCGAATCATAACTAGGACGTGGGTTTCATACATTATGAAAAAAAAAACACTCGTCCTTTTACTCACTTATTTGTTCAATTCAATACATCTAATACAAATATCACGAAGCAAGTCTTTTCGGATGCTGTTCGGTTATTTAAACAAAATGAAAATGTTTTAACTCTAGGCACTCTTAATCCTTTGAGTGCATAAAACTCGCTTTAAATGGGGGAAATAAACCGTTTTGAAAAGGACAAAAAAGGATGCAGAAAAAAATGGGAAATATGCATTAAAAAAATAAAAATCAGTTTCATATCGTTTGAGGTACGAACCAAATTATTGTGATAGGCGAACGTTGTTACGGGATATACTTGGAAAGAAGAGGTTCACTTTGCGTTGAATTACCCGACCAGGTTGCTAAATTATACTACGTCGAAGCTTTGTTTTCGGCTGAACGATTAAACGAGATTATGTTCGATATCCGATCGTCCGGACGGGATAAGTGACTTACGTATAGGTATATCGAGATAACAGTATGCCGCAGTGATGCAGTCAGTATACGTATATGGGTATATACTATAAATATACTATATACATATATATGTGTACTTGTGATTATAAATTCAACGCACCGGCAATATTAGTAATATAACGGTATCCGATTATTATTACTATTACTATTGTTACTGTTATTAGTATTATTATTGTACGTAATTCGATTAGCGTGTTAGAGACGCGTGGTTACGACCGCGCATGGAAACCGTTCGTCGATAACATTAATAACATGATTCGGCAATAATTTCGAATAATAATTGCTGCAATGCACAATGAGCAGAGGCGCATTATTGGAATCGAGGAGAGCGCAGCCGGTAGGTACACCAGGGTTTCCAACGTAATGTGAACGCCACTGGGCGGAGTATATTTTATGGTGTTGGCAGTGATGAAATCGTCGTAAAAGCGAAAAAAACGTGATGCGTTACGCTTAAAACTGTACGAGTAACGACCTAGTGGAGACACTTTGTAGAGGACAATTACGACAGTGGTGCGTAAAAAGCGTAAGGGGTATTGTAAAAAATAAACGTTTAAGTTTCAAATATTTAATCGATTTCGTCCCGGCGTTTGAGGGTTTGAGTGCCGTTGTCATAAATTATAGCGACTTAAATGGCCAATTAGTACAGCCCGTTCGGTATAATATTATTGTTCTTAACGATACGGCACCATAATCGATCGGCACGGGAAAGATATAAAAACCTGTCACTAAACTCACTTCAGCTGTCGATGTACAAACTGACACAGAAGAGCTCGTCTAAGCTCTGCGACAGGTAGCGGTGAATGTGAGATCCCCCGGAAGAACTGTTGTAGATCTTCGATAAAAAATACCGTTGAAATTTCAAGTTTCGCGTCGAACTCGATCAAACCGAAACAGGATTCATACAATATTATAAAATGTGATAAGATCTTTGAAGCATATGATGCAGACTTATATGCATTCGGTGCATATTTGTTTTATAAAGCCCGCGGTCTTGTAAGAGCCTTACGGAGTTCTGTGTGGAAGAAGTGGTATTAAGTTATAAAAAAAATAAAAAAAATGTAAGCATAATGCATGATATACATTTTGACGTATACACGTACGCACTAAGGAACCGAGAGTATAATATGATGTTGTCTTATCCCTGTAAAACATATTTTCCAGAGATTCTCCGAAGCTCTCTATCTCTCATTCCCTCTCTCTCTCTTTCTCGGTCTCTCACTCTCTCTTGTTCTATATATTGTACACGACACTCAGCACTATAAAATGTATGTTTATGCTTAGAGAATAAAACTGAAATATTTCATAATGAACAATATACGTCTAAAATGCACTCATCGATCAAACACTCGTTACATTAACTCAATTATAAAGGTATTTTTTATTCTTATGGGGATAGTGGATATAATTATCGATTTCAATATCTTAAGTAGAAAAAAAAACTGTGTTCATTAGTTCAATGGCTGAGACTTGAACCCTACAACTCACCAAACGAAATATTTACTTAATCTTTACACAAGTCGATAAATTAATTCAATTGTGTTGGTCCCTAGAATAAATACAGTTAGATATTTTATTATAAAAAAAAAAACCGTCATCTATTAGGATCAACATCGTGTGAATGGTAATTGTTTTTATTTTCCCGGTGAAATGCTTTCGTTTAACCCCAGAAGAACAGCACGGTCAATCTTCGGCGCAATCAAAACACGACATTATCCCGAGTCGACGCATAAACTATGCACATTGAAATGACATTATGTACGTTTTTAAGCGGTTGGAATAGAAAATATCTGGACGGAAATAAAGGATCGCCCTAACATGTTTTAAAGTATGTTATATCATTCGTATTAAAACGACGGCAGTTCCTCGTACGAGACACGGCCCGAATCGTCGGTCGTTATTATGTGTATGGTCTTCAAAATAGTTTTCATTTTTCTTTTTTCCTTCTTCCAAACGAGCTGAATCCGATTTTTCCGAGAGGAAAAGAGAAAAGTTTTTCCCCATGGCTTTCGCAGACGTTTACACGTCTCCGATAAACAACAAAGGTGAGCTCGGGGCGATCGCGCACAGATTTTCACCCCAGAACGGGACGCGCGCGCGATCGGAATCGTTAATTGCCAAAGTTTCGTTTCCGAATCGCAGCGCGAGTTTCACTTTGAATGATTTTCGGCGTAGTACCTGCACGGCGACGCGTGCCGCATCGCAATCCGGCCAGCTGCCGCCCGCGGAGTACAGTCATTATATTATTACCGACCCCGGGAATCTCGATCATCGAGGCGTCACGGACGCGTTCCGAAAGTCGCGGCCCGCTTATTGGATTTATTTCGCCCGGGACTTCATCGTGCAGAGTTTACCGAGTTTACCCACTCTCCAAGCGCGTAGATTTTCGTGAGCGAACGTACGTTAAAGTCGTTTGTTTTCTCTTTCAAGCATTCGTCTTCGACAAAGTTTTTCGATTGCCACGTGGCCGTAGATTTTCAACGACCCTCGCACCCTATTGGCAGACGCACGTGTTTTTCACAATTTCTCGACGGGTTTACGGGTCTGATGATCGTTTTTTATCGATATAACCGTTGTTTATCCGGAAACCGAACAGTCCGTGCGAAGGTGTACGTATTCAAGTGCGGGTCACACTATGCTGGTTTTCAGCTGATGCTGCGATGGTAGGATAGGCCGTAGATAAAAAAAAGAGAAGGATTAGGAGCATCTTCAAGATATTTTCAAGAGTTGAGAAAAGAGGATCGAGAAACGTATAGGAACGTTTAAGAATGACAGCACATCTATTTCAACAATCGTCGGATTTAGTTAAACATTTAATAAAATATCAAAAAAACACGTTTAGATAGCCAATGCCATTTATAACAAAAAAATAACTCTAAGATATGTTTCTACTAGAGATAGTTTTAGATCTCTGGCGTCATTGTTTAGACCACTTTTTTTTATTCTTGAACATTATTCAGTGACTCTCAATAGGCATCCCTTAAACTTTTAATTTTTTTTTAGTGATTTAAGTGTACCGGAAATTTCTGAGGTTTTCAAGTCTTCTTAAAGTTTTTGATACAAACCTTTTGTCACATTCCGATTTAAATAATTTATGACTGAACCTCCCACAAATATGGATTTTTTTGATAAATATATAAAAAATAAAAAATCCCTTTACCTCATAGTCCACTTTAAATTATTCATTTTACAAAATATCATAGAAGAAAAAACCACGTAGTACGATGTTACTCGCTGCAGACCATTCGCAACATTCGTAGTTGCCGTATCGTACGATAACGATGCTACATCATCGTTCCCGGACCAATCCTGGTGAACACCTAACAGGACGTTGAACTCCTTTTTCGTGTTGATGAGAGTAATTCATATGTAGCACGTTATTCCAAAATATCTTTACTTAAGAGTGACACGATATAGACGCCGGGATATTATTTACTTTCCACAACTATTGCATAATAATTTTGATGGGACTGAAGTTCTGATCTGCAACCACAAAAACACGCATGGTTCATTTGTTTTCCATAATTTTTTTTTTACTCACTACTAAGCCAATGTTCTCAATGTTTTTGTAAGCGATTTTACTTAACATAATAATACACTATACCGCTCGAACTTTTGAAGGCTACACGATAATTGTTCGACGAAAAAATAATTATTCCCCATTAAATGTTTTCCCTCACGAGAAGATAATGTATAATGTTTTTACCAGGTAAGTTCTTATCAATTTGCACTCGAGTTTTTTCGCGGACTTTATTCGCACCGTGTATTCATTTTGGAGTTTTGTATTTACTCGAAGGTGCGGTAAACAGAAATCGTCCATATCGGGCGGGAAACTTAAAAAATCCACGTAGATCTACAGCTTATTCTTGCGCGAACGAATGAGCGATTTATTTGAAACCTGTCGACGGCAGCAATCCAATTTCAACGATATTGTATACCCACCAGTTCGGGTCGTAGTCGGTACGTTGCAGCAGCTATAGTAAAGTTACTTTGTGCAAAAACTTTTATCATTTAAGCGAGATTTTTTTTTTCCGAAATCTGCACGAAAAAAACATGTTGCAACCGAAAGATTTATCCGTTTGACTATTTTCGAACACAATTATTGCCCCAAACGAGACGAGTGTCACTGCTAACTGCAGTGCGCTCAGTTATACCTATACATGCACCGTACGCGGAAAGAACAGAATACTATACTAATTTGTATGCATAACCGTCGTACAAGCGAACTAAATCGTTTTTTCTTAGTGCAGCACCGCGGCTGCAGTCGGTCGGCGAGACTTTATATAAACAACACCGATATTTTTTCGGTTCTTTTACGTGGCATAACGTAATAATATCGGGGGCGCGGGTAAAAACTTTTTAATCAACCAAATCGCGGGTATACGCAGCACGTCTTGACGGTACTCGATTTCTTCCAACTCTCAGCCGACGCTCAAATGATGACGTATTGACGTACGACCTGAAAAATGTTTCTCATCATCCTTCCTTCTCTGCAGATATTCCCGCCGTTCTCGATTTATAATTATAACGTAAGTGCAACACGATTAGTCCCGATGTATTCCCGGCGGCCCGATCCCTCCCATATAGGCCGCCGCGTCATCATTAGTCCGCGAGCGGAATCTAGCCGAGTCAATTGTAAACATCTTGTCGTTTTGGGACATCTTACTCGCGCACACTATGCGTATACATTATACGTATATCTTTATGCTTATACTTTGATGACGGAGACGAAGTGTAAACAAAATTTAATTATCATTCCCCGAGCGAAGGAAAAAATCCTGCGCATCGCATGATCCACTGGCGACCCACGTACGCCGTAGAGTGTTTTTCCACCTTCCCGCAGGTGATTATAATGAAAATAATTAAGGAAAAAAAACGTAGCTGCCAGGACGCGTAATTAATTCGTTTTCTCCGCCTCGGTCGATCATCCAAAAATTACATACATTCGGGACAGAATATTTTGCTCGTGGGATGTGAAAATGCAGCTTTTGCAGCCGTTGGACTGGACGTGAGAACCACTTGATTCGCCGTCGATGAGTCAACGTCCTCGGTACTGGTTCGTACCGTAATTCAAATCGTTTGTACCCTAAGGACTAAAAGGTTACGAACTTTTCAATATGCGAGGATGTCAAGGATGTGCACGTCACACCTCATCGTACGTGCAGGTCATTCGCATTCATTATTGTGCCAATAAGTATCGTGTAAACGGCACTATCAAATGACCGGTCTAATACGCGAGACCCCGACCGTGCAGTTTTAGCGGAAAAAAATATCGCATTTTCGCCCTACTCTTTCCGAGAGTGACGATGTATAGAAACACGGTCGAGGTAATAACCGTCTCCGCGCGTAAAGACATCGGCCGAATATAAGGTTCATTGTTTTCGAAGCTTTTCGTACGACAGTCTTTGATTGTTGTAGGATTTTTTTTCTTTATCTTCAGTTTCCCATTTCTTTCGATTCCCACCTTAAGTGTTTCTCCCATAACCGCTATTTATTTCCCCGGGCTATGCCACCGTCACTGCCGCCTAGTTGTGCGCGCTACGATGAATGCATTATTCAGTACGTGCCTTTGTTCTTATTAGAGTAAAAGCAGCGACGGCGGCATCCTTACACGCGTATATTTATATTTAATACGCACGCGCACGCGTATACACTCGACGCGAACATGCACTTTGAACAAATACATAACTCGACAAACAACGGTGGAGTAACGCTGCGAATTTCGCTCGTTGGGAGTTTTTTTTCATTTTATTCATTTTTTTTTCTTCCCTAGTAGTAACACAACTTGACGTACGAACGATATCAAACGCCGACTGCGCGAAATTCTAGGGTAAACGAGGCGATGATTTTTTCCTCTCTACTTTTAGCAATTTCTCGTGAACCCGATTGGAGCACATATTATTATTATTATACTTATATATACAGTGTACTCTCGATTATTCGCTTTCTTCCGCGGAATCGTCTACATACCTATATGTATAATCACAAGTTAAAAAGAACAGTTTTCAAACTAAGAAGCAACTACTTGTGACCGATTTTATTGCTCATATAAAATTTATAATTTTTATTAATTTTCCATCATACATACATGTGTATCTTTTTTAATAATATATAATAATAATTTTCAATTTCAAAAACCAATTTATTTTTTATTATAAAATGTAATTTTGCAGATTATCCGCGGAATTCGTTTATCCGTGGATGTCCTGCTACCCTATTCCACGGATAATCTAGAGTACACTGTATATATATATATTTTTTTATATAATAATATACAGAGTGATATTTTTTCGGCAATTATTTCTTTAGCTTCTAAACGACGAGACGTATTTTTAACTAAACATTAATTAATAGCGTAAAATGTTTTCCGGAAACGTCAAAATCGACCGTTGTTTACTTAATATAATGTACAAAAAATATATTTACGTATACATTATATTTTCGTGCGAATATTATTCATGTGGAAAAGTTCCGTAAAACCGGAATTCTGCTATCAAAACAGGGCGATTGGCATGACAAAATAAATAATATCAAAAAAAAAAAAAAAAATGAACAATAAAACAATGACTTGACTTTAAAACAAAATTAGGATTTTTTTTTTTTTTTCAATTGAAAACTCAGTCGAAAAGGTTGTTTGAAATGTATCGATAACGGTGGTCGCTGTCTCGTCTCTTCCTCTTTCCGTATTTCAGTTTCTCCAATTTCACTCATTGCTCGCATCTCACTCTTCCTACAGGATCTTCGGGATAAGACCTAATCTCTCGGTGCAAAACGAGTGGATTTGTTCGGCGGCGTCTTTCCCAGCACATAATTAATGCCGTCCCGTCGCGTTTTCGCTTGCATTAATTTATGTGGTTGATTTCGAACGCGACCGCGTTAATTTATGTATTTCCCATGTCGAATGCCCGAGAGCCACTACGGTACGCGTCTGCCGGATGAACACACATTTATATATATACGTGCGTAGTATTGGTGTACACGCGGCGAGAGTTGGACGGTGATTTCGAGTATACTACGAACGAAACCGTCGGGATGGGTGACCGCGGCGGAATTAATGTGAGTCGGACTTTGACCGAGGTCACAAACGGTTTTCGGAACTGTAGACGGCCGAATTGGTTTAAAATCACGCGACTGACAAAACACACGTGACTGTTATGTGTGCATGTGTCTTCGCTCTTTTGGCTACCATATTACCGGCAGTCCTTTTGCTTTAGATACCGAGTGCGAGCGCGATACATGGCGAACGAAACACGTGCTTACGATGACGAGCTCGACAGTACCGCGCGAAAGCGTCAATCCAAAACGGTCTTTCCACCCGCAAAAGTTTCAGTTTTATATCGTAAACGTTACTGGATACACATGGTTTCAACCCCTTCAAAACGATCGGAGTTCCGGTTGTACTCGAAATCTGAACCGCGGTGGTCCTCCGGTATTCACGTAAACTGTGTTCATTTCATTCTAGCGGCAAACCGCGATATGTTAGCATGGATATAATATTATACCTTTATATACGCTTTATGTTATGATAATACATTTTGGCCGGTCGATGAACACTTGGAGTTTAGTTGTGTACGGATGTAAGCAAATAAATTAAAATTGTCTCACTAAATCTTAATGAGCGCAAAACAGCCGCGCCAACAGCACTAACCAAAAAGGCAGCTTGGACACCACTGAATAATACTGCAGTAGAAAAAAAATACATTAAACGTTGCGCTAAATAGCACGGCGGGGACATGTCATTATCACTACTCGCATATATTTAGACAAGACTCGAATACGTGTATTTCAAATCCTTTATCGAGATGATGTTTTACAGCAGCTGTCGGTGATATGCACGGATCACAAATGACAGGGTACACAAAACCGTATAATATTCTCATACCGCACGTGGTCCTTGCAGCGCGCGCATAGAAGGGATTTCGAAGATTTTAAGAGCTTCAACTCCCGCAAAGATTATTATCTTCGTAAACCCGTGCACTGAATGAGTGTTGCGACGAACATTATACGTATGTGCGCGGGCCAAAAGTACAAAAGGGATGTCGGTAAAGTATAAACGAAGATCGCGCGTGCACGACATCGCCGACGGGATCAAGCTTAGCGTCACGGACGAAGGAGAAATACTCTAAGAGTTTTGCGTTACGCGAAATATGCGTTCTTCAAACGTTGGACAAAGGCTTTCGGGCTTAATTTCGACCACCTGCGCATGGAGATTTCCCGTTTTATCGGATAGTGGCGTGCAAAATCATACGGAATTATATATCAAACACTATACTGCAGTACCCGGCGCGGCTTAAAGATATGAACCTCTAGATGCGTAAACATAATAATGTAATATTGTAATATCGTTATGGCCAATCGTCGTTTGGCGCGCCCAACTAAAACATACCCGATAACAATAAATTCTGTACCTTTACCGCGATCAATAAAATAAAAACGAGATCTACGTTATTTTTGTACTCGTTTAACGTTCGCATAATTTAGAATTATTTTTACCGATTACCGGTTTATTAATTGTTTTCCAAACGTTTGTTGTATTTACGAGCGAAACGAATACGAATAGTGGGCGATAAAATTCCACGGTGACCATAACATTACGATAATTATTATTATTCCAACATCATTTTTTTGTACAGCTTATACGCACGGCTACAGTGCTTTGAGTCGATAAATAAATAAATATTGTAAAATCAATTCATGTCATAACGCCCAGTGCAGGGAAGCAGTACATGTATACGTGCAACACTATTAACGGTAGCTTAAAGCCGATACAAATTTAAAAAAATTAAATAAACACGATCAACAATGGATTCGTCAAGCCAACGGCGCTGAAACGTTTACACGAAAAGTTCTCGAAACCCTTTGGACTTGGACGATAATCAAATTAAATATACGTCAGTTTTACGTCACGCGTACAGCGACGTTTTACCGCGCGTACACAAACATTTTCCGTTGTGCTCGACCGCCCGTTATCAGCGGGAAAACGTCAGAATGAAAATCCGATATTCACGAAGTACCTAATTATTATTTCGTTACGATCTTGTTACGCACGTGATGTGTTCCGCGTTCGCTAAACCAAAGAAACCGACATAATATCTCGTATTCACGGTGTATAATACCTAATCCGTCGTGTAACAAAATAACTGTCGTGTAGTAACTCGAACTTGCATGTACTTAATAATAAAATTAACTTTTAAATCGACTTGAAAATGCACATTGTACGTCATGTAACATCAATATGACGTCAACCGTGTTGTCTGTACGGTGCGCCGTGTCGAAATCATAAATACGTGTATAAATGTGTCACGTTTTACCTGTCACGGCGGATCGTGCGAACTTTTTTCTCTACGTGAGTTGGACTGAAAACATTTTCAAAACACAACGTTCGTAAAAACGATTTGACAGATGTCTTCTTAGGGCACTTTAGAGATACCTAATTCTTAAAATAATATGGAGTGAAATCTCATTACGTCAAATCTCAAGGGCTAGACGACAATATCAAGATATTAAAATATTTGAGACATCTAGTTTTATTAAAAAAATTCAAAAATTTAAAAATTACTAAATAGTTTGAATGCTTAAAATCTCGGCCCTGAGTAAACCATTTTAATAATCATGTATTGATGTACAAATAAGGAGTAATCCTAATTTTTTTCATATTTCCGGTATTGAACGTATAAATATTATCTTTCTGTATAATAATTGACCATAGCGCATTAGGCGGAATATTGAATTCTTTGGCGATACGTTTTTACCCAGCTTGAAGAAAAATTGAAAAATACATTTCGTGTAAATCTTTATGATATGTTTTACATTTTTTTGCATTTTCTTATGATATACGTGAATAATTGCATTTTTGGTACTTAGGTGTCAGTTTATTAGCTTTTATATTTAGTTTTTATTAATTATACACACATTTGACATTTTTTGAACATTTAGGTATATATTTGTCAACTCAAAGTAAAATTACTAAATAAATTATGTATATTTCGTGTATGAAATTATTGGTAAATCTTCCCGAAAATAAATATATGGCATATAAAGATATTGTCAGAGTGAAGACTGGGTAAGGTGTAGCGGTTGTGTCGACTGTACGGACTTCTGTCATATTGAGCGATAATATTGTACGATACCTATAGACTAGATTTAAGTTAACATTTACAATTCTTAGTATTCTCTATTTATAGAAACTTTGGTGGTGGGTTCGAAAATTCGAGTAGAGTGTTATCGTGGCTCGTGGTACCAAAAGTATTTTTTTGTAGCATTATTGGTAACTTTTTAACGCCTTTACTGAAGATTTTTAGTGCATCATTTTCCTAGCACTAGTTATAACACATCAACGATCTGCAGGCGAGCTCTTGCACGGGACGTATTTTATCTGACACCGAACGTGTTAGATGTACAAACGGGAATAATGCACTGTTTCTCCAGCGGTTGTCACGACGAAATCACAGTGAACGTTGCGTAAATATATTTTATTTGAATGTGACATCCAAAACATGGGCGTTACGGAGAACGGTGCATTTCACCGCGTGCGGTGTGTAACAAGACATAGAGTGACTTTTCGAATTTTTTAGACGAACCACTACTGCAGTGTGCATCGTCAACGCGATCGATATAAATCGGGACGTTCAATTACGCGCGGTATTCGACGAATTACTGCATATTTTGTTGACACATGTTTGTCGGCCGTTCATATTGTTGACGTCGTTCTCGTTTGTTTGCGTTTAAAAATCCGGTGTACCCGGTACCGCGACAAACTACTACTGGGAAAAACGGATAAAACAAGAAATAGTTATTTCGGGAACGTTTTACGAAAATGTATGCAAACAGACGGTAGGTAATCCAGCATATTTCCGCGTTTTCCCGAAACACAGCGCGACGGGATAATCACGTGGGCTATTTCTAAAATATGCGTGGGATTTAGGTAAGCGAAATGGGTCTTATTTTTAGAGAATTTTTTCGTTGTCTCCCGGTAAATTAATACCGCGATTTACCACCATAATAACCTGTTGGACGTTTTATTTTTAAAAAAAAATACGTCGGTCGAGTATTTTTTATGAATACACACGAAACGTCTGAAAAATCGAAAAATTTAACTACGTGAGTCCTAGCTCTTCGGACGCCCTCTACGAGTTTGAACAGGAGCGTCACTGCACCATCGGATCCCTTTGTGTTTCACCGGGGATACGCGTAATATTCCTCCAAAACTGACAACTGAGGACTTTCGTTTAACGGTCGACAGGTTTTTTTTTTTCTGCTACATTCATTTTTAAACAACATAAGTAACGTTGCAAAATTTAAAATTTATATCATTTTAACTTTTCGAAATACGCTTAAAATGTAGATGAATTATGTCCGCGCTCCGTGCAACGTTCTTGGACCTTTTTTTTATTGTTTCGTCTTTTTTTTTTAACGAAAATATATAATATACTTTCCAACTCACCACGGTACAATTACTGATGTAAGTACAAAGAGAAGATTTTTAATACTTTTCTCGAATCCTCAAGAGTAGAAAACTATATCGATAGTATAGGTTATTGTATACATTAGTGCTCGGACAGAGATATGTATTTATCATGGCTGATCTGACTTTTGAGTGTCTGACAAGCTGAGTTCCCATTACTCACCATTCGTGGATAACACGCCACGTCGTGGAAACGGAGCACTTGTCGAATATTCGGTAATCGGTATTTGCTATTCGTTATTCCCGACCTTCCTGCGGATTTTCGGGTAAAGCGACACGAGTCGAAAAAAATTATATCTCCGAAATGTATATTCGTTTGAACACTCGCACGAAAGACAAAAATTCGTCATTTGGTTGTTAAATGTTTATTGTGATTTTTATCAGTGTTATGTTAATAAGAAAACTTATTGGTGATCACTTATCATGACAAGATCCACAGATTATGTTATTGAAACGTAATTATTTATCGTGAACCTCAAATTTTCTACGGCAATTCGAAAAATTTTGTTTTTCATGATTAATAAATATTGTGATCTGCTTACATCAAAACACAATTAGTAACAGTGATGACTGAATACAAGATATATGACTAGCATAAATATGAGATAGTAAAGTAACAGGACATCAAGTAATATTTTTTTATAATAGTTTATTAACACTTTTTACTTATTCAATTAAAACACAACAATTACGAGTATATCATAGTAAAATGTAATTACTGTCTAGCATATAACACATTATCTGTGTGCAGCACGAGTGTTTGTAATATCGATCATGGTTTTATTCGATATATAATCATTACTATTTAAATGTATTTAGAGCAAAAAAGGTCGATATTTTGTAGAGTAAAATTGTATATATCAAACAAATATTATTGTTTTGTTTTGAAAATTTTACCTACAATAAACCTCTCTCGTTCACGTGAGAATCAAAAATATCAAATAAATGTGCAAAATGAGCCCATACACGAAAATATAGGACAGATGAAATTCAATAAATGTGAACATGATCGTTTGCTAGACGTGGGCAAGTTGGAAACAACTAAGAATACGTAGGTGCTATAATATATATCTATTGTTAAAGGGACTGAAAAAGCTCCAGGGAAATCGTATCGTATGGAAATTTATACGTGCGTTAGTAAAACTTTGTGCCGTTTTAAAATTGTAGGGTACATTGTGTTGAGAAACTCCCACGGAGAAAAAAATTATACAAAATTTTACATTGTATTTGAAGTGACATTGAAAATAGACGATAAGTGGGTGGACAATTATGACGAAGGCTTTGACAAACATTTAAGACTGTAACAAATTGTTATTTTCTGACATGCTTTTAACAATTAATGTCTTTGAATTAATTTTTCATATCTCACCATCAACACTATTTGTAACAAAATATTATCTTTCTAAATTTGTTTTTTTGTAATTGTTATTGTATCTTTTGATTTGTAATAACCAGGGTTGGTATTTTAAAGCATTTGCATATTTTCTATGAAATGCTTAAGAAATGGTAGAGTGAGCATAAACATTGTTTCGTTATTCGAGTAGCTGAAAAATTTAATTTTCCTTATCAAACGATTTCTTTCAGTTATTAGTGTTTTTTGTGACATTTTATTGAAATATTTTCGCATTTTGACCTGATTTTTAAATATAATTGGTCATATTTGACAAAAATCACATTTAAGTAAAAGTGTTTTCAATTATATTCTAATTTAAGAAGTAAATAATATAGATTTAGTTTATAAACTATACGGACGCGAAAATCGGTGAAATATAAATATAAATAATTTCGTATCATTTGATTCTTATTGTAAACGATAGTATGTCAGTGTCGGAAAAAAACATTTGAAAGTGCTGTAAAATATTAAGAACCCAAACCGGGAAATAACTGTATAAATTGCGCACACTGAATCTTCGGTATTTTGGAACGCAATGTTCGATAGGATACGTCTGCCAATTGTTTTGTTTTTTTACGATTTTGTTTAAGAAACCTGCACATTGTTTTTCTACGGATATATTACGTACCGAAATCGAGCGTAGTATAATACTGGTCGTCGTAGTGCGATTCTTACTTACGTGGCCTTATGACGCTTGTCCTCAGTCTGGTGAACGCACGGCTACAGGAACGCAAACACGCTGCCTTTATCACATTTCCTCGCCAAAAAAAAAGTCTTGGGGGAAAGCATTTCCGTGCCGATCGCCTTGGCAATGAGACAAGAAGGCCGGGAAATGGATTTTTAGTTTTTTCGTTAGGTATAATATTAAAACCGACTTTTCACTTATTTATCGTAAACATAGCGTGGACACATTTGGTAATGTTCAAAATAACACAAACAAATATAATCGAAACCGTTTCAATAAATTAACAACAATATAAAATATGCTTCGCGATCTTCGACGATGTGATTGAAAAACATTTATAAGCACAGATGCTTACATTAATACCGCGTTTTCGATTGTACCGTAGTGATCGCGAGATTTGTTCCAAATAAAATGTTCATATTTTTAAAATACGCCAAGCGGTAGGCCTTCGATATAGCCGTAAAATATGTGGATTTTTTTCACATAAATTAACTTGACAACTTTTTACCAAACACAAACGTTGAAGTTTTTTTTCTCGTGACACACACATTTCAAATATCGTACGAACGTTTTTTTTTTTTTCACATGATTCAAAACTGTGTAAATTCTAAATGCGTCCATCAAATTCAAACGGTTTAAAAAAAGTTGTACGGAAACGCCTTGGTCATCGATAATGTTTATTACAAGAGCGAATACAGTGGTCCTGAACGAGTGGAGGAGGAAAAGTTAAATAAATTAATAAAATAAATAAATAGGAATATGCATAAGAAGTGTCTATTATTTCGAATTTAAAATCATTTTTTATGGCCTATTGACCCCCTCCTCCTCATCCGTTGTTTCCGCCCTTGGTTTATTAGCACCGTGAGTACCGCGCATTCTCACAAGCTTATTTGGTGGACAAATTACGCTGTTCTCACCACCTGGCAAAATCACGGTTTTGAAAGGGCATGAAGTTTTAAATAATAATAATAATAACACGTACGTCGAGCATCGTATTTATTAGTCACTATTAACTGATGCTTGTAGTGTTTTTAACTGGATAGGATTTTGCACCATTATTACAATAATAATTGTTATCATCGGGTTTGGTCCGTTGTAGTACTATGAATTCCTTGAACGTTCGATATTGTAATAATTTAAAAATTCAGTATGTATACACTATACGGAGTGAATTTAATGATTCTCAACACCTTTTTTACAGTAATAATGGTTAAATTTGGGTTTTTTTTTTTGTAAATGTCCAAGTTACCACAAAATTATATTTTCTAAAACTTTTCAAACTAGTTTTTTTCGGAGTTATTCAAATTTAAAATTGAGCCAGAAAAGTGCAAAATTCACATTATCTCGAATTAGTAACAATTAGCAGTTACTTGTAATTATAAATTATATCATAAGGCATTATAATATAGTTTTCCTAAGTATTAAAATTAGATTAACCCAAAAACTAAACGTTTAAATTCCGATTTCGATATGTACAAAGCCACAGAAAAAACTCCCTCAATAAAACACCGCAGTGACAAAAGGTAGTTTTAGTTTGGAAAAAAAAAAGTATTTGTCTCCTGAGGGAGCACTCTTGAGATGGAATGAAAAAAAAATTTTGAACGATAAAAGTTTTATGATAACTCGAACATCAATTAAAAAAAAAAAAAATCGAAATTAAACCATTTTTACAGCCCAAAATGGGGGTGTTCTTGGTTAACAAACCACCCTGTATACACGCACGACTAATGTAATATCATCTGCATGCAAAACGACATATACGGACGGGCGTGAGTAAACGATACGCGTTCTTTCATTCGTTCAAGTTTTCGTACATATACACGTAGGACCTATTAAAAATGAACGTATTTTATATCGTCGTCTCGGTTTTAATACGGTACACCGGGCCGATACGATCCGTTTGCGAGAATTTATACGCAACAAAGTGTGTGCGTGTGCCACCCATAAAATATCGTGCGACTGTCGTAGGTCGTAAAACCGACTGGAAAACGTCAAAGTAAACGTTCCGTCCGTACGCGACGCGCCCGCGTGTACATACGTTATTGTCGCTATACGTGATACGCGTTTGGACGAATAAAATGTCAAACGGTTTTACTCTGTGCTTGCGCACGGCCGTGTTTAACTATCGGTCCGATAAAAACGAGTACGAGCCCCGAGTAATCGCAATGGTCACACGTCGACGGTAGACATCGCTTTCAAATTAAAGAATGACTAAAATTTATTTTTGCAAAAACGTCATTGACAAAAAAAGAGCGCGGCTTGTGAAAAAAAAAAAAAAACTCTTTACGCAAATTTTCCTACGCTTTAGAGATTATCGTGTGTTTTATTACAATACAGTTGACTAACGCACCCCGTATCTTGGCGTGTTATACGCTCGAATTAAGATTTAAGATTTTTACTAGTCCTGAGCACATTGTTAAATACGTTCCGAGTCTTTCTCCGTCTTTCGAAATTATCTTTAAATGGGAACTCACTACTCAAAATCATTGTTCAATGGATAATATAAATCGACGTAAGATCACATTATAACCTCCTCTTCGTCCAGAATCTAAAACAAATCGTTCGGTATGTGCAACTACGGAATACGCTTCAGTGCTGTAAGAATCGTTCATTTACTCTATTCGTTAACGGCTAATATGGGAAATAACACGTGTCCTCAATCATTTTATCCATCGTATCGATTTCATTGCGATTGTAATCTCGATGCCATACAATAAAGATATTATGTTAATCATTTACAAAAGAAAAATGTGCACGGTATTAAGTAAATTGGAAACCGGATAATTTATTTGAATTTACCTTTCGTTCAAAACGATTTTTATTTACCCTTGACCTACTGTTTTAAACGGTCGTTTTCATATTTCAATAATGCTGAATGTTGTCACAAACGGTTTTGTGTGTTTTTGCCATTAGAAATAAAACTGTTTATAACTTAAGCGTAAAGTAGATTTAATGGTTTACTGTTGAGTGTTCAAATTTTAATACAATAACAAAATATTACGTCTGTACGAAAAAAAACGAAATAACAAAGAAAAAAATCCACTTAAGTTTAATTTTGTCTGAATTGATCCTGAGATCGCGTGTACCAGTCCACATCGTAATTATTTGATCGTATATTATTTGGTGTGACTGATGTGGACCATAAGTAGACGTACACGCCGTACGGTATTCAATGTGTATCGATTATGGAAAAGCAAATATTTTCTTATTTCTCTCTGTAACAATATTCCGCGTGTTCGACTATTACGATATTGACAACCTTACTAGCTGTACAAGAAGTAATAGTGTGGAGAGCTACGAGGACAAACGCTCATGCTCAATATTCCTAAAAAGTTCAGCGTTGCAGTTTCAAAGTTTTAGAGCTCAATAAAACTATAGGACGACAAAATGAAAGCGAATATATTGGAGTTATTTAACTAATTCAGATAAAATAAATAAAAAAAATATGTAATTATTTTTCATCATTGCTTACAGTAGAAAAAAATTCAAACTTTTAGTGTATTTAGTTTGAAAAAATTCAATAGATTTTATAAAATTTCCAATTTCCAAACATAATAATAATATTATGAGAGTGATATTTTTACTATCTCCTTTTTGTTACAGGGTACAATACCAATATTTACTCGAAACCAAACCCGTATTCGGGAAGACCACTTTACTACGCTTTCCACGAAATGGCTGTGAAGTTTGTTTTCTGTGTATCTTTTCCTAAAATGCAGTTCATTGTTTCTATGGTTGAGAAATGTCGCCTCCTCGTTAACAACTACGAGGTATATAACGAATCGTTACCAAGATTTTGAATATTAACACATAATACATTTTCATAATTTCTAAATTATTGAAAATACTACTATCTTTAAAGAAAGCTATAATTTCAGTAATTTCGGAATTCACCTTTTTTCTTTTAAATTTCTGAAAACAATTAAAAATAGATTAGAAAACAAGTCCTCAAAGTACTAATATAACTTTGAATACCTTTATTGTTGTCCCAAATAAGGTTTCATAATAAAACGACAAAAAAAGTCGAAAATAAAATTTATCTTTGGATCAACCTGTCAAAAATAATTAATCGTTATTGTTCAGTACCCCAAATCGAAATTCTGTTAATATACGTAAGGCCTGAAAAATATATATTTATATCAATGAGTATAAATCGATAAATCAACAATGTGCTGGACCCTTAGTGTGACGGAAGACAAATTTAATAGCCTGTGCACTCTTGAAATTCGCAGAATCGTAACGCTGAGTCGAATAATGACCCAAACTCTTGCCCCGTCACCGAATACGTAAATCTGAAAATTAACGAACACCCCTCCCCTACACTCATGGCTACTGGAAATAAATTATATTCTGTGCTAATAAATCTGCCCTTGTCTTAAACGAGTCATTGATATTGTTTCGAGTTAGACGACATCGATATTGATGGTTCGAACTCAATTTAATATGTACATATTATTCTATAAGACTGAAGTTGTAAAATCTATAATGAACGACTATATTGTGTGGAACGGAAAAAAATCTGACTGAAGATGAAAAGAATAATATTGTCTAAGCACGCAGTTGTTGTAACACGAGGTTGTGGGTTACCTAAAATTAAGTTTTGTAAAAATCATTTTTCGAACAAATCACACGGAAAAATGGCCGTCCGATATTATGGTCCGATATTATTATTATTTATATTACACAAGCATAGGAAATAAGGTTGATACTTGTACTTGGTGTACTGTTGAAATTCCGGTCATGAATGTGCTCTCGATGATCAACACGAAAAAAAAAAATTCTCCCGTTCGAAATCGTCACAAAGTCTGATGCAACTCGTGGGTCAAACCCGATGTTCGTCTTGAAATTTAAATCATCCACAGAATCTGCTGTGTAATGTTTTTTGTACTATCCGGCTACCAAGTGGAATGCGTATACCAGTATACCAGGGTATACCGATTTATATTTTCCATCGGACACCACGTTATTCTGATAATCCGAACAGTTCAAAGTAGGTACATGTTTTGTACAATATTATTTTAATAAAATTGTAAATATTTTTAAAATGTAAA
This sequence comes from Periphyllus acericola, assembly GCA_949715065.1. Classification (NCBI taxonomy): domain Eukaryota; kingdom Metazoa; phylum Arthropoda; class Insecta; order Hemiptera; family Aphididae; genus Periphyllus; species Periphyllus acericola. Next base: position 9,849,635 of record OX454272.1, read on the forward strand.
TAAAATTTAAATTTAAATTATCATAATGCTGAGCTTCATTCTATTTCTTAACGAAAGAAAATAGAATTAATAACAGAATACATATAAATATATTATCATAGAACCGAAACCGAAGAAAATATAAGTTATGGTTGTTTAGAATATGTGAAATAATAAAAAATAAACGGTTTGATGCCTCTTTGCATGCGCGCCGTTTGATCTATAACCGTCCGAATACTGCGATCATGATGATTTCCATTCGGGATGGCCCTAGGCGAGTGCACAGCTCGTTTTTTCTTGTCCTTACCTGCAGGACCACTTGTGTTACGAAATAATAAATACCCGTGACCGGGAGAGGACCCTGAGTACACGGGTAACGTGTACTATGGAACGAGATTTCTTCATCCTCGATACACATCGGTTTGTAAGCATTTCATGTTGGTGTTAATTTCAATCGCCATAGAAACATTATTATTACACGCCGAGTACGACATACGCATGCGCGAAATATAAATAAATACATCGTACAAAGGAAAAATAATAAATACACTCGTTTTTCCGAAATTGAAAACTTACCATTACCCACTATATATATATACCGGCCGGAAACACAATATTTCCGGTTCTAAAAAAAATACATCGATTACGGAAATTGGTTATCAGACGACGTGCTCAACTTTTATTTAACTTACTTATCGTGCATTATATCATAAAATAATTGTCCATCTAAAGTCAAATTGATTTGTTATTTTTATTCTTGAACCATTATGCTCTGCAATGGATATCTGTAAACAACTGCGTGCTTATCATACTGCTAGGTTTAAGTTAAAACAATATTTTTCGACCACTTAAGAGATAGAATAAGCACTTACAGTAAGTTAATAAGAAAAATATGGTCTGATAGGTTAGATAAATAATTTTCGTTTCGTTCGTTCGTATTTTCAGTTTGTAATTTTGTGAACGGAATGGTTATTTATTTGTGATAATTTGCTTGAATGATCAGAGAACTTTCAATAAACTTTACTCGATCTGAGTACCAGCAAGCCATGGTATCGGAATTATCAAGTGAATACCATAATAACTTGTCTAAACAGGATTTTTTTTTTTTTGTTTTTATACGTATGCTTTCATATATATTTTGCATGCAACGGTTGTTATCACGTCGATAGGCTATATCAGTGATCCGAAGGTGCAGAGAAGGTGCATCGAAGGCGATCAATGCATCGCCATTCAGTCGTGCCTTATAAGTAACAGATTCGTCCGATCCACGATCTTGACGATGGTGGAAAAGACGAGGTAGAAATTCAAGGTATACCGTACTACGGCGAGGAGAAGAAATTTAAGCGAAAAACCAATACTTGTGTATTAATACAATTATTATAATACCTATACTTTTATTTTGTTTCTTATATTAAAAATTTGTTTGTTTATTTATTTGGTGCCTCTCTTCCTGTATACTATGTACAACACTGAAACATCGTTTTCTTAATCAGAGTTTTCCTCTTAGTCCGTTAAAAAATAAATAACGAAAGAAAAAATGAAGGAAAAAGAAAAAGGAAACGAATGAAAAGACCATCTCGGAAAACCGAGAAATGTTTTATTGTTATAGCCTCGGAGGGGAGATCATCAATAATAAAGAAGAAACGAAACAGACCCTGAAAAATGTCGACGAGGAGAACCGCGTGGTCGACCGCACACGACGGCGGCCCGGTGATTAAATAGGGAAATATATGAACTTCGTCCATTATTCAAATCGACGAAAAAATGTAAGAAAAAAATAAAAACACCGAATAAAAAGGTGAGCTTGCATTACATCATTAGAGAACCACCGCGGAATCGAATAACGCTATTACCTGATGTTGAATTACAAATATAGCGATGTTAACAACAATAGTGATAACAGAAGCGTGATGGCGATTCGTTAAAATTTCGTACAAGATTTTTGCTGCGGTAAGTTCCCACTAACTTCACAAAGATCGCAACATCGGAACCATCAATAAAACCGCTTACATCCATTACACACAATTCCACTTCAGCTCACTGATTGCCATTCATGGCAGTGAAAACAGACTGAATAATCTCCCCCGTAAATTAAAAAGACGCTGGTGCAGGGATCAACTAAATCTCGAAATGTCAATAACTATCCTTTGAGGGTTCTGTCACTGGACAGCATCCATACTCACAATTGTTCAAGGGATATTTAAATAAATCATAATCAGCTCATTCAATGGTTGTCCTCTAGCTACAAATATTATATTTTTAATAAAAAAAAAACACACACACACACACATATACACAAACTCAAGTCTTACACATAGTACACACACTCACACTCATAACCTAATCAGAAATTAACTTTAATATTCTGTATCCGTGTTTTGTGAATTATGAAATCGTAAAGGCCGGCGCCCGCGTATATATATTTTTATGTGAATTGTAAACACGTTAATCTATTTACTACGGATCCATGTGCGAATTTTGTAGTTTTATCGCTTTTATATCCATGTCAAGCACGTACATGGAAGTAGATGAAAGAGATTCGATGAAGGACATCGTAATCATTATATTATAGTCATAGTGGGTCGATGTGACCGCCGAGCGGTATTGGGTGGTCTTGACTAAAACATAGTCACCGGTTCAAACCGATCACCAGTGGTTTAGGTTTCTGGACGAGACGATCCCTAAAAGAGGAAAACCGCCAACGTCCCCTCATCCCTCTTAACTAACGTGTAAACACTCGTTTGTCAAGTGAACTCTGTGAATTGCCAGTTTAGGATCACTTGAGATACATTTTAATGTTCAGAAAATTGTTAACCTCACTCAGTCAGCCATGATTCCTTCTTTTATTTATAAATATTTTTTTCTTAATGAAATACATTGCGATTAAACCATAAAGTTAAATTGTGTTTTTTTTTTTACACAAACTTTTTTCCAAAGTTTTTAATTAGTCTGACCTTATCTTACGTAACTAAATTTCCCGGGCCAAAGACACCATTACTTATCTTCATATCTTCCACTCATCCAAGACTTTTTGCGTTTAATTTTTTTTTCCATCTCGGATCCAACCAATATTGCACGGTCAAACTGTTGTGGTCTACGTGTACACAAACCAGACATTATTATAATACGCGAAGCCAAAATTTAATATTGAAACGAATATTATCTACTCTTTCGAACACACCGCGGCCGTGATGAACGATTGTAGGTTCGATTCGTTGTCACTTTTTCCGAAAAAATATATAAGATTTAAATCGAACGGGACAAAACATAATTATCCAAAAATCATATTGATTGTATACTATGGTAACAATATATTTCAAAACCCAGTTCACTGGACACGATGATGACGAGGTTGAATTAACTATAAACCTTTTTTACGTAGTTTTTGTTATGATCTCATAAATATTCAAACCCGTCCTAAATTTAAAGATTTTTTTTTAAAACATTTAATATAACTTATAAAAAAAATTATATAACACCTATACACGTAGTTTTTGTAAAAAGGTTATCACCAAACTTGTGACGGAATACGAGACGCACGTTGCGGTTTACGATTTTGTCCTTCGAGTAAGAGCATTTCGTCTACCAGACAGAATGTGGGATCTGTAACGCTATGAAACGTACAAAATTTAATAATGCACTTGACGCGACACACCGTTATGTTTTCTAACCTTGTATGAGCCTCGTGTGTCGAAACGTAGTGCAATTACACGTTGCAACAACAGTTATTTGTGTGTACGGTCCGGAACGACTGTTGCCTTCAAGTGATTGCTCACCATTGTTACACGTACGAGTACCGTCGGATCCTAAATTCAAATTTTATTTTACTATAGGCGTAACAAATTTTTCCTGCGAAATATGTCGTATTTTTTCGCTACGTTTTTATTCAAAACTCTTACAAAAAAAATAAAAAACAGTCGTTCTACTCTCGCGGTGTTTGACAACGATGACTAAAAAAATTATTCTGTTGACCAAACCATTCCATTTTCAGTTGCCTATATCACATTCTGAATGTCCCTACAAGTAATTAATTTAATTATTTGCGATGGTGATAAAGATAAGTTCTTGTTAACGAGTCAGTTGCACGAGTACACATGAGAGACTTTTTATTGGAATTCGGCTCTACGATGATTTATTATAAAATCAATACCCAGGTTGCGATTTATTCATATGTTCATTCGGTTATAAACTTATACGGACTATTTTTACCGTCTAGTTGTGGGTCATCGGTGCAGTTTATGTGTATGGTTTAGAACTCAAATGCGTACATCAAGTGCATACTACCACGAGGAAATCACGTGTTTTTATTTTGTAATATTAACCAATACGCTTATTCGTTTACATTTAGTTGTCATTAGGTAATATTTTCTAGGTATTTATTCCTCTTTTCGACGTGTCGGGACGCCATTGTTCTGCTGGAAAAACTGCAAGCGCCCATTAGACGTAATTAAGGATGTTGCCATCCCAACGGATATTTCTAAGTCTAATTTTATTTATTCAACTTCCTTGACTGTTTTATTTTCAAGCTTATCAAGCATAATATTTAAAATTATATGTATATATACATATTGTTAAGTATGTAAGGTGTATCTAGAATATTTGATTTTTAATTCCTTCATGTTAATACTACACTACAGTATTGTGCATGCACAAACATAAATATTAAATATTTATATAAAACGAAATGAGTGTCTATTCAAGGAATAATAATAATTATAATAGTACAAACATTACATTTGTAAAATACACGATTTGAATCAAAAACAAATGGCAATAAAATGTTTGCATCTGACGAAAGCTTAAAACCCGTTTCTTGGCACGGGTGTACCTGAATTGCCTACACGAAGCGCCGTTCGATTATGTTATCGCCGCGCACACTGTTGGTCACGTAAAATATTCGTTTTAGGATTTATAAGGTTTATCGTTGCTTCTTGGACTCGCTTAGGATAATACGATGGACACTGAATTTAACAAGTAGTAAGCATCAGTGTATCGTTTAAGTCAAGATTTATACCGAAAATTCTTTTTCACAACTCTAAATCGCAATGCATGTTTTGTCCAACAATTGCGACTCAGGAATACGATTCTGAAACGTTTACGTAGTATAGCCAATTATGTAAGAATTCTCGCTATGGAAATACTGATAACCAGAGGTCGTCAGTTCATGCTCTTATAAATGCCTTAATAAGTATGCACTTATGCGCTAAAAGCTGGGAAAATATGCATTGAAATATGCCTTTAAAAGTTCAGAAATATGCATTTATATGCACTAAAAATCTAAAAATAATTTCCGTTACAATAGAACATAAGACGTTTTCCAGTAATTGCTTAATGCGGGCTACGTACTTATACATTCGTATACGTTTGAACTCGCTTTATCTGCTTTATACGTTTTATTTTTAATAATTTGATGTTACGAAAACTCCCATACATTTTATACTATGTAAAAATATAAATTATTGCATTTTGATCAAATGTCGGTAAAAATATGCACAACAAAACAGAAAAATGCATAAATATGCCAAATAGTTATAAAACCTCTAAATATGCAAATATATGCAACATACAATTTCACATACTTAAGCACAGTACCTTGAAATGTATTTCTATGTTAACTAGTATTAAATACGACTTAGCAAGATTGATATGCAAATGCATGAGCTCACGAGCCCTGCTGATGGATATTGGGAAAAAGTTATAATAATGTTCACCTACGTCGCGTCCATAAGTTCGATGTCCACGAAGGACGGTAAGTGAGAGCGCGATGGTTTTTTGCAAATAAAGCGTGTGGGTGGGGCTTGATTTCATTTAAGAACGCGACGGATGACCTACTGTTTCCGAAATCGTGCTCCGCTGACCTGTTTTTGCCACGAAATTCTCCGAAAGAAAGCTGAAGTCCGTGACCGGGGAACGACAATACCCACTTACACGTTATTATCGTAATAACTAAACGTGGCGTAGAACGTAAAAACGTCGGAGCACCGTTCCACTTGTCTCGTGGTATTAATAATAATAATCAGTTCGCATTCGGTCGCTATATAGATTATGGCACTTGCATATTATATAAACAGGATGTACCACCGGGACTTACACAGCACCGATATCACAAGTGTTAGTAGAGATAATCAAATTCTGGTATTTTTATGTGCATCCCTGGGTAAAAGAAATTTTGTACTCAATTGTTTGGTAAATATTAGTGTATTGTTGAAGTACTTATAAAATATCTTTTTATTTTATACTTTTATAATTAAAACTATAAACTTTTTTCACGAATTTTAAACAATGATAAAATAATCAGCATTTTCTTATCGGAAAAATGACGTAATGGTAACAATTTTCATTACTTTTAAGTAACCTAAAATAATTATTAAAAACCGTGAATTCAACGAAAATAACTAAAAGTTGATTCGTCAACATTTTGAGAAAAATAATCTCTATAAAACTACTTTCTTCAAATTTTTAGACTTGAGTAACTTTTTAACTTCTTAAATATTACGCTCATTTGTGTTTGTTAATAGAATCACCATTGTTCAGCGATACGCGTAAAAATAAAAACAGAACTTGTTTATTAATAATTAATAATTAATAATAATTAATCTATTGAATTATCACCATTTACAAGGAAGATATTGCGAATCCTGTGCAGTACATGTGCACGTATCTCGCGATGCACTCCAACAATATCGTTTGCGCACCGAAGGTAAACTTAGAGCACGGTCCGTAATACTATGTTAATCTTCGACCGTTGACGAATTTCCTCACGTAGTGCTCACGTGCAAGTATACAGGTACAGGAATCGCGTACGATTATGTGGTCTTGAGATGATAATGTGAATACTCGACTGTTCACTGGAACCCGTCTGCAATCTTTATAGACTTTCGAAAAATATTCTTGACCGGTCATAGAATACCGCGATTTAAATGTTATTAATATACACGAGCATGTTATAATACAAATAGAGTTCTACGCCGACTACGGTATTGTTATATAATTCAGCAAATAAACCTGCACTTATGTACACCCTTATCCGTCTTGCGTGATGGGCGATTGATGCGTGCCTACCACTCGAATATTATATTGACGCTCGCTTCCAGGTACAAAATACAAGGTGGCCGTATTTATTTATATAAAAAAACTCTACTCACAATCGCCCTCGAAATCCCATTAAAAATGTATGAATGAAAATCGATTGGATTACTTAACAATAAAGCATCGACAAAAATTTTTTTTATTTTATGAGTGCCTTTGAATAATAATATTTTCTTCGGGTCAGTCCTTCCAATACGATCTAGGATCGTAATTTCAAGACACAAGAAAATGACAAAGCAATTTTAGCTTGCTGAACATTTTTATTGCACGGATTCGTAATATATACAGTTTTACTGCCCTGCACCTTTTTAATTTACAACCGTCAGTACTTGCGTGCTAGATGATAATTATTGGATCTCGAATCCATCGCGCACTGATGATAAGTTATTTTTAACGGTGTGCCAGTAGAAATTGCGAAAAGTTAATAGGCATCGAACATTTTAACACTTATGTTCCCGTCTAACTATGTTCGTAAATAGTATGGTAATGGGTAAGGAACAAAATTGAGTACAATTAACATAACAGTTGATTAACTATTTGTAAGCGAATTTTACTATGTGTAAACGTGTTATTTGTTAAACTATTTTCCACCCGAAAACATAAGTCATATCATAATTTTATTTTATCAAATCTAGAATCTTTTAGAATGCATCAGCTGATTTCACGAAACCCAAAAATCATATTCTTATAAATATAATGCTTTTAATGGTACGCTTCGCCGTGTTAAAAGAACATCCATCATAACAACCTCCACGAAAGCGTTTGGTCACCCGTTGGAAATAGTTAGTCGAATAAAGTCGTTCAACACTGTAATTTTATTTAATTCTTATTTTTTTTATCATGACATTCATTTACTATAAGGGACTACGTTTACTAAGAAATAGATTAGAACATCAAAATCAAAACCAACAGTCATAATACACAATGGAAAATTCAATACAATATGTCCTTTTCAACTGGTGCGCGCATTGTTCGCGGAAACAATATTATTGTCAGTAACGACGATTTCGCACATCCAACATGAAACACATACACATGCCGACATTGCTCTTGCGTCTATTATAGTTTTCTCGATTGGAAAATTCGAAATAAAACTTTAAAACGACTGCGGCGCTATGTGCGACGTATGTTATACGAATACAGTGCGTTATTGTTTCCGAAATGTTAACGTTTTTCTGTGCGTGCATCTGCACATCACAAGAAAACATTACTATTCTAATCACAATTAATTGTTTCGTCTTGCGCGTTCGAGAGAAGGTTAAAATTGTAATTAATTATTTTTTTTTTTTTTACTGCTACACGTTGAAATTTGATTTTTACAATTTTAATTGGAAATAAAATAAACGAGTAAACTATAAAAATTAATTGGAAATGTAAACTTTGATACAAAATCCACGTGCATACACACACACACCCACACACACACAAACATACACACATACACACACACATACAAACACATGCACGCTCGCACAAACACATACACAAACGTACTACGAAAAGTGATGTGTCGAGGGAAAATACTAGTACGTTTTCCTTTATAATTAATATTTCATACATATATATATATATATATATATATATATATATATATATATATATATATATATATATTATACCGTTTTGATCTACTTTATTACAACTTATAATAACACGTTGGGGATATAATATATTTTTTACATATAACTTAAGTCTTTGTTATTATTATTGTAGAAATCTGTGTAAAATTTCTTCCGCTTCCTAAACTATGGTTTCTACTTGTCATTACACATTATTGTTCTTTTGTCTTACTCGTTGTAAATCCAGGTTGAAAACATCGTAATAATTATTGTAAATTTAGTTCATATTTATAACGCAAACTTCAGCAAAACATTAGGAAAGAGAGAAATTCAATTTTACGTGTATAAGACGTTCTGTGGATAAAAAAATAGATCTACGCTGTTCGCGTTTTATCGCTAAGATGGGTGTGCATTTTTGGATTAATAATTAAAATAATAAAACAATTTTAAAATTCAAAACCCCGTGTTATCATTCTTTCAAAGAAAATCACGATATGTTTGAAATAGTTTCACTATTCAATCAGTATAGTACACGTAAGAATATATATTATTTATCAGCTTCATTTTATTTAAAAAATTATTTCCGAAAGTAAATACAGATTCACAAATATTAGGATTACTGAAAAGTAAAATTAAGTCGAACGCCTAATGAAGCATTTAAAAATTTGTTCATTCTTTGAGTTCGTAACATTATTAACGTGAAGCACGCGCAACGTTCATGAAAACTCATCAAATGAACGGTACATATTCATAATGCTACGTTAGCGGTGCTGGATAATCTACAACCGCGTGGTATCCACCGTAACTGGAATTGTATATATTATATAATATTGTCGTGAAAATTGTACAGGTAAAAAATGTACGCATAAAAATATGTTTACAAGGACTTATGCGAATCGTGTAGAAATAAAAATTTTTCTGCTTATCTCGTATAACTATGCATGACAATTTCATTTTTATTTTATTTTGAGAGCAGTCTCACTCGGATTAAATGAAAAAAAAAAAAAAAACGTTCAGACGCTGAAAACGTAAGTGGTTCTTCGAAACGATAATAGGAAAACGTGATGGTTATCTGTTTGCTGTTCGGTTTACTCCCGGTTTAGTTATTATTACTTTAGCGATTCATTAGTTTATCTTTTGTAAAAAATACAATAATCTTACCAACCACACCCTGGTAAGATAACACTTAGATCCGGCACTTTATGTACAGTGGCGTACATACAGTGTGTAGTGAAAAAAAGCAGTCATAGCTTGTAACGAACTCGTACTAATATATAACGTATCGATAATTGGTTTCTACTTAAAGCCGATCGCAACGTTTACGCGATGTCGTCATTATACAGCTTATGGCTCATATAATCCAGAATAGTGTCGTTGGGTCATTAGATTTTCGGAAATAAGCAGTTTATTTGTTCAGTTATAATTGCACCAATGCATGTGTCACGATCATAAAATAATATTCTAAAAAAAAATAAAAATTTATTCGTATTCTAACACTTAAATATGTAAATACATTCTTCTCCAAGTACTTTATTTACGAGTGTTTTTTTATTTATCTTAGAAATATTATTATTATAAAAAAATAAATTAAAAAAATATTTAATATCAAACACGGTAATAGGCTCGTAAATGTTCGGGTACTTACTCAACTTAGTGCGCATAATTTATTATGTTTGAGCATACATTAATAAAATAACAAAAAGGCGGGTTATTTAAACGAATGCAATATAATAAACCTATTTACGAAGAATTAGAATTTGTAAAACCTGCAGCGGCGAGTATGGGCGGGCATAATAAGCATATGAGAAAATCATACTATTCGGATCAGGGTTTTCTTTTTGGACAATTTAGGATTGAGGTGATTGGACTGCACTAAGATGACAGGATACAATATATTTGCTACATAAATGTATCTTGTCTTATTCCCCTAATTAGGCTAAATAATTCAAAACGTCCCAAGCGGTGTAATACATATCTACATATTATCTTTCTTTAATACAGGCCAAATGTAAACCATCTTGTATAACATTAAAAAAAAAATCAAATTTAATCAGCCTTTGTGAAGAAAATTGTTTCCCCAACCGAAATAAGCAATTTTATAATAATTTCATATAGATAAGAACAAATAACGATGAGGTCCTAGGTGGTGGGCTGCGAAAACTTAAACCATCGATGTGCTAAACTTGTGCTTATTGTCATCATGTTTTGTGTGTGAAGTCTTCTCTGGTGATCGTGTGACACGACAACTGTACGATACAATTAAATTGTTACGTAGTACCTATATTAAAACACTGTTGTTACTTAAAATGTATTAATCATTATACATAATATGTACAAAGTTCAATGCAATAAAATAAAATAATTAATACATTACCAGCTGTAGTGTAATACCTACAGGCAGTTGATGAATCGATTAAACTAAAATCACAAAATAATCACCGAACATTGATTTAATTGAATGTTTTACAAGAAACGGATACACTTACTAAAGGTTTCAAATTGAAATTGGACGGTACACTTACTTTTAAAAGAACAGTTTTTAATATCCTGGTAGTGGTTTGTGAACTCATCTAACAAAGTTCCAGTTTTAACATGGTTTTGATGCGTTTGTTTGATCCAAGTTTCACAACGAGTTGTCTTCTTAAGCAAGATAACTAGATTATCTTATACGATACATCATCGTGGTAAACAAGCAGATTATTTTTTAGCATTTTTGATTAAATTATTTTTTTCCCCAGTTATACCTGCTGCGGATAACGCGTAAAATGTAAATCGCCTGGGTTCATAAATCAGGTCATCATATTTCAGTTTACGTGAACCCCACTGGGGCCGGGTCCGGAAAAAGCAAATATTATGTAAAATATGTGGGCGATATTCGTTAATTTAAATCGTCGAGTGACCTATAACAGTTAGGTTATTTATTTCTAATGGTGTTATTACGCAGTTTACTTTGATCGTACTGCGTAAAACATCTTTAATCTGTGAAATGTCACACCACAAGTTTAGCCAACAAGATACGCGTTTTCATCGCCGGCTTGTAGATTTCCCGTTCTTCAGTCGTTCGCGGCGTTTTCGCCGAACCGAACTGTCGTTACGATTTTCTCTTGTAAATCATCGATCACCGTTCAAACGTCGTCATATCTTCACCGAATCGCTTCACCACAAAGTTTTTTTCCCGTCACACCTGCGCCCGCGTTTATCCGAAGCCAACCCTCACCTCCGTTCGTAGTAAACCGCAGTTTAAACCGTTCGCGGACAGCAGAGGTTTCGTCCATTCGACCGGAATATTCACCCGGTCGATAGCGTGCATTTAAAACGATATAACCTGTTTGTTTTCACTTGAACCGTATGGTTTTTAAGTCTCCGGTTCATAGTGCTCGGTGTCAGCTGACGACCGTAACAAGTTAAAAGAAAAGCGAATTCGGTATAGCTGACATATTATGCTATGTGCTACCCGTTTTTCGCGTTGTTACGATGCGAAGTGCAGTCTGTATTCCGCTCAAGTCGGAAGACATATTGTATCGTGACCGATTCTAGTCTTAATAATCTCCATACAACATTCTCGATGATCGGTTCCCAGTCGTACGCAAGATATTTCGTTTGTTACGTGTTATAACAATCCACATACGGTTAGGTTAGGTATATCGTATAGGTTAGGTATTATGGTATACACTCGGGAGGCTGTTTACTGTCAACGGAGCCAATATAACAATATGGTCCGTATGAAGGTGTACTACCACTGGCGATCAAGGATTGAGAGAAGATTATAAAAGGGTGATCACTATTAAAGATTGTTTGTACGAGTAAATACGGACTTGATCCAGTGTACCTTGCGATTATTTCAGCCTTCCTTCTTAGACGCTCCTACCAACCTATCCCCCTCACTATAATTTTTTACCCAAAGTGAGTAACATATTTAAGAGGACAGAGAGCTGGTGGTTATCCGCTGTAACTCTAGACGAATTACACTTCGAGTTAAGATGCATACACGCTCCAAAGAAAAAGCATTCATAGCTTTGACCAATGTTAGTCGACGGATCTAAATATCAGCTTGCCCTCTACGTACCGGAACAAATTATTTTACAAACAGTAAAAGTGACTCACCTAACCTTTCAGAAGTGACTCGGTAAGAGTTTTATTTGTCGGCTCTTTTGAATCGAAACCGATAAAGTGCTTTTTCCACTGCCGCGAAATAGCGTTTTAACGAAAAGAGTGGGTCGCGTTTTAGGTAGTACCGCATTTAACGTAGCAACGAAATGGAAATAAACCGAACGCGGGTCAGGCCAAAACACGTTGCACAAACATTAAGCCCTCACCGTGCTAGTTGCGATAATATCCTCCACGGTCGACTTGGAGATTTTACAGCAACCGTTGGTGGTATATCGCCGAGGGGATGATGGTTTTCGGATATTCGACCGGACCGTTTGCGTACCTCCCGCCGGTGGCAGCGGCGGGGCGGGAAGAAATTCGTGGAGAGGTGACACGTATTACGATATAATACCACAGAGGGGGGAAAAGTGAAATAAAAATAATAGACTTCGGGCCGCGGTAAGTCGGGGAAATGAAAAAAAAAAAATGTCCCGCTCCCTGAACTGCCTGAGGATGAGCGTGCCTAAACGCGATCCCTTCGTTGCCTCGTCGGTAATCCGCACTCGCGTTATTACACCACTGCAGCACCGCATATAGTGCCCCGACGAAGGATGAGCGGTTCGCACACGTGACGCGATTTTTAAACTCCTTTTCGCCGTAAATATAATATACATATACATACATATATATATATATATATATATATGTATATAAATATATTACACAGGTATGCGGAATCTAATTCGTTTTATATTGCTTTTGACCGGTAATTTCCAATGGAATCCTCGTTATCCGATGCCACAACGTTAAAGGCGTAAAAGGATTTCCCGAAAACCTCAAGATTATATCGTCGTGCGTCGTAGAAAACGCGAGCGGGCGTACAGGATATGCAACGGGGCCGGTTCGTCGCCATGGTTTTACATTACGCGTGTTTGTCGCGCTACCCGCGTCACACGCTTACGGTGCACCACGACCAAACGATCCGTACGAGGTGTAGGTGTACTCAATTGTTCCTCGTATAAATATGTGTGCGCTCTCGCCGTGCGGTTTATTCAAAAATTAATGTGCCGATTTCGTGGAAGGAAAACAACTCCGGTGAAAAGTGTACTGTATGGTGATTGGACTGTTTTGCGGAATGGTTAGGTACAGGCCACCTTGATGTTGGTAACCACAATATGAATTATATATCTAAATATATGAATATATACAATTATTTGACATATATTAACAAGAAATCACTCTAACCGGTAAAAAAGAACAATAATGATAAAAAAGAAATGTGACCTTGCTCCCCTGGAACGGATGGACGTTAACTAGGTCGGTTGAGGTCCGTTGATGCCGCTGACGGTAGGTGACGATGACCCGAGGTCTTGTGGTACAGGACTTGGGCCAATTTATTTGTATTGCACCGGACGGTGCACGAACATACGAGGACACGTGGTCGGTGACGTTGCGTACATTTTGACGGAAGAGACAACTAGCGTGTTGGCGTGACGGAGGCACGACGAGACCATTCAAGTTTACGCAGAACCAAGGCGACGACAAAAACTAACTTTGGAAATGAGAAGCAAACCAAAGTTGCGCACACCAAATAGCAAGAATGGTGTCTGAGGTATCCATCCGTTGACGTAAAAGAAAACTTGGTTGTCCGGTACAAGTAATCCGTTCATATCAGCGGTCCGGACAAGGAGAGACTCAATGAGTGTCTATGTCATTCATCAAGGGGCAATCTCGATGATATCAGAAAAAGGCATGACAAAAAAAGGGGAGCTGTGTCCGGTACATGACGGTAAAATATGCTGTAAATTTAAATTTATCATACATATTTCGAATATTGATCATTGTGAGTGGATTTTAGGCAGTGTTGTGATTATTGGCTATAGCCCGACGACCCCGCTACACGAATGGTAAATGCTTTAAAAATAGCGTTTACGCCACAAAACTTGTATAGATACAGGACACCATTACGTTGGAATGAAAAAAAAATAGTTATAGAAAACATAGGTTCCATGCGGTGGTTTGGACATAAATCTAAAAATAAGCTTTATACGGCCAAAAAAAGATGTTTGAGCATGGTTAAAAAATCACCCTGTGTATTATTATAAACGTGCTGCAGAGTATACAAGATGACTTTGCTGGTACCGAAAACGTTTTCATTTCTTTTCCACTCCGACACGCGCGTGCGCACACCCTAGTTATATCGTTTTCGATTTATAAAATTTATAAAACAGCGCCCTATCTCCGCGTCTCCGAGCTGCACGCAGGTATCCGATCGGTCGTGGCGACGGGCTGTTTTCCAGCAGAATAAAATGCGATTTCGTCGTCGCAGTGACTTTCAATTGATGACGCCATAAATCACCGTCGCGCCACCGCCGCCGCCACTACGTGTATATATAAATCTATAAGTACTACACGTATATGCTGCACCCGGCGCACGCACGCGACTCCTCGTCTAATCTTTTATTCGCGTAGCCCGACTTGAATTTCAAATCGTCACGCCCGAAAACGCGATTAATTAAATTTCATTCTCCTCGGCGATCCGTGTGCGCAAGTATACGACGTGTGAAGGGGGTTGGTGTGGGTTTAATGGCATTTTTCGTTCGCCAACGCCGCGCAGAACGCGCCGTCGAAATGCATCATTAGCCGGCAGAATGAGTAAAAGCATAAAATAAGTCTCGTCATGATGACAATGTTTTGCGCAAACCGATAAAACTCAAATGCTTATACTCGTACACGTTCGGAGCAGGTGTATCTGGACGGGTGAACTATTTAAATTACCGTAACGGAATAAAACGTCGTAATTAAAACATCTGCAGCTTCGTTTTAAACGCTTTAAGCACACACTAAATAACACAGCTCCGTAAGGATAATATTTCGATTCAGACGTTTTCGTTCTCTTTCTCTCTCTCTCTCACTAGGTTTTCATCGCTTGATTTCCTTTTTCCACCTCCCCACGAAGATAAATATCGAAGCGTATTATATACGATGGGATGGTTGGCCAGACAATGTAGATTTATTAGATTTTTCGAATGTGTAGAACGTTGTTTTAAAAAATATATTGATAGCTCTGGTTGGCAGGTACAACTAAATATTATCCACTGACGCGTTATAAACTTGCAGCCGTTTAAAATTGCATGTTCAACGCTTAAATAAATAGATCTCGGAAGCCGGGTTACATTGTTATTTCATTAACGCGTTAAGTATAGTAAAACAAGTCAAACCCAAACAAATAAACGAAAAGCAATTATATAGAATAACATAAAAACAAATGAAAAAAAATATATATAAATTTTAACTTGTCCGATTCACCCATATACCATGTTGACGTTTTAAATATTCACTGGTTTGACAAACAAACAAAATCCAACAATTCTACGACATGGTAACGCACTTGGAGAAAATTATTAAGTATTCGCTTTTGTAACACGGTTACACTGCAGTGTAGAACCGATAAGGTTAAACATTATTAAAAATTTCGTCTCAATACCTACAATCAGGGTCAGTCGAGCATAAACTCAACGATTGTTATACATTTTTTAACTAATTTGTATTATTTTAATAAATATATATGTTATTATTATTATTATTATTATTATTATTATTATTATTATTATTATTATTATTATTATTATTATTATATTTTTTGTTATTTATTTTATCTAAACTGTATTTTTTTCTCTCTTTTTCTCTTTATACCTCACACATTAATTGTTGACTTTATATTGGCGTTATAACAATAATTTGCATACGATGCTCACTATAATATTGTCTCTAATTGCCACTACTATAGTTATTTGACAAAATAAAAAAAAAATATATATTACCCAAATACTTGAGAATTAGGTACTTTCAGAAACGCGTATGCGAGTCCATGGAATCCCTTCTTATCGAATTATTATGTCAATCAAGCTTGGATGCCGTCAATGGTTCGATACCGTTATCGGATTTAGACGAAACAGCCGGCTGGACAATTCGTGGCCCGACGTGTATCTCTGACGACGATTAGACCGATTCTCGGCACAGATTATTGAGACGACGAACTCGAGGGCGGACGTTAATTCTCGCAAACTTGGAATCAACAATATTCAGTGACTACTGGCGAAATGTAATACTAGAGATTAAATGTAATCTGTGATATTACTTTCGACAATCACCGACCATGCGTAATTTAAAACGTACACACTCACACAAAAGCTGAACGGTTATATGATAATAGTAAACACACTAAAATTTATTGTCGCTGTCATCGTCCAAGCGATTATATTAGATGAACGGGTTCAAAACTTATAACATATACGCTGTACAGAATAATAATATCGTCTTATCGTGTTAGTGATTTTATGCAAACCAAATATTATAAGTATACGCATCACTTTTCCGTACAACACATTATAATACAATCGTGTGGGTACACTAGACAGGACTCGTCACGTAAATATACGTATACAGTACACTGTATATATATATATATAAATATATTTTATATTGTGTAATACGTATTATAAAATATATACTCCTCTCGAGCACGTCTGTTGTGTGTGGAAGTGCTCAACGTGGACAATGAAAGTTCTCCTGTCCCACCCGCTTCTCACCGATCTCCACCCGTAGTCTCCTTCTTAGGTCACGTCGAGGAGTACTACTCGTCGACCCTCGAAACGGTCCAAAAAGAAAGAAGAAGGGCGGGACAATGAAGAAAACGCTCTCCTATAGGCTTCATTCGACCCGATATAAAAAATAAACCTCTGTCCGTCGCGGTAAAACGGCTTCGAATACGCATTGCAAAAAATCTGCCGTCTGTCCAATTGATCGATTCGAGCACGACGAATAGAAGCTATAGTTGCGGTAAATATACAACGACCAGTGTTCGTATCAGGTAACTCGAGTGTTCTCGGTCTAACATTATTCTTTCATCGATTGTCGCATATTTAATTTTTATCACCAGACATAGTGGAATAAATATTGTATACACGCGTAACAACGGTGCAGGGAAAAAAAACACCAACGTCGGTAGATTTGTTGGTGATATGTCGTGTTCGGACTCGCTTGCGATTCAACGTTCTCATACGATATAATTATAAAGCGTTTAACTTGCACGGATCTATTGCGAAGCCTAACGTAATAATAACAGTTATGTGATGTTCGACGTCTCTTAACCGTTTTGTACACGGATTGTTTTGCGAAAATATACAAAACGAAGAAGATAGAGGACACCTATATTCGGGTTCCATGTCAGTAGTTTGAAAGTCAAGTGTAATAAAATCAAGTGCTATAAAAATATAATGTTATAAAAGTAATTTCTCGTGCTATAAAACTATATTTTGGTATATATATATATATATGTTTCAATTATAGGTCTATAAGATGGTACTTATCGACAATGATATTACGTAGGTACTATATATGGTATGCAGCATTTTTCACAAGTCAAAACCAATGAAATTTTTTTTTTTCTTATTTTAATACGAATATTATAATTTTACGACGAACCTACTCTTATTTTTGTTATAATTTCACTTTTCTTAAACTAAAGTGGCATCAACAAATATACCGTAATTATTTCATGATACATTCGATATAAATGATTATTTATTCATAATATGCGATACACAATGTCAACGAAAAACTAATGACAATCTCGAATTTTATTGGATTTGTTGCTGTCGAGCTCGGACACCAAAGATTTTTCAAAATAATACTCTGATATTCTTATTGTTGCTACGGAAGGTAAACTTTTTTTTCAATTAACGAACATTCTCAGTACCTACAATATTCACAAATTAAAAAGTTACACACCGTATGCATCAGTATGATTTTATAATACCTGATGTGTACGAGGAGTCATTTGTATATACCATATGACTTTAATAACACCTGATCTTACGACGTTCAAAATTATGACACATGACCTTCGAACACTAGACCTGGAGATTTCAATATTCGCACATTACGTAAAACACATCGCCATCACATCGTTCTCGATCAGCTCACGATACCGTTCGCGGTAGAAAGTCGGCGGTACGGGGCTCGCGGTTCGCCCGGAAACGTTGATCGACGCGGTTGTTAATAAAAACCAGACTAGGTGAGTGCACGCTTAATATATCGTACAAAACTTACGTGCGCGCGTGCTTACCGTTCCGTCTTCCGCGACGTTTCGACGAGAACCCGTCCAGGAGATAAAACCCGAATAGAGAAATAAATCGAAACAACAAGCCCTTCGTGTGTACAAAGTGTACGCGATTTCGTCAATTCTACACGTCCCGCATTTCGTTTAGAGCGGGGGATAAAAAAAGAAAATAAATAAATAAACGTTTTCCCCGAAACGAAAACGACACGAGCTCGCGGATATTTTGTGAACGCATGACTTATCCTACACGTGCCGCGTGCGGTGGTGAGTTACTGCACGAGTCATCGAAACTCTCCGTAAACAGCTGTTGGTCCGCCGCGACGCGTCTCGTTCCGCATGGGATGGAACTCGAACGATTTATCAGTTATCATACCGTCGGATGGGTGGTCGTATTGTCCGCGTGTCCGACCCTGCGAGCAACGGGGACACGGACGCGCGCGAAGACATTGCAGCAGTCTCCACTGGACGACCGGAGAATTCCGAGGACCAACAATTTTGTCCTGCGCTTTTTCCCGACCACTATTTTTCCGCTCTTAACCTTCATCGGAAGACGACGGACGGAGGGCTGAAGATGCATTACGTATGCATTACGACGTACGCCTACTGTATGCTATTATATCACATTGTACGTGCTTACAGATGCTTGTCCCGCAGACGCCGGATGAAACGTTGCTGGAAACCCATCGAAATTAAACGAATGAGTTCTCGAATCTCCGATCGACGAAGACTGTACCTACGTCCACGTCGGCCAAAGAAGCTCGGTGGAATACGGCACGGAACGCTTTAATATAATCGTACTGAGGAACGAATGCAATCGTTATCATCGTTATTACAGTTGCGTCCAGATACTGCGGGTATAGTGAACCGACCGATTACCGAACTCGTGACCTTTAGCTAGTACTACTACGCTAATCGTTGAGTTAAGACCAACTTGGTATTATGCGACAAAAGTTTGCCTTGTAGAGAGCGTCATCAGAAGACAATCGATCCCTGATTTTCAGTATTTTTCAACACCCTGGGTATTGCAGCACGGTAAGACTGCGTATAATTAATTTTGTCGTGTTAAGCCTTCTGCAGATGACTTATTGTTTCAACTATAATGGTTTATAATTTATTCACCAGCTTACCAACGGTGATCTCAAGACTCTAGATAACTTGAAACACTCGAAATAATAATTATCTCTATATTCGACGAATTGATAGCGTTCTGCTGTCTCTAATAAATGTTAATGAAATTGTTGTTTTTAATAACATTACCTGTACCATAGTATTATTATGATAGACGAAGTTGCATTTAAAAGTTCGAACTAGGATATTAGTGTTACACACTTTGTACTCTCGTTAAGAAATACTGAAGAAAACAACTGTAACTTATATTCAGCTGTAACTACACGGAATCCCAACAATCGTTAGATTATTACAATTAAAAAGCAACGAGCTCCTGCTGTGTTGTATTTAAATGAACCATAAAATATCCATACCGTATAAAACTATAGTAAAATTTATTTTGTTTGGATAAAGGAATGATAACTTTTTTTATACTTTAGTGAAACTATAAATGTATATTGGGATGATAATATATGATTGAATTTACATTTTTTTTTTTTTAATTCGTGATCGATGATTTACTATTCCAAAAGTGTTTAAAGATAGATAAAAATATACGAGACCAAGTAAAGTAGTAAATAAACTTATCACTTAGCAAAATAATCTAAATCATTGTATTAATAATTATTTATCTAATTTAATAGCCCATACAAGAAATTTTCAATTAACCTAAAATATAAAAGTACATTATTAATAGGTACACCTGACTTTGGAGTTTGGACATCAATTATAATGAAATCTAATGGACCATAGATTTTTGTAGTTAGAACCTATATTATATACTATGTAACCTGCAATGCCAAAAACCATATCTTCCAGTATAAGTCGAGCCTTTAATAGTTTATCGCGATGTACATACGATATTACGTTGCAGTCAATTCTATTAAAACTTATATGAACACTCTGTTTACGTAGTGACCGCATCCGAAAGTACTGCCGACTTTAAATTACAAACTGCAAGAGAAAAAGCGGACCAAACTCCTAGGTCGGTTGCATACCGCGGGGATGGGTATTTTAAACTCGAAACAAATATACCTTTCCTCTCGAAAAAAACGACTCTGAGTGAAAGTGCTAAAGTGGATCAGCTTGTATTTCTTAAGATGATCGATACAGAGCCATAGTCAATTGGGAAGGCGGGGAAGTTAAGAATATGGGTCTTTGAATCAAATCATTCAGACAACTTCAATATTGAAAAATACTTCAAATATTTCAGTTTGAAATCAAACAGGAAACTACAACTGTATTAAATATTAATCTTATAGGTTTATTATTAATAATTATTAATTATTTTTATTTTTGCATATTATACTTTGTATCTCCTCTAATAGATTCAAGAAAAACTTAGAAAATGACAACCATAAATACTTAAAATCAAAGTACATTTTATAATATTAAATTTATAATATCAGATTCATAAAAAATATATTTGTTTTCTTTTAAAATGTTACAATACCCTCTCTAAAATTATGACATTCTGAGAATGTGGTTTGGCTGCAGCCCTCGGTCTTTTTGTTAGTAGAATTAAATTGTAGAATAAGGTACTTTGTACATTTAATATTCCAACTTTTTCAAAAAAAAAAAAGTTGGACATCATGACATGTCTATATAATTTTTCTCAGTTATTTGGAAAACTGCAGTTATGAATTTCAAAAAAAAAAACCCAAAGTATCAACTAGATCAGGGGTGATCAAACTTTTTTCTATATTGTGCCAAATAAATGTAAAAAAATTGACATGTGCCAAAGAAAAATTAACATAGAGTTACATAATATTTAAAAGTATAATTTTAAAATTAATTTTAAAAATTGAAAATTCCCTGTCAAATCATATTATCTTATTTTTTCTGATACTTGTGGGCCTGTGTCATTCAATAATAATAAATGTGCCACATTAGACACGCGTGATGCATGTACGCCGCCCCTGAGATAGATAAAACTTTCCATGGGAAATGCACTGAAAAATTATGATACACATACACACACAAATATGACGATAAAACCAATATATTTCTCGTTTCACTAAGAATAAAAAACTATAAAAATGTACACGTTCTTGACGGAACGACATGATATAAGTAAATCAGTCGCACGGCCTTGCCGCGAATTTAACCGTTTTTCGGCTCGGACGTAGTACGTCGTTCTCGTGGTCTGCGGTTCAGCCAGATCGACGTCGACGACTGAATATCAAATTTTTAAATACGATACATTGTTATAACGTCACGTGAGGCGAAACACACGTACGCGTTATTGGGGATATATTATGGTTTGCCCTAAGTGGGTGGGTAAACCGTGTAGGTATAAACTCGGTGTTCGGTACTCGCACAAAATTTAAAAACAGAACTGTTGAAAATGTCATTAACCTTTTTTTACCGTTATAATATCGCACAAAATCGCGTCCGTGTAGTCTCGTATATAATTATAGATCGTGCGTTTCGGTATTATTTTTAGAGGCGAAAACCAAAACAAACTTTTAATTAAAAACACGGCGTGATGAATAGAAAATGGTTTTTTTTCTTGTCAATCACTTTATTTCATCATTTATTACCACGTACGCGTTGTGCCGTGCGCGCGAAACCCGTAAGAACACGTCGTTACGGATCAATCATACTCGATCATATTAATTTCCGAGAAACCTGTGAGGAAATAACTACAAAACTGCAAACACGTTTTAACGCAAAGACAACGTCCTGTAATCGAAACACACGAGCTGCCGTGCGGCGCAGGATGTGACACGTAGGGGTACGCGGAAAACCGTTTTGTTTGCATTGCTTGTGTGTTAAAATATTTATTCACTTCTGAACTCGTTTTTATAGGAATTGATTAACGTATTTGTGGCGGTTCGGCGGTTGTATGAAGTAATGATATTGGTTCGGTTAGTTAAAAATTTGTAAACGTAAAAAAAAAAAAAAAACATAATACGTACGCGCGCGTAGGTAATGAATTAATATACTTGACGTTTTTCCGACAACAAGCCATGTTCACTAAGGTGTCAAACGAAAATAATATTGAACGCAAATGGTTAATTTAAACTTTCCGTAGAAATATAAAATTGAACTGCACTTGTACGAACAACGTTTTAATCTACGGGGAAATAAACAACAGATACATGGGTTTCCGGATAAAAATAAAAATAGACACGCTTACACGAAACGGTATAATATTTTAATATAAAATAAAAAACATTATGGTTTTCCAACGACAAAGCGTTTTCAGTTTGTTGTCAATTGACATAAAATGTACATAACTAATTTAATTCAGAATCAAAAGTATTAAAAACAAATAAATATGTAATTAATTTAAACTCTTCTGCTATGTGAATTCGTAGTAACACTGTGAAATAAACGAAAGACTTATTCTTCCACGAAAAAAGCATAAGAGTGGGTTTTCTACTGTGGAAATTTAATATTTTATTTGGAATAAACCTAACCTAACCTAACGTAAGAAAATCTAAGTTGAAACTTATCCAAAATCATATGACGAGAAGGAAAAGAATGATTTTGAAAAAATTGCACAAGTCGAAGCAAACAATAACAAAAATAATAAATTATAAAATACAACCTCGACTTCAGTATGTGCTAAACTTTTTTTACTGAAAATTTAAATATTAAATTGACATAAATATTTTGGAATCTACAAAAAAATCGAAACAATTATAATGTTTTAGGTATATCAAAAGCTGCAAGGTATTATTGGTTAAAAAAAATACTTTATTAAGATGGACATTTTGAATTGTACTTGAAATACGTACATAAATAGCATATAGTTACAGGCAACTTGAACGAATAACATTTTGACCATTGGAATTGTCATTTATTTTGATTCGAAAGCTCGATAAAATAATAGATTTATATTTATATAACACGTCAAGAAATAAACACAACATTAGAAACAAATAACAAGACGAAAAATAATAATTATTTTAGGGACCCACACGTTCCCACGCACATCAACATAAATTTATACATATAGTGTAAACTAACATTAAATGTCGGAGGTAATATAAGGTATAATATTGATTTTTTTATAAGATATAACTAATCCTGGTGCTATTTGGATTGCATCCACAACTTTAGTTATTTCACTATCATCCTTATCAGGTTATGTATTACATTCCTTGACAAGAGTTCAGCAATGAAGAGTTTTGGTCCAGACTCCAGAGACATATCTTAAAACAATAATGTGTACGGTAATGTTTTAATGATTGAGTCTCTTTGAGCGATTATTTTTTATTATGCGGTTTAGGTTAGAGGCTTTGTGGGCTTTCTCAATCGTGAATCTAATGGTAAATTATCGTTATTAATTATTCCCATAAACATATGAGTGCTATTTTGAAAGTGCAAGGGTTTTAGACAAATGTTTTTTTCTCTATCTGAACATAATTTATCTTTGTTGACGTTAATAACCCTGATGGAAAGGCTATTGCTGGTTTTCTCTCCTGTAATAAGCATTATTCCTACGTGTTTTAGGGAAAAATCGTCTATCTCCGTGTGTAGTAATTTTTTCCCGCCTCGGCTGTTGCATTTTTAATTTTTGTTAGAACTCCTGTATGTTTGCGTTATTCCACTACTACATTACATACATTTTCCCTAAACGGTGAGCTTAATTCTACCAGGTTACGTATAAATTGACCAGGGTTATTTATGATTTCGAGTTTTCGTTGTAATTATTTCGTATTATTCTCTGCAGTCGATCCGGCCGAAAGGCACCGGTCCGCCACGGTACCGAATAACCAACCAACTTGTCGATCACTTGCCCAACCAACGGCCAGTCACACAAGGAGCTGACTGACCGACACCGACCATGACCTCTTTGGCCTCCCGAACGCACTGGATAAGGCTCATTTCTATGTATTCCACATTTATCTACATTTTATAAATTCGTAGGGCTGTATAAGACCTGGTAAGGCTTCAGCTACTCCGACCGCCCTTTGGCTGTGCCTACTTTGAAAATATTAAATTTTATGCTACAACAAAGAAATTACGCTATACCGATTCTAAAGGAGTTAAGTTTATTTCAATAATATTTGATGTCCAACCATCGCACTGTTTCAGATTTTTTTTTTTTTAATTGATTTATTGGAAAATATTTAACCTTCATTATTTCCGAATCGATTGTTTTAATTAAATTTTTCTTAAAGGATTTTACTTTTTATTTTTATTAAATATTTTAAATTGTTGACCCTAGTCTAATTTGAATTTACATAAACAACTCAAATTATTCACGCGCTTAAAATGATAACATGTATTACCAAAGGCAAAACACTTTTAAATTAAATGTATCTCACAACACCTTGTACATACATTTATAGTGGTGATATGTTTACTGGCTACTTGGCTAAATGATTAATAACTGTTTCGGTCACCAGCTTCTTACAATTTTTTCAGCTGCTTCAACTGATTAACGGAATGCAATGTCATAAAATTCTCACCGTAACGGACTTCCCAGTGTGTCATGACATCGTATCCAAAGTACAATTTGAGTCTGAAGTATACTTGTTTTTCATTATACCAAAGCTGCACGACTTGAAAAGTGTTTTATGTCTATTGTTAAGTGTACACCGAAATTATCATCATTTTGTTATGAAGTAAAACAATTATAATGCGACATTATTTCATTTGATCTCAGTGGGCAATATTTTTCCATTCGTTCAAGAATTTTAACCTAATTATCCGACACCAAAGTGTTATATACCTACTTTTAAAGCATCCCAACCCATTAGGTACAACGACCGTTCTCTTTGAATATTTTTTTATTTATCATCTGTCTCTTTTGCGTTCATATAAATTTAAAAATGCTGTTTAAAATTCTTTAATTCTGTGACATTTATCCTGCCACTTTAAATTAAGTTTGCTTATTAAATTTCATTGTAAAGTAATTTATTAATTTTAAATTTCATGTTTCACATTAACTACTTTATTGAATTTGTATATTAACACGTACTGTCCGTATGTGACTGATATATGTTTAATTTTAACTGATTACTTTTAACAGTAAAGGTATAGCTATTATTTGTTCATAAAAATACAGAATATGTGTCTAAAAATAGGAACGTGGTATAAAGTTATGATGTAGCAGTTTATATCAAACTGTTATCAAGCATCGCACATAAAGTACGCAATTACAATTATCAAGGGGAACAAAATACTACGCAAATGGGGAATAAATAAAAAAAAACAGTTGAAATAAAAGACAAAGTACTTTTTATAGTAAAAAAAAAAAAACTACGGAATAAGTAGGGGAGTCGATTATAATAGGCGCAACGGATTTGAATTCTCTAAAAAAGTTTTTATGTAAGAAGCCCAAATGTAAAAACGATTATTGGAAAAACAACCGCTTAGAAAAACATTGATAAAAACGATGTCTCGTTTAGTAAGAATTAAAGACGTTTGTACTGGTAATATTACGACAACGAAAAATCGATAGAAATGTTAACTTCGTGTTTAATACACAAATAAAAGAATCGACCATTTGAAATAATGGGAAATAGGCAAAAATAAGTATAATCAATGAACTATTTATGGAAAAAAATAAAAATACTAAATTAGCGTTCCGACAGAAGGAATCGACTTTCCAATGATATTTTATACTCATACGATTATAGCGATGGAAACCGTGTATAGAACATTTCCATGATATAACATTTGGTGACCAAAGTTTAGTTAAAAGCGCTTTTTGTGCTCAAAGATATCGGTTGGAACGCCATGGAAAATTGTTTTATATTGTCATATTTAATTCAAGTTTGCTACTCGTCTACGTTTTGTTTCGAAAGAATTTCAGATATTCAGACGAAGCACTTTGGAAACTCAAAAGGTCAATAGAACAAACTCGTCATAGTATTTGGAAATCGTAAAATTTTACCAAATGTCAATGTCGTTCTGATGGGGTTTCAGATGTTTCAAATAGATTGAAGTTCATTGTTTAAATTTTCAAACAGCCGGAAGTTCCATACACAGTTGCCGATATCTTCATATTTGCTGCGTTCTTGAATATTATTATGTTCTAACGAAATTCTATTTTGTAGTCTCGCGGGACGAAGTGATTTCAATTTTTCTCTTATCGTCATGATTTGTCATTCAATAGCTTTTTTATTTTATAAAATCGATTTTTATATGAACGTTGAGTAATTTCTCGATCGAAAAGAGTTCACTTTTATCATCACTTCCACCATGCGTTACAGGTGTAGAGTATAGAGCAAAATAAAAACCGAACAATCTTCGAATCCCATTGTGTGAAATCGAATTATTAAATACATATAATTATTACCAACTTTATATTAAATGTCGTTTTATTATATACTTTTAAAAACTACATCAAACGATACCGGTTGAGTTTTTGCAGAGAACGCATCTGAAAACGTAACCGTCACGCGCTCTACACCGTAAAATCGGTCGCAATGAAACGTGATACGGAGCACGCGATCGTGGCTTTTGTCCGCGGTGAAGTAGTTGTACTCGCTGGTTACCTCGTTACCGCGTTCTCGCGGTGTATAGTTGTTCGCTTTCGCTTTTCACAGGAATACGACAGTCCGGCGATGATTTCAAACAGCGGCCAAATAAGGGGAGGGAAGGGAGAAACAAAGAACTAAATTCGATGATATTGTTTGCCTCGGGGGTGCTCGTCCACAAGTGAGCCAAACTCGATCGCGTTCCATTTTATCGCGACGTGAATCAATCGACGAAACTATAGACGTGACGGGGGCAACGAAACGCACTGGTTTAAAACGAAAAATGTTTAATTATTACGAAAAAAATTTGCACACTGAATACTATTTGGATGCAGAAGGTGTACAATACGTTGTAACGGCTCGTCGTCCAAGCTGTAATTAGTGTAGATCAGGATGACAAATGGGCACACAAGCTTCAAGCTTATCAGGTGGACTATTTTCGTTACCCACCTGCATGAAAAACTTCTGCAACATATCAATGCATTTTTTAGCCTCTCTAGCCACCGGTGGGTCAGTATTTAGGTCATTGTCTTCTTCTTCATCTTCTTATGCATCCGACTTCCTTTTTTTCAAATATGTTTAGTACCTACTACAAGTTCACAAACGCCTTTGTTAACACCAAAGCAAGGAACATTTTCACCAATATTTTTGAACTCGTTGTGGTTTTAAACGGGCAAAAATTGTTCCTTAAATTCGTAGTAAGAAAATCCACAACGATCGAAACAATAATTGATCACAGTTATGCAGTTGATTTCTCGCCCGCTCTCGGATACGAACTGTACGACTTGCTGTAAGCTTATTTTGCCACACATTCGGTCAGCGGTTGCGGATGAATCAAACTGATTTTCCTCCATATTTTCGCGAATACAATTGACAGGGTTCATTCCATACCACCTAAGCCGAACCGAGTGCCCGTGTTATGCGGTTTTTTTTTTAACCCCGTTAATATATACACAATTGAAATCGGTACGAGACCATTTCGCCCGTATTGACCGCAGGCCCAACACGTTAGGCGGAATCCACTATATTTCCACTTTTGGTTTAATCTTCTACGCGTCGACGGTCTCAACGTTTCGGCCGGGGGGAGGCTGCGGCGCGGTATCTCGTCGCGATCTGACCCCGATAAATTATAACGAACGGCTTTAGCCGTCCGCACGCCCGCCCCCCGCTTACTCGCACGCTCAAACGACGGTACCGCCGGCACGCGATTCAAGTCCGAGCGCGAAGACGACGTAAACTTTATTTTACGGTGATGTACGACCGCCTCGGCCGGTCGCATACAGGGTGCCGGTGACGGCGGTGGTTCAAGTCAAAAAGTTCCGACTCGAAGACGATTTATCGGTTGCGCGCGCAATGCGAACGTGTACACGTGCGTACGACGCGCCCGCGACGTGATCTAAAAACACTGCGAACACTCACGTCGGCGCCCATCGTAAAAGTTTCAGGGAGAGGGGCGATTTTGTTTTTTCAAAACTTAAATCAAATGAAGGTTTTATGTCAATTCATGAGTTCTACCGAGAAGTGAAAACAAACAACTGTACATAAATAAACTATATTCAAAGAACTTCAGTGAACCTGTTAGTTTGTCTCACCGTAATATTTATTAACAAAAATAATGATGTTCTTAATGTTCACGAACTACTGTGATAAGGAAGTAAATACGACGTTCCGTATGTAATATATGCTTGCGAGTCGGCGTGGTTGTTCACCTAATCGGTACTACGGTGATAGCTTATTCCCCGCGCGCTCTACTTCAAAACTACGAGTAGTACCTTTTCGGCCGTGACGTTGCATCTGTAAGAGCTTCGCGCACATTTACGTTTGAAAAATGCACGTAATAACACCAAAATGTTCACAAGTCTCCCACCGTAGAGCCACGAATGGTAATGTTCTTCTCGCTCACGTCGTGTTTCCCGACAGCAAGCTTGTTGTTTTTAAGATTTTTTATTCTGTTTTGGAACATCCGGCAATGAAGTCAATAACTTTGTATACGTACGTTCGAGTAATTTATTTTTGTCAAACGAAATACGAAAGCATTTTATTAGATTGCTGATAATCTTCATAATAACTACGCAGATAGTAATAAAACTAAATGTATACATGGATATCACCTATACAATTTTTTCCTTTTCATAAGTATTGAATATTATTATCCCAACAACCTTTTGATTATAAAATAAGTATTATTTTGGTTATGTACATGCGTGTGAATAATTAGTCTTAATTATTACTGTCATTATAAATAATACAATTATTTTTAATTCATAATAATAAACACATTAGATTTTTGTTATTTTTTAACTGTTTTCAAATCATTGCAATTACATAGAAATTCAGTTTATCTAAAACTGTGACAGAATTAGGTTAAAACCATGTGTTTTTTATTTAATTTCTAATTTATCTATTCATTTTTTTTTTTAGAAACAGCTTTACGAAGCAGTGGACAAACTCCGAATATTTTACGCATAAAGTCGAATAAATCGAAGTTGACAATTGGACACGGATTATACTGAAAAATGCTAAAATATGAGCAGATGCTTAAAATAAAAATCTCCAGCGGTCAAATTCACTAATAAAATGCGATGATGTATGCGGTTGTGATCTGCGAAAAAATGAGCTATAAATGATTAACTATAACTCTCTCTTAGCTGCTTTTGATCAATTGCAAATTATTTCGATCCTCGGTCTGGGCGGTGTTACTAGTGGACATTTAATTAGAATTTAATAAACTATATTCTGCGCATGTCATTGTATATTGTTTAATATATATACAAATAAACTTCTAGCAGCCCGACTGGCGGTGTGCACGGAAACGCGTTGTTGACCGTGATTATGCAGCGGACATCGTTGGTCGGGAATAAACGTGACGGCAGTGACACGAGATATTTTTTTTTATCGTTCCAAATCAGTCGAAAACCGAAGGGAATTCGTCCGACGTCGAGTCGTAAAAGCGTTTCGACAAATTACGTTACGAACAACGACGGCGCTTTTTATTTACCCCGAGAAAATGTTCATTCTAAAAACAGGCGCGTATTGACCCGAATATTTTCCCGAACAGTAAAGGCACTTTTCGGGGAAAAATCGAACGAAAATGCGAATATTACGTTTATAGAGCAATACATAACAAGCCGCAAATCACGTATATCGGAGAAAACTTGCACGGTCGGCTTTGCGAAATATGCGTGGTGTACACCGCGCCGCTCTCGGAGATCGTTTCGCAGCCGTTCTTCGCTCGCGCTATTCGATTCGAACGATGATCGATTTTCTTATGGTTTGGTGTTAAAGGAAAATTCAAAGTGATTTTTTACTAGTTAATCGTTCGGTTGTTCGCGGCTTAAATCTACAGCACGTTCGAACCATTCACAGCACGGGACTACCATGGTATTCGTAGTATTTGCACGGTGTCATTCTCTCCGTGTCGTCGCGACGAAGCCTTTTGCCGCGAACACCGCTCGTCTTCTACCGTCGAACCAATGCCATCCTTAGGATTTGCGAGGCCCAGGGCAAAAATACTTTAAACACCTTTTAGGTATTAAATCATCTATCTATAAACGTATTATTATTATGACATTAATAATTCTTAGCACACAAAAAATTTGGTAGGTACCTCAGACACCACGACGAAAATAAAACCAATTTTACTACTTTTTTCAAACGCGAGGCCCCAAATTTAAGCAAAAAGCGCGAGGCCCAGGGCCTGGGCC
The DNA here is from genome assembly GCA_949715065.1 of Periphyllus acericola. NCBI lineage: Eukaryota > Metazoa > Arthropoda > Insecta > Hemiptera > Aphididae > Periphyllus > Periphyllus acericola. The sequence continues at coordinate 9,880,728 of OX454272.1, forward strand.
CTGCTTACCCCCCCTAAGGGTGGTCTTGCGTCGAACACAACGTTTTTTGCCTCGACGAGTATTTTGAAAACGAACAGACGAACAATATAATCGGCGTCCCACACTTCTACGCCGTGGACTTGCATATCACTATAACGGTGGTGACATAATACACAGGGTTTGTCAAACGTGTGTTGTTCGCATGGCCTTGTAATGAACACGGGTCGATAGTATACAGAATTTCGGATAAACAAAAAATGTCTCTGTTTTAAATTGTACCTACGGTATTTCGAAATTCTATATGATCGACCCTCAATCATTAAAAACCACCCTAGTCTTACTCTCTGTAAGATTCTTATCGTTTCGAGTACGACTTCCGAAAAACGTACCGACCAGCACAATATTATACGTAATAGAGGAACGTATACAGTTTTCTGACGACTTACTCAAAGGCCACCGCGTAGAGATGTAAGATGTATGTCTTGAACAATCAATGGGATTCATGAGTTTTTTACGACATTCACGTTTCGAAATACGCGAACGGCTATGGATCATCGACCTGCGTGTACCGTGCGATGATCAAGAATTCACCGGGTATTTCTGATGGGAAAATGCCGGTCCACTCGTGTACACTTCCAGGGTACTTCTCTTTGGGGGGGGGGGGAACGCCGACGGAATACGAGCAAACGACTTCGCACGTGGTCTAATCTCGAAGACATTAATTTCAGTTTCTGCGCCATGTCGTCGTGGAATGCGCATGTTCCCGAATCGTATACGGTGTTTCGTTATCTTTTTCGTACGTTAAAAAATGCTAAACTGTTAATAATATTTAGTTCCACTACATATGATTCGATACTAAATCATTTTTTGGTCTTATTTTAACGGGGCTGACCCAATGCTTATGATGTTTTTTCCCTTAAACCACGTTCGTTTAAAAAAAGTGTAATACAGTTTATTATGATGGCTATAATCATTATTTTTCCAAGCTTAATGCAGTGAAAGGGTGAGAATACGCGGTGGAAAAAATTTACTGCCATTTTGCCAGCCGCTTTATGACCTTCGGTTATAATTTAAACTATTTTTATTTATTTTTTTTTTTTAACAAATTATTATGGAATATTTAAATAATTGATTAAAACTTAGCACATTTTTATTAAAATAAATATATAGAACAACAAATAAAATGAAATGAAAGAATTCAAATTTAAATAATTTTTCCATCAAGAAAACATTTCTTTAATTTATTAATGATAAACGTTTTAGTAATGGAGATTGTAAGTTTAATGAGTTGACAAAGAAATATATTTTATTAGAAATTCTTTCATTGTTTACTATTATCTAAAATATATTGAAAGAGAATATTGTGTATATAAAATCTTTTTGTACATTTATGATGTTATTACATTTATTTATCCTGATGTTATAATGAACATGCATTTCTTCCAATAAATATTTTATAGAAACATTATTTTGATAATTTATTCTTTGTTTACATCAAAAGTAATTACACGGTTTATTTTCTAATACATGTTTTAATTTAAACTACCTAATAGCAATTTCAAACTCATATACACAGAATACATTTCTGAAATTAAATATATATCAAATTATTTCAAATTCCAATTTCGAATACATGTTTTAGAAAATCATAATTTAATTAATTTTGATATAAACAAAAACTAAGAAATGTTAAATAATCAAAATAATGTTTATATTAATTCTTTGTTGGAAGAATATATTACTATGTTTTTGGAGCAATTACAAATGATTTTTCGAAAATCACATTTTTAATAGTAAAAACAACTTTGGGCTCTGAGCTGGATGAATACATTATTCAATTTCCGATAACTTAGGAAATATTTAATTATATTTAATACATCGATTGTAGCAATCGTTAATTAATAACATTATAATATACGACAATTTTGCGTTTTTTCAGCCGAAACATTTTTTTCTTACATCCAAGTAGTAATACACATCTTATCTAACATAGTAAAATATCTTCCGGGTGAGGCAGGGTAATTCATCTAGTTGTACTATATAATACACATCGATTATAATATCGGAGAAGGAACATTTACATAATTTGTCATTTATATTCCGACACTGGTAGAACACGTTTTCTTTCCTTTTTTTCTACTCGTCCGGAAACTTTTGCGTCTCACTCGTACTCGAGTGTTGGGCCATCTATACAACCTTTCCCACCGGAATTTACACAGAGCGATATATCCCGAGTTAATAGAAATAATCAAATAATGTTTTTTTTTTTTATGAGCATCACTGGGCAAAGAAAAATAGCTGATAATAGATTGGTAAAAATAATTGTATTATTAAAAAATTAACTTTTCATTTTATATCTTTTATACATTTCGAAGATTATACATAATTTCTTTGTAAACTAAAACAGTTACTAAAAAACATGAATCCAATGAAAACTGAAATTCTAACCTTTCAAATTTTCAAAAAAAGAAGCCCTATAGAATGATTATCTTTGAAATGTACAAAAGTTATAAAATAAAAAGTTAATTTTTATTAATCTTATAACAAATTCATGAAACTATTGTAAACAAATATGCTTTTATCAAGGGAAACTCGAAAAAAAAAAAACAGAATGAGTCTATCTTTTTTAATAACACGGGATATATCGTTTGTGTTGATCTCGTTGGGATACCCTGTGTGTTATAATTATTATGTATTTTTCACTAGAGAGAACGTTTTATGATATCAGAAGGTCAATATTTTCTGTCTCGCAAGTAAATTGGAAATTTTGCTTAAGGGGCCTGGTGCCGGTAATATTTTATATGTAAAATACCGCCGGAGCTTAGAGTATGAAATTTGGTCGGCAGTTTCTTTTTATATTACGGAGTCCCCTTGAGAAAAGATTTTCCGAAATTCAACTCCTTCCGAGGATAAAAGGGGTGAAAGGGGTAATAATGAATAAAAAATTCACCCGGCCGGAACCGCCGGAGCTTTGAGTATGAAATTTGGTGGACAGTTTCTTTTTATATAACGGAGTGCAATAAGAAAGGATTTTCAAAAATGTTGCGTTTTAGTGGAGTAATTAACAATTATAATTATTCACCGCCAATACGTATATTGTGTGGCACAGCGGCCCGCAGGTTTCCAGCTACCTGCGACCTATCATTTTTGTCCGTCGTCGTCGTCGTGTTGATAAAGTCGGTCCCACACGACCGTGTTTCGGCGAATAATCGTCAATCGTGCTGCTTTACACAATTAAGGTCCTTTCACACATATCCGATCCGGGTCCGTTCCGAGTCCGATCCGTCAAGGCATCCGTTAATTCGGAAGTATAAACTTGCTGTTTTCTAGTGCATATGTTCACACACGTCCGATCCGAGTCCGATCCGAGCTTTCCGAGCTCTATCCGACTAAAAAAATATTGTCAGTGACCGATTTTCGTCCGATTTTTCGTCCGAGCTTGGTCGGTTTTTGACGGAATGATGTCGGATCGGACATGTATGAACACGTTTCGACTGGTGTGTTCAGCATACTACGAAATTTATTATAGTGGCTTACGTTTGTTGTCAATATTCATTTTGTCATACGACACTGTCAAGTACATTTCATCATGGACTTTCTTCATCAAGCATAAGTGCTATTATAATTAATTCTTCATCGCTAAATTCAGTCATGATAAAAATTCAAAAGCACATTGACTAGATCAACATCTGTTTCATTCAACAACAGCATATGAACTGTTTAAATAGGTAAAATAAGTAAAATGACGGACTCGACTCGGAACGCTAAAAATCGGAACGGACTCGGATCGGATATGTGTGAATACAGTCCCCTGAAACTACTCGGAACGCTAAAAATCGGAACGGACTCGGATCGGATATGTGTGAAAGGACCTTTAATCGTATAGTCGGGGCAGAACGAATTTCCGATAACGATGCGATAGTATCATGATGAGCGGAAGGTGGCGGTACGAAGTCCGACCACACTCACACTAATAATCTTTAACACACTGACACACACACACTGTCCAAAAGTCGCCGTACAATATGTGATTCAAGTTGCCTATTTTATGCTCCTTAATAAATAGCCGGCACCAGGCCCCTTAATATTAATATGATCTCGATAGGACACTCGGGCGAGAGTTTTTCGCGCACTTTTCCGTAAATAGAAAACGCACTAGCCCCTATAGTGACTTATCACGCGCTAGCCCTACACCACCCGGGTCAATAATTGTGATAGCAGGAAATAATATTGTTCGAGGATTTTTTATTTTTTTAAACAAACTCTCAAATTAATTTCTACGAATTGTATATTGGATATATTATGCTGATCCGACACCGATGTTGGAAATAATCTAGACTTGTACTGTCTATTTTTATAAAAAAAAAAAATGTTAATCCCGGCGTTCCGTACGGATAGTGTTATATATTGTAAAAATATTATGCAATTAATCGACACGATATCGGTACATTATTACTTACTGTGGACAAGGAGGGTTATTCCGTTTCGCACAAAATTCAAAATTCTTTACGTTCCCGTTCCCGAATTAGATTTTCGTTCAAATACTTTTTCATTTCATATTTTCACCACACGGTTACTGCACGCTCATTGTTGTTCACATATTTCATCACGACGTGATATCAATCACCTACACGATACGACGTAAACTGTTCACTTTTAAAACTGCACGCTCGTCGAGTATAATACACTAAAGTGTAGGTTGACCCGTTGTTTGAAAAATAGTACGTTTTTACGGCAAAAATACTTAATAAAACTTAATAAAATATTGATATAGTTTACCACGTAATAATGTCACTATTTCAATAGTGTATCGCGTTCGACTAAAAGTCCTCATGGATCACACTCGATGAACCAAAAATCGAGATGCGAACATTCGTTAAGATGTTTAGCAGCATTTCCATAGGAACTAAAATTTATACTTTCTAATACTGCATGTCGTTGAAGATTGTATATGGACGGTAAATCAAAAATTATTTTGTTTCCTTTTTAATTTTTATACAGTGAGATCCAAAACAGCAGATGCCGAAAAAAAAATGTAACTTTGTTTTCAATTTTAATTTTACCCATGTCCAGCATGCTTGATCTTAAACTTTAAAGCTATACTTTTGTTGTATGACTTATTCATAGAGAACCATGTGAACGAAATAAATTTTATTTTATTTTGTACATCAAGACTTATAATCGTAATTTAAAATGATTGTAACTGAAATATTCACAAAAGTGCTGTATTCAATGATAAACATTAATCGTCTTTTCAGTTCTTAGTATTAGGCAATAGCAATATTTTTAGTAAGCATTATAAGTAAGTTTTTTCAATAGTATTCTTCAAAAAATTAATTTTTTGATATAATTTGAGTTATTTATTCAACATACATTATTAGGACTTCGTGTATACACCATTGTTATCAGCGTTTAGATTGTATTTTATAATTTATATAGAATTATAAAATTTCAAAATTACAAAAAAATTAATTATGTTTTAACTAGGTATTCATTTTGATTGTTTTTTTTAATTGTTTTCTTGTACATTGATCATTCATTCGTAAATTATTATGATATAGTAAACGCATAGGTTGATGATACTATGATTTGTTTTGTTAAGCTCACGGCGATGACCTAGTAGTACCGTAATAAAGTCATAGCGTTTTTCAATGTTTAAATAAAATAATCCAAATTGATTAAATCGTAAGAGAAAGTTGGTCGTGTTCGATCAAAACATAGCACATAACACACACAATTTTAGGAAGCAAAAGTAAGGCACGTAAACTATTTTCGTTCGAGTACGAATCGCACAACTACATCGAGTTTTATTATAAACTTATAGTCGTCAGAAACATTTACTGGATTTATAAAACGTAATAGTCTTAAAAACACTACGCTTCTATGGATTATTTTATGTTGCAGACGCCATATGCTGTTACGTTTTGGATGAGTGACCACGTGAGATTTCTAGTCCTACCATTTGACATAAGCCGGGGCTCGGTAATAACGGGAGGGTTAAATCTCGTAAAACGCATCGGGTCCGTTCGTTTTCCCGTTGAAAATGCTCAAACATGTTAAGGATTTCTATAAAAATGTTTTCTATTCTCCTTTTATTTTTATATATTTTATACACCTATGCCAACTGTTTCTTTCTAAAACATAAATTTCTCTTATAATATTTGTTCTTAAAATTAAATAAAAAACTATATTATAGAATATTTATCATGTCTGTACACACATACAAGAAGTTCTGACTGGCTGAATGACTGATTCATAATCAACGCACAGCCTAAACTATAATAGCTAGCGGTTATAAATGTTCAGTGTATGCTTAGTAGGTATATTGAGTATCGGTGTGTAATGAGAAAACCGAAAGGAGTTTGAAACATGTTGATTGTAAAGGTGTTAAAATGGGCAAAAAACAAAAAAAAGTATCCATGATTTTGGAAAAAAAAATAAAATTTGTATGTTGATTCGTGGGTTACCTTGGTAACACGGATGAACAAAAAATTTAAGGCGATGCATTGGTTTAAAGGAAATCACTATCTGTAATTTAATAGTATAGAATATAATATGAAATTTCTATAACAACCATCAATTTATTGGTATTTTGCACGGGAGTCGGTTTCAAACCTTCTATATATTTCTCCATATTTAATGAGGATTCGAATGAGAACGGCATAACGACAAGAGTGGCGAAGGTACTACAGAATTTCAAAATAATTATTTGGGATAAGTGTACGGTGGCGCATAAACGAGCATTGGAGGTACTCGATCAGTAATAATTCCATGATTCAACGGCTGCTGATGAAATTAACGCTTGCTTGAAATCATCGAATTTCTGAATGCAGGTACGTGAATACTCACAATTAATTAACAAATATGGGAGTCGCGTTACAGAAACACGAGTTGTTGGAAGTATTTTCCAAGTTTTAATTAGACATTGACAATAGAAAAATTTTGTCAATTCACATCGTCGAAAGAATAATTGATTACGAAAGTGTTCTTAAATATTGGTGAAAACTACAAAAACCATAAAACAATCATTACCATTATCATAGTGACAGCGTACCTTTTTATTTTGTTTTATTTTGAATGCTGAATTAATTTTATAGTTTACAGGGAAGTTTTGAATAAAAGAATAAAGTGTTGATCTTGTGAATAATTTACTCTCGAATTTTTGATATTTATAAATATATGTAAACGTTCATATAATGTACCTGGATAATTACAGGAGAGCCTAGGAAAAGACAAAAAAAATAAACAAATTACATTTTAATGAGACAGAATTGTAGAAAATTGAAAATAAAAAATTCAAAAGATAAATGCCAAATGTAAACATTTAACCAAGACAATGTAAAAAAATAATGATTTGTTAAAGCACAAATTATAGTTAATAGTAATAGTTAATAACTTTTGTCGTTGAAAAAAAAAATATAAAAAAAATAACTTTTATATCAATGTAATTTTATTTAATTGATACTATTTTTAACTTATTGTTGTTATATAGGTTACGTAGGTTTAACACAATAAAGCTTCTTACGGAAGTTGAAGTAAACAAAACTTATGTTACAACAATTTTATCCGACACGACAGCGAACTATATTCTATAATCGATTGTAGCATGTATGAAAGACAATTTTAAAGTCATGAAGTTACACTAGTAAACGATTATCAATATAAGTTTTTAATTTTTGTGACGCACCCAGAGAAATACCTATTATATGAAATGAAAAACGTATATAAAACTGAGAAAAAGTATAAGAGTTACAAAATTGAAATTATTTTCAAAATATACGGGTTGTAAATAAAACAAGTGGTTCTTAAGAAAATACCTTTTAAACAAGCTATACCTACTACTCTTGGGATGTTATCTATTTATACATTTTTTAAATAATAAATATATGTTATTTAAAATACAAAAATCTTAGCTTTTTGATTTTTAAATTTAGCAATGATTATAAAACTTGAAAACTAACAAAAGTCAAAAAAGATTTTTTCAATACCACAATGTTTTCGACCGCTTATGAAAGTCTGATTGAAAATCAAATACAAAACGTTTAATTGGTTATAATAAATATCTAGTTTCAATTTGAGATCGAGGCTCTAGTGAAAAGAAAGCTTTAGAACGAGCGCAGTTATTAATTTTCAAATCAAACTGATTGAAGTGCTAATTGTATCTCTCGAATTTTTATAATTACCAGTTTAATGATAATAATTGAGTACACTTATAATTGTTGATAAGTAATATAAAACCACGTCTTACAGGTTTGCCATTGCAAATATATTTATGAAAACAAGTAAAGATTTTTAGGTTAACAAGAATAAAAAAAGAGAAATAAAAAAAACAAACAACTACCGTTTGGTACACGATTTCCTTACGACTTTAAAACTAATTGTAAACAATATAAAATAATAACTCCTACGATAACGTGTTGAAATGCGTAAATTTTGTTTTTTTTTCAGCAATTCAAATCCAACGGGTCAAACCACGATTGACTAGACGTAGATTATTCTGAACATTTTATGATGTTTAATCGTATAGGTATTTTAAAAGTATTGGGCGTGTACTAAAGCGTCACAAGTGGGTTTTATAGTCACAATAAAATGTGTAACAGCTACTCGTACATTATAATAAGGCGTCAAAATATTTGGGTACGCAGCACAAGACGGGAAACGCGTCGTACACTTGTTCCGACGCTCGTGGAACTATACTAATTGGGCGGGCGTAATACGTATTGTATTTTAAAAGAATAAAATTAATTTATCGACGTCAACTGATACAGTATGTTTCCAGGCACACGATGCGCGCTTCTCAACGTGTCTTTCGGTGTGCACAGGAATAGTGCTACTAGTCGTCCCGTGCGCATACTTCCGGTAAACATTTTCCTCGGATATCTATGTTTTCCGTAAGTCCGCGATATCATAGGTATGTGCTACTCACAAAAGGTATTAACTATTTCCGTTGTTCACGCGTGTGCTTCTCGAAAAGTTTATTACTTATTCCAATGACGCGCGAAACGTACGGTGCTGTCAATATTTCGTAACGAATTTCGCGCGTTCCGTAGGGAGTACTTCCGTGCAGCAAACGTCTTAAGATCAACATATCACAACCTTACAATACATATTTGTTACATAAATCATAGTTTGTCGCGAACATTTTCAGACCTACACACTGATACGTCTCATCCAAGCCGAGTCGCTCATCGATTTCGTATTGAAACGGTTTCAGGGCGAAATATCGTTCTCGGCGTTTCGGTACGTTTGCGGCACAATCATCGCCCACCGAAAAAGGGTTGATTACGGTAGTGTTTCGACGATACGTATCGTACGTGTTGCGCACGCGCGTATGCGTGATAAAATCATAACGACGATATACGTGATCGAATGATTTGAGTCCGGTCATCACGCAGCAGTAATGTAAAATGCTAAAACTCAATGTTCCTTATCTTCAGGCGGAAAAGTGTTGCCAACCGACTCCATATCCGGTGGGGTCGAGGAGAAGCATCAGCATCCGATATAACAATAAATTTCCGGTCCACCGATTTTCGTGAATGAGTTGTGAAATACTTTTTCTTCGCCCCTACGGTGAGAGGAAGACGAGGGAAGGATGGTCCCTTTTGAAAGCGGGGAAAAAAATAAATGCAAGAATGTTTGATGTATTTTTTAGAATATTTCTCCACCCTCTCTTTATTTCTCGCCCGCACGTTTTGCACAGGCCTGACAAGTTCCATGTCCTTTTTCCTGCTCAATGATCGGGTTCTTTTCATATTATCAGGACTGAATTCCACGGGGAAAACTATTTCAACAGCAGTGCTCGTATGAGGAACACGTTGCTGCGTGTATCGTCTTGCAAGAATTCGCCATTCAACTGAACGAGATTGCATTAAAAGTCCCCAGTGAGAAAATTCGTGTTTTCCTACCCCCGGTGTATTTTACCGAGTAAAAATATACGTACCGTCAACCTTATATTTCTGCTGTGTTACACGAGCACGTGTCGCATTTGTGACCCGGTGATTCGTCATTGATTAAAATTTATTTGTCGTTCGTCAATCACGAAATCAATGTGCACGCGAAATCCTAGTCGAGTGATATGCTTGTTCGAGGGCACACGAATTTTATTCGGTGCGTACGGCGCGATCTTATAATAATTTATTAATATGGATATGCATTGGACGGTATGGATATACCTACTAATCATAGAGATGTGTTGATACTTTTTTTTCAATTTAAAATATGTACAATCGAACAATAAGTGAACATGATGTGACGAATATGATTGATATGTCTAACTTGATTGGGAAACAGGCCCTTTTGCAACACCCTCATTTAATTTATGATGACAGAGTCATTTTGCAGCAACAAGTCACGAGACCAGTTTCAAGTTTTGAAACTTACCGGTGTACCTATCACGTAATTCGATTTATTATAGAAGCCGCATACATATAGTATGATACGCGTGTAACTGACGAGACAAAAATTAATGCCTGTCTCGCGCTTGTTTAAGTTTTATACGTATATAGGAATACGAATTGAACGTGTTGAATCCGGAAAAGTGAGTGACACAAATTATACGATACTACGATGTTTGTTCTGGATCAAAAATGTAATTGTATCTGTACAGCAGTCGACAACTATAAAATGCGCATCATTAATATAATAACGTGGACGGTGCTACAGCACGTAGTACTTTTAATCCGACAGCACGATGTATTGTAGTTGAAATGAGTCTCGTATAAGTTGAAGACTTTTTCGGATTAAAGACAAGTGCGCCGTTACGAATGCGATTAGTGAAGCACCGGTCGTTTGAATAAGGGTGGGGCGGCATTATATTAATATCGCTTGTCATTAGCCATCGTATTCATTCCATATTTCGCAACGTTTATCAATCCACTTAGTGTATTATTTGTATCACCATCCTCGACAAAATGAACTCTCCTCAATTACACACCAGTGACGTCCCCATCAATTACAATAATCTGTAGCTCATTATCACATCGTTGTACATTAACTGTGTAAAGGTCTACACGCTGTCACCTTAGATCGTACATGGGATTGGATTGTATAAAATACAATCGAAAAGCATAGCGCCAACCTTAATTATTGGTCCCCGATGCCACCACAAGGCATTCGCGTTTATTGTACCGCGCTATCTACAACGCATGCGCAGTAGAGACACTGGGGGCCAACTTCTATGCTTCGCACACCGCCTGTACGCGTGATACGGACTTACTGCTCTGTCCGCAGTGTACGCGATCAAAGATTGTCACTCTCATCGGATTTTCAGTCCGTGGCTATTATTACATTCATTATTTTTCCAGCCTTTAAGTGTGATTCGTATTGTGCTGTCTTCAAATATAGTTTTTACTCTAATCGATTTACGCTACACGTATCGATGTACAATTATCGTCGAGCCGTGATGCTCAGTTTAGCTCATTGAAATAAAAACAATCGTGAATAGCTCGTTGTCGCGACGCACAGTGGGATATTTTCATAAAAACCCGGCCAAAATATAAAGACTAATTAAAAATTAATTTTCTTTAGTTTATTTAATTATTTATTACATGTCATATGACTTCAATAATATTATTTTACAGATATCATAAAAATTAAATTTTAAGTTACATTTTTGTTGAATTTATTGACTCGGCGACGTGGAAGCTACTAATATTTCACTACTAATATCTGACTCTGTTTTTATTGTTTCTATTGTTTTAATGTTGATGTCTGGATGCAAAATCATTTCCAATACTTCTGGATGAATATGTTTAGTTTTTTTTTGCGGTAGTTGACTAAGACTGGATATAAATGTATCAGAACTTACTAAAAGTCTATTAAAAACATCCTCTAAATTTTTAATTCTAGAACATTTTCTTGAAAATCGTTCTCTATAATTTTTTATATCCTTATTTCTAGCTTCTTTTGATTCTTCCGAAAATTGACCGATTGGTAATATTGAGAGTGCCTCAATTATTTGAGTTCCATGAATTAATATTTTGTGAACTGATGTTGGCATGTTATACCAAGGATACTTGTCGACAAATTTTTGTGCGGTCAATATACAGTAACTTTTACACTTCATCAAATCTATATTGTATCCACTAGATATTGTTAGTAATACTATTTTAAAGCGATTAATAATTACAATATCTACTCCAGTAATAGATGACGACATTTCTGTATTTTCAAAAAAACGCCTTGCTGAGTATCCGTCATTTGATGTTCCATATCCACATTTAGGAATATCAACCAGTAGTCCTAATTTAAATTTAAAATCTTCTTGAATCCTTTTTTTACTTTCCAAAACTATTCTTTTCTCTTCATCTCGCGACGTCACCATCGCCCGCGTACATCATACGTGTACCGTGTACGGTTAACGTTATCTTCCGATTATCTGATTATACGCGTTTAGCATCGCATCGCCGACGCCGCGTAAACGTTGATAATGATTTCCGTACGCAGATGGCGAACTCGAGCGGACCGGGGAGAAAAAATAAATCTTAAGCTGTTGCCCACCAAACGAATTCCCGGTGCGATGGTTTTTCCGTCATTGTGAACTAATGTGAAGTAACTGCGAACTGCACGTATCACGAGCATGCGGTTTGCTGTTTGAAAATAATACGTGCGTACCATGTACGGGGGGTGGGGGTGCAAGGTTCGCTGAGCAAATATTCGCGTTTTGGTGGTGCGCGCGTACAGCGGAAACGAAATGAAATGTTTTTCACGTGTCAAGTGTTTAGACGGATATGTCTTTGAACGGTGTGTATGCGCATAAATTAGCCGACGTTTGGAATTTTCGTCGGGACGACGAGTGTAATACAACAGCGGGCCGGAATCATCGCGTGTCTTGCCGTCGACGGTTTGATAAATTAATATTATTTCTACGTATTAATAATATTACGCATGCGTGTGTGTGTGTGTGTGTGTGTGTGTGTGTGTGTGTGTGTGTGTGTGTGTTCTACTCGACGAAGACGTATTGATAGAGTAAAATGAATTATAGTAACGAAGTGGAAGAGTGAAAAAAAAAACTCGCAACGGTTTAGAGTGTTTAGACCCTGGCGTTGAAATCGTCCGGAGTCACGGATACGCTCGCGAGGGGTGACAAGGCAGAACATGACTGAAATGTTACGATAAATCGAGAAAAATAAATCACGGTTAGAATGAAACACATCAGTTTTCCGTGTGTGCGAAAAGAAAACCGAATTACTGTGTTACACGGAGAGTTAGTCAATGGAAACGTTTTCTTATATAAGAAAAAAAAAACTGTTACATAAACTTTTAAAGGAAATGTTTTTACGGAAAATCGTTTTTTCGATTAGCATATTATCTAAGTTCCGTCCCGTTTCAACAGATGTAACTTACCGACGGAAAGCCATTATATTACGTTTCAATACCATACATAATCATTCGGAAATATATTACATAATTGTTTTCATCCCTTATCTCTATACGTTGACACTCATAGAATAAAAGGGAAAATGGGAATATCCATTTTTTAAAATGTAAATTCGATAAAAGCTTCATGTTATATCACAGTATATAATCAATTATTATCATATGTATTATTGGGAATCGGTAAATCAGAACAGTATATTGATTTGTTTCTTATTATTCTTTTATTTTAATTATTATAAAAATGATTTTTATTATATGATCAGTTCACATTATGTTTCCAAGGAAAAGGGGCAAGTTCTTCATCTTACCCCCCCCCTCCCCGCAATGAGCGCTCATGTTACCGATTTATTACCTTTGAAACAAAATGGGTTTAATGGCCACACTCCCGGTTCGTATTATACAGCCATCTGTTGTATTCCCATCAAAGTGACCCGAGAATTGATATTGTTTTACAATTGCAAACGTAAACTATCCTTCGTTTGTAAATATATTATATCTAAATACGAGTTTATATCTGATATTTATAATTAATAATAATAATAATAATAATAATAGTGGTAATAATTATGAACTGGCTCGTGAATAATACGCAAATATACGCGTATGAAAATATAAGTATATTATAATATATTATATTGCGGCAGTCGGGTAAAACTTGAAATTACTTTTGAGTCGCTCAACTTGAACAAAAATAATAAAATGTCAGAGATAACTTTTATGCCCTCGGTTTACTCCTGTGGCGCTTTTCGTATAAGTATGTATACATATAATATGAAAACAATTTAACGTTTACATTAAAAATGTCGTTCGTTTTGATATAAAGTTTTAAAAAATTTTGCAAAAAAAATTCATTGAACGATAAGTTATTATAATATCGCAATAATTCGCACAGTGTAGAGTACCCGTAATGTTTTTCTGTAGTTTTTGCGAACATTGTTGTCGGTTAGTGAAACGTTTATTTTCATCTTTTTACACCGCGTTCTTCCGTTAATTTAAATGAACAAACTTGAACCATCGATCTGCTGCGGATCGTGGTGTGGATAGTAGTGCATGTGCGTGTACGATTAACACCACGCAGTGAAAAGCAAAAATGAATAAAAATAAATAAATAGATGAACGATACGTAGAGCCGATGAAAATCGAAAAAAAATAACAAAATCAATTGAAATATTTCAAATTGAAAGTTCAATACGGATTTGCGTTCAACGAAATTATTATAATTTCAGCATAAATTAATCCGATTTGGAAGTACTTATGCAGCAGCTGTATGATACCGTACTACAAATTACTATTGTTAAAAGCAAAACCTGATTGGTTTTACGTTTGAAATGCAATAGACGTGTGTAAACAACAAATGAATATTTTAAAACGGTCGGACGGAGTATACGTATATCATGCACATCATATTATATGATGGAGATGGTAATTTCAATGTAGGTAGTTAATAGGTTTGATAAAAGTTATCGGTGTGTGACGTTGTATTAATTGATTTTCGGAAAACACTGATTCCATCCCCGTAAAGTTGAAGCGAAAAAAATCCAAATAATACCGGCATTCTATAGGTACCGACGTGTCGATTTTGTGCTTGGGTTTTGATCGTTGTTTTCAGATCGTAAGGGATGGCGTGCGGTGAACAACGGTAAAACGACTGCAACATAACCAATAGGAAATGTAATTTAATTAAAACGTCGGCGGACCGTTAAAACTAATTATAAGTGAGGGAGCGCTGCAAGGAGTGTATAAAAACAAAAGTCCTACTGAATTTCAATAACGTTTTTTAAATTAATTGATAATCTCAGCTTTGAATAAAAAATAATTTTACTAAAAATATCCCGGTTAACGGCTATAGGAGTATTCTCTCCTCATAAACTCCCTCCTTCTCTCTCACTCTCTTTCTCTCCCCCTTATACTCAAAATACTCTTGAACATTAAATTATCTAAATTTAAGCACTATTACGGCAAAAAAAGGGGTTGGTCATTGTTGAAAAATTACCCTGTATCATACGAAAAAGAATATACTCAACGTACACACAAAATGTATTTACAGTAGCACAAAGTTGAGCAATGGCTGTTCCATACGGAATAATATCAACTATCATCATATCGTTAAAAACGCAAGGCGACGATTAAAAAATTGCAATATTTACATTGATTCAACGTTAGTTTAATAATAACTCTTTTAATTTTTCATATATATATATATATATAACTCGAAACCAATTATAGTAGTTTTTACTGCCACCAAAAAGTAGTCCAGTATAATAATATTATATTGTTTAAACTTGCACGTCTTATTTCTATCGTCTACTGAAAACACATATAATACACAATACACACGTACATATGCGGCGCCCATTAATTTTTGACAATTTGAAGATATTATATCTTCTATCAATGTTTTATTTTTTTCTATGACGAGTTTAGCCTGATTACAATATTGTTTACGGACGAGATTTGAAACATTACGTCCTGTGTCTTTGAAATTTCAAAATATTATCAAAAAATAATATAATATAATTCAATATTAATTATGTAAGACAAAAATCTTCTCGTCACGTGTCAGGTTGATGTTTGATTTTGCAGTCGTCAAAATTAACCGAAGGCAAACAAAGTTATTAACTGAAATATGTTTTAATAAATGTATTTAAGTCCATGAAGTTCGTACGACGAACATAACATAACTTTGAAAGCGTGATGTTTTACTGAAAATATATTCGATATATATACATATTTGTAATCTTAATTTTAGAACGCGACAGTGGCGGCTCGTTTCGGAGTAACCTTGTTCTAGTGCGTTCATATATACATAGATGAAATATATAGAGCCAAACAATATAACATATAGTAGGTGTACGGTGAACAACAATGTGTGCTATGGAAACGATTTAAGCGCGTAAACATTCGACCTATTCTTATAAGTCGTGAGAGAAATGTTAATTCCACAACTTTCTCCGGAATAAAACAAGTCACTATGTATTTTAAATAAACGATATCAATCGTGACGGTACGGACTAATTTTGTTACTACTCAACGTCAATGCAATAGTAAGACGAATGATTCGTAACGAAAATAGTGTTGACGTCAACAAACGTAAGGTATATTTATCTTCACGTGAGCAAAAATAAATAAAAGCTCATTACAATGCTCTAGAGAGCATCGAGCAGCTGAATACTGGGAGTCGCATGGAGACACTGCAGTTCACAATGAAACTAGAATGTCTTATCCGTGTATTTTGGTGAGCTAAGTTGTACCCGACGATGTAGTTAAATTATTTTATGAACCTCAAGAAAAAGCGTATTGCGTACTTCGGTCTTTGAATTTATATTATTGATGGATTGAAGGATGAATAAACACAGATAAAGATAGACGGGCGGACTGATAGAGAAATTATCATGAAATGGTTTTTGAATGTAATACACATTGTATAAAAAACATATTTTAACGACGTATATAATGCACGTGTGAACGGCAATCGAACCCTGTCGTAATTGTATCTAATTGCTTCCCCGGGACTGTTTTCAACACAAATTAAAACATTGTTACATCTTCAAATCGCACAGTATTTTACCAACCAACTGCGAAAAGCTAATTTAAAAACGTTGGTGTGAAGTTACTCGGACCCCGCGTAGATTGGCGTACTCGTTGCACGGGTGGACAGATTGTAACGCGCCGGCACTGCTGGCAGAGTAAAAAACCTTGTATACAATTTCGTGAAATCAAATAAATAATACGCGCGAGCGGTAAACAAAAGCCACGGCGGATAGTGTGCGTCTTGTTGTTAATCATACCACTGCGTTGTACGCCGTTCTTCTTCGTCACCACATCCTTTGTGATAGCGTTCGCCGCTAACTCCTTCATACTGCACCTCGGCGAACGAGTGTGAGCACTTTTGTGAGTGGGCGTGTTTCGTATCGTGCTCGTGTGTTTATGTGTGTGTGTGTATGTGTGTCTGTGCTAACGGTATAAATAACAGCAATATATAAACGAACAACGCCAAATCCAGGGTCATATTCCTATTACACGTATTACAATATTATGTTATATAACGTATTATATAGACGAGATTACTCACTTGCACGCATAC
Source organism: Periphyllus acericola (assembly GCA_949715065.1). Taxonomy (NCBI): domain Eukaryota; kingdom Metazoa; phylum Arthropoda; class Insecta; order Hemiptera; family Aphididae; genus Periphyllus; species Periphyllus acericola. Next base: position 9,898,168 of record OX454272.1, read on the forward strand.
ACATGCACAATACTAATTTGGTCGTAAACAATAAGTACGATTCTGAGGGATTACACTGGTGGCGGCGTGTATATACTTAAAGGGATTTCGGAGAGGCGATGCACTGCGCACGGGTCGCGACCGACGTACGTATTTTATGGTATTACACAAGTCCGGTGGCTTGCAGGACGACCGTATTTGCTGTGCTCGCGTACTTATACGCACGGTGTTCGTGTGTGCGTGCGTGCGTGAGTAAGGGCGTGCGTAACTACCGGAGGGGCTTAATTTGTTTCCTTCAAAGTTTTCCGCTCACCGGTCGCATTGTCTATCGTCGTGGGTTCCGCAGTGTTCCACCACACATCGCGATATACTGTAGTTTTATGTATAGCAAATGTATTACTTAAAAGCGCGCACGTCTCCCGCCCACGAATCGGCGTTTTCACGCTCGCGGAAACAACACGACGATGTGATTCGTGACGAACAACGCATAATTATTATCGTCGTCTGCTTCGTATATAATACGACGCGTCGTAGAAAACTTATTATCGTAATAGCATTAATATTATCGTGTATGTTGCCTAAATTAGGGAGGTTCTTGATTTGATTCAATGCAATTTTAAACGCATGTCATTAACCATAGCCAATGACAATCTATTCAACACATAGGTAATGCGCTTGTCTGGATATTCGCTTTCTTCCCTGAGGTCATTATGATACATTCATCCTATTTTGATATTCAATTTCTATGGGTTTCTACTTTCTATATGTTTTCTCATGCTCGAATAACTAGTAACGAATAGAGCACTTGCTAATGTTCTCAATCATCTACTCGCGTAAGCGTACGCACCCGTACACCGATTTACCCTCCTTCTCCGGACCACCGTTTTTAATGGTTGGGGTTTCTATAAAGGTTCAAATTCTCACCCTCTTTCATCCACTCCTACAAGTTAATCTTTAATTCCACAAAAGCCAAATCACGGCTTGAAAATCTAACAACAAGCAGGAAAATTACTATAAGATATTCAATACTTCATCTGGGTCATAACCTACTTCCGAAATATGAATTAAACCTATAGCTATATGCTATACCTTGTCATGCCAATAAATCTCTGCGACATTAAGTTTTTTTTTCTTATGGTCTCGTCAATCACCGGCAGCTGTGCTAATAGTAAAGCAATATTAGTAAATTACAACAGTGCCTACTAAATTTCTGTTACTTTAAACTCACCTAATATATATTGTTTTAAATACATTTTTATAAGGGCAATCGTTTTCAAATAGTATGCACGTATATGATTGTATTACGATTATAATTATTACGATTTCGGTATAATACTCGTCGTGTATGTTTATTTCTTCTTATATCTGTTTTATTAATATTCATTCAATGATATATTATAACTACTAATATGATATCGTACACGGCAACGATCATAATGGTATGACCAAAAGTGAAAGTTTGTTATCAAAAAAAAAATAAAATATACACGTGTATATCATCGATCCGTACTGCATGCAACATATCGTACACGATATGCTTTGAAATCCACGCGAGAGGTTCACGGAAACTTCTTACAACGTTAGAACAACAGCGTACACGAATTGCCTTTGCAAACAATGGCGACAAAAAACGCCGGATCGAAGGCTTGACAGCTATCGTCCGCGGCCAAGAGAGGTTCGTCCCGAAGAGTTCGAGTCACTACGACCGAACGCACACGCAACGGCACGGATAATAATGAAATTGACGACTCGTGCGGCGCGCCGCAGCGCTGACAAAAGGATAAACAACAATGATTATCGTTCGCGCATGGTGCACGTGGCTGTTTGAATGCGTTCCCAACGTTCTGATTGACGTGATTATGCGTAAACTAATAACGTAGCTTTTAAAAGCAATCGTTCCGAAACAATAAATTCCAAGCATCGTGTTGTTCGGTGCGAATGCGAACCGACGGCGACGCGACGAACAACGGCTATACGATTAACGGGGAATAATTAGATTGTGAAAAAAATATATATATTCGATTATTAAATTATCACCGATCACTCGTCTGTACGCGTTATGTCAACAATACACGTAACCCGAACGTTATACTATGGATAATTTTGCGTACAAACAATTGATTATTATGATTACGTGAGAGAGGCGAAAAAGATGAGAAAAAAAAAAAATGATAACAGTAAACAAAAAGATGGTCGACGTTACGACGATATGTTATGTTATAAATATACATCGTATCGGGGAAGAGTTAAGTGTTTGGTAAGTCTTACGTTTATTTTTGTTTGCCTGGTGCACGTGTCACGGACAACAACGGGTCCGAACGCATCGCCACCACCGTCGCGCACTTGCTACCCCCGTGCCAACCCTCTCAGATATCGTTACGTTCAACCGCCGGACACTTCATCAAGCTTAAACGGGGCGAAGGAGTTGAACCGAAGCAGTCGGATACCGATTCCTGGGGCTTAATCCCGCCGCGTTTAGTGTATTATCCTCGTGTTATTATTTAGGCTGCAACATACCTAAAAGTCTCCATCGCGTTTCTCGAACAAACTCCGTTTAAGCGGCCCGGCTATACGGTAAATGGTATTATCGTTATTATACCCACGGCGACGGTGAGGAGGGGGGGGGAGGGGTCGTGTCGAAAATCGGTCGTCGTCCACGCAGAAATTCGTGAACCGTAGAGACGAACAACGGCGGTTGCAGCACTACGAGGTTGTGTTAAACATTATGTAATAATAATATTATAACAACAATCGTTCACAGGTGTTTGAGTACTTCCAATTTTTCGCTCTCGTACGCGGCTCCTATGCACTCCTGGTCGGTCTCCGATATCTGTATTCCAATATGTAACATGATATTAGTTATTAGTCATGATATTAGCGATATAATATTATTATGTTGATGTTTTATACATTTTTTCCCCTTAATCCTATTCAATGCTTTTCTATAGCTAACAATTAGTTTTACACTACAATTATACATTTTTCTTCCTCGACAGGTAAGATCGATGTAGTTTAGGTGCAACTAATGTAATAATATGCTCATCGACGTTTAGAATAATTAAGTTTAGTTAAGTGAACATTGAAAAATTAAATTCGAATTTGTTACGCTTTTCTTAAGGTGTTAATTTTTGAAGGTGGTCGCGAGTCACATTCTGAGCATGGTTTTACTGATAAGCTGATGGATACGCACGATCATCGATAATTATACTCGTAAATGATATCGAATAAGTCCGATGATCTCTTTATATTTATTTTTAAATTTGTGACTCAACCTAAATGTGTCTTTACGCATATTCATTTTTAAAAACGTATTTTGAGTCGATCTATGAAAATATCTAGATCTTTTTTGATAGTTTTAAGGTCAATAAGGAATATTTTTTGAGCTGTTGGAAGAGCTCTTCAACATTCAATCTGCAGACATAATATTAGAGATAAATATCAGTATCAGTTAGTTCCGCATATATTCAAACCATAACGGGTTATATCGTTATTCTGGCGCGTCTTATAGCAGCGTAAAGCGGCCTCTGTGCAGGGGTGCCATTCAAGAGCTGAAGGGGTGTGAAATTGCACCCCCATTTGTTCTATTAGCCTGTCATCAAATTGAAAAACGAGTTGCGCCGATGTTCAAGCCACCTAGAAATACTACCACGAATTCTTTAAATTTAAAATCTAAAACCTATGCCATTTGTATTCTTTTTTATTATATTTTTAGTTTTTAATGGTATCTTGTGTATATTGTATGATGATTGTATAGTATTATAATAATTTAAATTCCTTAAATAATTAAATATATGAACTTTTTTTCAGCCCATGCAATATATGCACTGTTCGATGAAATATAATACATATGTGTTTACTATGATGAATAAAAAATGGCCTGCTAAAAAAAATTGGGCATGTTCAAATGTTGTCACTTCTATTAAAAAATTTAAATTCCACCCCAGCCTCTGCGCGAATAATACGCAGCACGTGCACACCACTGTGAAATACTCCACACGGAAGGATTGTGAAAACGAGTGATTTACAATTATTTCAGATAGAAAATTAACTTTTCCCGTTATAGTCATAACTCATAAAGCTACGGATCGGGCAATTGATTTCGAAAATTATTTCTGTACTAGCACCACGAAAAAAAAACGTTCGATTAATAATTTTGCGACTTTCATCCGGTATGTTTTAATTGTTTTTCCCTATGCCAAAAGTCGAAACCGATTTACGTTGCAATAATACATCAAGTTTCTCTCGAGTTTCTTCGTCCCGATTTTATGCACAGGTGAAAACCGTTACTAAAAAAAATATTTCTCTTCGCTCTTTACACTTTTCTTAACATATTACCTCGGGCAAGGCGCGCGACGTCATTCCTACCACCGCAGTGACGGCTTGCTCGTCTTCTAAATGTCTGATCACGGAGATTCTCAGGACTCCGTTGATCCAAATGCCCTCTATATACTGGCCTTTTTCTCTGAACAGGTACATTCCTTCGCCGTGTTTGAGACCTTTGGACCACTGACCGTCGTAAACGTTTCCGTTTGCTATAACGATGACAATTATATAATTAAAAGTAATCACAACGACAATAATATAAACACTATTACACCGACGACCCAAGATGGCCGGCAATAAAAATGAAACACAAGCACCAGAAAAGCTTACACGTGTGTACGCGATGTATGACAAGAGGAGGAGAGAACATTTATTGGAGAGATTGATGCTGTGTATAGGAGAGAAAAAGCGAGAAAAAGTCTCTGATGACGGTTTTCACCACGTTAATCGTACCTACGGTGTAAAAAAATGATTTTCACCTTCAACGTACTGCCCTTTGCCGTGGAACTCGTTGTCTTGCCAATGACCACGGTACACGGTACCGTCGTTCCACCGCATGGTCCCGTAACCACATTTCGTTCTGATGCCCGACGTCGAAAAACAGCCTTCGTAAATGCCGCAATCCTCGTACCACTTTCCCTCGGCCTTTGTGACAATGGCGAAAACAACGGAAGCGATATAAAATAATGAGTTACTGATTTATTTACAACTAGCGTAAAAGTCTTTATTTAAGTAAATTATCATGTGGCTGCGGAAAGGCCCGACGGATAGTTTGGTTATCGTAATAGAGTCGAAACCAACAGCGTTTTCCGTCGGACTTTATCGATTCAGACATATATTTGAAACTCGATAGTATTATTGAATCAATCTTAGAACAACCATGAACGAACGCAAATAGTAATTAATTCAAAACAAAGTAATGTTTACTGTGGGAATCACAAAACCATTTAAAATCGACGAATTCATTGATGGTGGTATTTTCAATTTTCTGCCTTGGCTTATAAGATTATTAATAATGTAGGGGAACCAATTGTAATGAAAAAAATATTGTGTTCAATAACGATACAGAATCAAAATTAGCTGTGTCCTGTGCTCATATTTTATACTTATGAAAAACCCAACATAATATTTTAGCTGGATTATACGACTCGTAAAATTTGTATTTGACTATCCCTACATCATTTTGACAATAGCTAAGACTGTCAACCGTTTAACAATGGACCTGAAGACATATGCATTACCTGCAATAGGATACATAGTTAAGCCGCCCCTAACGCACACGGCACACCAGCCAATAGCGATCGTATTTTGAGGACATCTTCACTACTTTTAAAGGCGGAAACCTCCAAATAGCGGACTATCCGAATGACGGGCATCGATATTATTATGAAATTCAAAATATTTAAAAAATACAGATGTTTCATTTCGTTAATAGAGGTTGAAAGCAGCTATATTTTTTCTTCTACTTGTAACTTTAGCAAACGAACTTCTTCACGAGATTTTACAGAAACGGCAAAGTTATGTACCGATTTTTTGTCAAAAATTGTAAGGATTATAATTAAATTTTCTTTTTTTATGCCTCATATGAATTAAATTGAAAATTAAAAAATTAAATTATAGTTCAATTTAAAACCTAGCGCAATATCTTAAAATATTAAACATTTATCATTTATGGAATTTACCCACTCTGAATAGCGTACATTTCAGCATTTTGGTGACCGAAGAGTTAAAGTAAAGCAATATAATTTTTAAAAATTAGTAAGATGCGACGTTTATAATTACATTTTAGACATAATATGTGTACCGATTTTCCGATGGTTTGTGTGCGTTTCGACCCGAGTCCTTATACGATTTCTTAATATTAATTAATTGACCATGAATTTAATACTTACAAATCGGTTGTTGATCCACTTTCCTTCGTAAACAAATACGTAAAAGCCATCAACTTTTTTCGTTAATACGCCGTAGCCATGTCTTTTGTTCGCCAACCAATCGCCCTCGTAAATCGTTTTGTTCTTGTAAATTTTTTTCCCCTTTCCTAAACACAGGAAAAAAAACATTAGATATACAACACAGTTTAAATTAACGATTTCATCTTTGACTTGACTTGTTATTTTATCACCAATTTTATTATTTTTAACCCTTGGTAAATAAATCGTACACAAGCTGAGCCGCTTAAACTTGAACGCGAATCTGAACGGCTCAAATATAGTGTAACGTTTCACTCAAACTTGGTCGGTTCGCTTTATAGATTCATCTTATCATACAAATCAGAATCTACGATTCCTAAGCATAATAACGTAGCCTGGATCTATGTGTATAATTTTACAAATCAACCGTTCTATATGTATGTGAGTGTATTTTTTTCTCTCACTTTCATAATTGAATTACGTTCATACGATGAAAAAGTACCATTTATTTATTTATTTCGAATGAAAATATTTCGCGCACAATATTTTACGATGGATTTAATGTTTAAAAAGTTTTTACTGTCCGTACACCTATATTTATATACACAATATATAATATATAGAAGGGATGAAAAAAATGAAAAAAGGCGTTCAATGGCGTGTTTTTATTTGGCTGCAAAAATCTGATTGAAAAAAAAAATACTGTTCCAATGTGTATATATACGACCATACTTCTTGACTTATCGCAGCCCGCCACAAACCCGCGGTGCAGGGTGTTCGCTTTTGGTTAGCAACAAGTTTGTCCAATCCAATATTCACAGACACTATAGTACATTATATACCGATATGTACGTACACGCGCACACTGTATTTCAAGATCGCACGTGATTCTTTTGTCATTTCCAGCAACGTTTTCTCGTAAATCGAAACTCGAACGACCATAATACAATACATTTTAAAGTCGCAGTCGTTTGAACAACAGTAAATTTATATATATAGAGATTGCTCGTAATACTAAAGTTGGGGATTTCCTCGAAATATAGAACAAATCTAAGGCCAAGAGACGGAAAATAAATGTACTGTAGAAGTCGATGCTTATTTTCCTTTTTTTTTTAACCTAGTGCATTGTTACTTGTTATTATTTTCAAGCTAACTTCACGTATATAGGTACTAGATGTATCGTACTTAAAGTGATTACGGTCGTATATTGCAATACCGACTGCGTTTTCAATTGACCCAAACAGTATATTTAACCATCCCGTAGCTGTAACGTGATTTATTAATCCAGAAGTTTGTTTAACGCGTAATGAATGGTTACGACTTTATTTCTGTGCTTTTCATTCTAAACTTAAAATATAATATATATATATTTTTTTCATTTTATTGTATGTTATGTGTCTTTTGTTTTATTTTGTATCTTTTTTTAAAAAGCTTATATTGCCAAGCAGAATTGTCCAGCTTCGCACGGAACAGTCATGCCCGGATTATAGATTATATCTTTATTTTGGGAATTTAAACGAAGGGTCGAGAAAAAAAAACATTTGATACTTATATAGTATTGCGTTACTATAAAATAATTTATTTAGTACTAATATTATGTTTTATTATGTATACTAATCGATCGACGGACTGTTATCATGTAAATGCAGTAAGCCAGTAACGACAAAAACGTGTTTAATCGACTCCATCGCGTATTATACGATATTAACGATATTAAATAAATGTTTTCATTAACAATTACTTAATTGATAATTAATTAAAGATTTGAAGTTAGGCTGAAAACCCTTCACAGGATATATTCAATTTAAAAAAAACCGCATGACGATTGAACGAGTAGTTTTTGAGATTACTTCAGACATAAAACAGGCTCATCGATTTATACGAGTATATAAAGATTATAGTATATTATCTTATGCAATAAAAGTATAATTCTAGTGCGAAAAAAGAATATACTTGATCGGGTCATTTTTTTATTTTTCCACGATTTAAAAAAACAGAGTTATAATGAAGAGAAAGAGAAACATAAAAAAACGTTTCCCATTAAATAATAACTTTTTGACGTGTGTTCTTAGCCAATGACTATGACGCTGACTCATATATAATATGAATGTACTCGTATGTATTATGTATGTGTATAATAACTATATAGACGCAGTACTGTCTGCGGCAAACCAAGAGTTATGTGACATTTCACTAGACTCTTTCTACAAAAAAAAAACCCCACACGCCTAGGTCATCGATTTCCTTGCGCTACATTAAATGGGCCACTGTCGCATAACGCGAACATTGTATTTCTTATAATTTTAGTTTCCTGCCTAGTCGCCAAAAATCAATTTTGATGAATCAAATTCTTGGAGACTCAATTAGCTAATTTCAGGCCGAAACGCATTCCTATAGAAATAATAAATATTGATGGTTCGCGAAATGTCAAACGAAGGATACATAGTATTTCATTCAAAACATAATAATTCAATAATAAAATAATATTACGGTTCATCGCGTAAAGCGAGCCCACCTACCGTTTTATATTAGTGTCTCGTTATCATTGCGCATCGTAAACCAAACAATTATTATTGGCTTTTTATTTTTTAAACCACGGCAATTATATGCAACTATCATATTCAATCTTAACATTTGCACTGTGATAATTCCTTATGATTAAATATATTATGTTTGACTTGACATTGATTCGGACAAGTTCAATGTGTCGAGATAACAATACCGGTGTCGATAGCGGTTCAGACGAATCGTTATAGTGACTAGGTTGATTGATTGAGAATCATTTCGCAATATACAAATCGTGCTAAATACAAGGTCGGAAAAAAAACACATGACCCAAATATCGCGAATACGACACAGTTACTGCACCTACCTAACCTCGCCTAACATAAAATTACGCGAAAAATCATTAACAATACTACAAAAGACCGCAGCGTATAACGCAGTCACTGATTTTAATATCGCGTCAACTGTAAAATATATAATTATACTATTTTATTATTACATCGCAGACTTTATTAAAATTTGCAAACGTCATGCATGCAATATGTATTACTCCGTTTCCTCCGACTTAATTTATTTGCACTACAATGTTTTCCTTAGGGGTTTCTCGATGTCTAACGGTTTGTACCAAGGCTTAAAAATTCATACTTTTATGCATTTTTTTTTTTTATTATGGAGCAAAATACTCGATGTTCTTTTTCCTAGAGGTAAGGGTAGTGATCGAGTTATGTCTTACCGGCCAATCAATGTTTATTTTGAACAGCGAAAAATTATATTTTCACAATTTTCCGGCGCATGATTGCATCGATCGACTTATGCGAACTCAAAATCAACGTTAAAGATCCCTTCTTAAAATGTTATAATATCTAGGTGCCGTGTGATCTCAGGTCGAACAGTTTTTAATGCACCTACTAGATCGTTACGGTTATCTCATAGTGTGCATCATAAACGTAATGATCGGAAAAATACCCTATTCGGCAATCGTTCAAGAAATTGTCGGGAGGTATGTTGTGGAGCATAAAAAAACATTACCGCATACGGAACATAAAATATAGAGAATAATATATAATACCTAATATAGGGACATCCCCAATTGACTGTTATCAAACGAACTACAAAAGGACGGTAAACTTTGTGTGTAAGGAAATAAGACATAGGCTACAATTTAGGTGCGTGTAATGAATTGTATATCGTTGTCTAGACGATCTTATTGATAACTAAGTAATCATGGTAATGGTATCAAGGACCTAGATGAATGCAGAGAAAACTGAAGCCGAGATTCAGAATAATCAAGGAAAATAATTTAACCTAAACGTCAGAGAGGATATTAGACCGTAATACTGTAATGCTCGTTAGGCATTTCGTATACGTCAGGTTTTGTTAACCCTTTCAAATCCAAATCTTTTTTTTGTTCGTTTCAATAGTTTATTATATACAAATAAATAAAATATTTCAAAAAAATAATTGCTTTTCGACAGTTTTGAGTAGTTTTTTCGCGAAATAAGTCGTAAACGTGACCATTGGGCTTCAATGCGAATACTTTGATCACGTATTATTGCACTTAAGTTTATTATAATTGTTTACTTTTTATAATGTAAAAAATAACATAAGTTATAGTTTTAAAAAAAATAAAGATTACATAACAAAAATTAAAGTAATAAACAATAAAGAAATTATCTGAAAAAATAAATATATCTTAAGAATAAATATTTGTTTATAAACAAATAACAGATTAAAAACTTATCTTAATTGTGAAAAGACAAACCGTAATTTTGTTTTTAATTTAAATCACACTTGTTAAACATCACATGGTCCATAGGTTTTATACTAACCTCGTTGATTTGTTACAAAGTCTTATGATTTCGGGCCTTTCAACAGTTACGTAAGTTTTAAAAAAAATAATCTTTTGGTTGAATAAGACTTTTTCTTTTCCGACCGTAACCGATTTTAGTGTTAACGAGTGACCGGGCAACGTGCGTACACCGTGTAGTCGATTATATAATATTATACATGTCCGAATACAATTAACATGTGTCATTATTTACACTGCTCTCATTTAGCGGTACTCGTATTGCGGGACATGTGCTCCGCGTAAAATTCAGAGCACACTTGTAATCGCTGATTCTAATTTGAACGAAGAGTGGGATTCAGTGTTCCGGCTAATAGGAGCTAATTAGCTCTCGAACGGCCTCAGAATACTTAAAAAGTCAACTTATGACGAGTAAACGTACGCGATTCCCATATCAGTAGAAATACGCGCGATAACATAAATCGGTCGCGTGAACAGCAGCAACCCGACTACGCGTAACATCAAGCCAAGCTATACAACTTCTTAAGGATTCTTCGTAACCCATAGAAGCAAACGGTTTAACTATTTTACGTATTACCACCCTCGTGGTGATAAAGAATAGAGGTTTACGTAATGTATTTGCTCGTCTGCGGATACACGAATTGAAAGCAATCGGGGAAATTGATCATGCTAGTTTGTCTCCTACTGCGTTGCCTCTGTGAACGTTCAACGTTTAATCGCATCGTGCTCGCGTCTTCGAATTGACTACCGATTTTTTTTTTTTTTTTGACCAGTTTTTAAGTAATGGCACTTAAAGAATTGATAATTACCAGCCTTATAAAGAACCAGGGATTCCGTAACGTTTAAAGCGCAATACTTTATGCAGAGATGGAGGTGTGGTAGTTTTCTAAAATAGAAAATGTTGAGCATCATTGCAATATACCGAACGTGCTTTTACATAAATAAACATTGAATATGTCCTTATTAAACGGTTAGTCATTCCACACACGGCTATAGGGAATATTTGCGCCATTGAAATGCAAATCGACCATAAACCAATTATAGACATTTCTGCATATCATATAACACCTAGTATTCTCGCTCTGCACGATTTCATCGGCTAAAATTTCCCGGTTATAGTCGGTACATTTCGTCTAAAAATTTAGTTTTGACCAATCGTCTTAACATTGATCTGAAATCTACTAGTGGTCAAGAATGCATACGGTTCATGCGTGACACATTTGGTCTCGAACTCACCGCGGATCCTAGTTATTTCGATGACGAGAACAAACACAACTGTTCGTGCTGTATTCACATTCGTCGTCATATCGAATACCTAACCACAACGAATTACGAGTCATACTTTACTCATCATCGACCACTTTTAAGTGTTAAGTAAGTTAAATGTAAATAAATAAAAATCAATTGCCTCGTGTATGTAACAATTTGATTAAAGCAACGGCACTCATAGGAAAGTACAAACGTGAGAATGATCTGGTTCCCGGAATACCAACGGTTCATTGGTCAAGCTATTACCGACTTAAATAAAAATGTTGCCATCGTGACGTTAACATTGTTGACAATATTATACTGAATTTTTTGACGATACATTTTTTTCGATAAAATGTGTTAAACGGTTGAACCCACTTGGAAAAAAATTATTTTCTCCCACACAACAGTGGTTTTGTAAAAAAAAACAGTCGAAAACATACTTGCACGTCGTGTATACAGGAAATCCCATCGGTATTTATACAAAGCGATATTTCCCGTGTTAATAGAGATAATCGAATTCTTTTTTTTTTCATCACTGGGCAAAGGCAATTTGTTCACTATAATTACTATAAGTTCAAAAGTCAACTTTTTATTTGATAAAATTTATAAATTATGAAGATTGCTGTTTTATAGGGCTTCGTTTCCCGAACATTTTCACGGTTCAACTTTAAGACTTCCTTAAATTCTTGATTTTTAATATTTTCTTTTAGTTTACTAAGAAACGATATAAATTATAATCAACTCGTAAATTATCCGATAAGGTTTGCTTATTATATTATTTAAAATTGTGTAAATAGTGCTCTATTTTCTTGTGAACTAAAAAAAATTATAAAAAAATCAAGAAATTAATGAAACTTCTAACACGCTTATATTAGCCAACTATTGTCAACAAAATTGCCTATGCGCAGGGATGATCATAAAAAAACGCTTATAGCGCTTATCACAGTTTTCGATACTTGCTTCAATCCCGATTCTCTCGCCAAATATCGTTGATTTATTTCAAACACTTGCCCCAACTCACCTTGTTTCACGTCGTTTACCCAGTTCCCCACGTAGACACCGCGCTCATCGTGGACACCGGGATGGAATCCGTTCTTCATCGAGGACTGCACCAGTCGCTGGACTTCCGTCTGCTCGACCCTGCACCGCCTCGATGAAGGATGCGTCATGCCACCGTACGATTTGAATACACGCGATCTTCGCTACGATTTTTCGCAAACGTTCACTGTCCGGACCGTCGCGCCGCAATAATGCAACATTATCTATTTCAGTTTTTATACCGTTCCCAATAATAATTAGAGTCGCACAGCAGTTTCTTAGCAACGCGGCCCCGTGTACGTAGGTCGTTGTTGTCGTTACTGGGTCAGCTCCGCAAAAGTGTCGATTAAGCACACGAACCTCCGTGCTACGACGGCAGCGGTGTCGAGCTCAACCCTTTTATTTAAGTTTTTTTTCTTCCTCCTCGTCTACCGCGCCCGTCAGTCGCCGGTCGCGGAGACTTGATACGAACAAAAGCTGTCAATCAATCGATTTAAACGTTTAAGACACAGTACTCCGCGGCTTTGTGTAATTATTGAATTAATATTGTTTCAAACGGATAAACGTTGATTTTTGTTCTCCGAGACACATTATACACACTAAGACGATTACACATTTTTTTTTTTTTTCATTTTTCCAAGTTCATTTCTTCCGCAACCCATCACACAGCATAATATGAATCGTCAAATACGAAATTTACGAAATGAATCATTGTTTACGGTACATAAAAATTTGTATTTGAAACGAATAATGTGTTTGTCGAATGGCCGCTAGAATATTATAATTATTTTATGACAATTAAATGGTACCTTTTTTGTTTACGATATAATTAAGTTTAATTTTCCGTCACTTGTAATAACGAATTTACTGTCTCGTACACACCGTTTACTCAAATTGACAGATATTATTATAAGTAAATTATGTATGGAATAATAAACATTATGGTGTTGAAAAGTCGAGTAAGTGTTAGCTAGCATGCGACACGTTGTGTAACGCAAATAAATATGTAAACGGTTAAACCGATAGAGACGTTCTGTAAATAGCAATAATAGTCTATGTGTATCTTTTGATCCCAAATCGTGTGAAGTTCAACTTCACGACTTTTCACGTGAAATAATTCACTGTTCGTTGAAGTGTTGATCGATCATATATAGACTTTTACTGCTGCTCTATCCCATATATGATCAATCAATACTTCACCGGATAGCGAATTATTGCATGTGAACAGTTTTGAAGTTGAACTTCGCACAATTCGGTACTAACTGAATGAGCGACAAATACAAATGTACTTTGAAGTAATGTTTAATCGAAGTGAAAACTTTAATGAATATTAAGATGTTGAAACTAATTTACGACAGTGTACTCGTATAATAGGTCATAGGTAAACAAAATATCGCGGTGAAAACTATTTCTAATTTGAATACCACTCATTGTACTTAGATACTTATACATTTAAATGAGTATATTTATACTCACGTTCATAAATATCATTTGAATTACGTTTTTTCGCTGCTCGATAAGTCGAAGAAAACATATGTTTATATTTGTGTACATATTGTTATAGATATTTCTTTGACGTTTTCTATGGACTGATTTTATTGAATAACTCAAAGTTCTTGCTGTCTCAAGTTATCATCTCTCGGACGTTACGTTTCTCCGAAAATATTGTCTCTAGTTAAATTATTCGAGTCGTATTTACGGAAATCGTTTTCCAGAATAACTGGGTTTCCGGCGCGTATCGGCAACAAAATGAGTCGCCGAAAATTAACCGCGACTTTATCATGAAACCCATCCGGCGAACCGTCCGCGTTTGGAATCCAACAACCCGTTGGACTTTTATCGTACGAGGCGCTACTCGTGGGAACCGGAAACCCGACACGTCGGAGCACTGCCATGCGCGGTCGATCGTCAAACGTCTGATCCGAGGTTGAGGTGATCTCCTTCGCCGCCGTCGGGCCGAACGATCGGGCGGTATGATGTGATTACGATATACCGATAAACTTATTTATTATTCACGGGAACGACATGCGGATACGACCGTGTAACAAAAAAAATATGCACAAACAAGGCGGCTCGGTTCGCGGCGTGATTAGCGTGAGTACACGTGAGTTGTGTTTACCAATTCTGTCGGGTTCAACAAGTTTCGTAACTACATCATCGTCGAGTACGAACACGCGAGTACGCTGTGTGCAATCGCTTCGCTTTGGCATAGAAATTATTACACTAGTACTATTATTATATCACCGTCCGTCTATACGTACAATATGTATATCCTAGACAACTCTCGCGGCGACTTGAAAACTTTTAGGGAACTTTCCGTCGGCAGCGCGTTCTCGGTAGCCGGCCGAGCGGGTACGGAGGATTGCCGTCGGCGCGTATAATCTAGCCGAACGAATTTTTCTATCGAATCCTTTTGAAGGAATGACCGGCTTGCAAAAACAAAAATTCCCGTCGGCGTGGACGAGTTTTCAATTATAACAATACGTTTTTAACGCTGTAGAATTAGCGCTAATCGTATGCATTGACCGTTTCACCTTCGTTCCGGAGCGTACTTGTTCGTAGTCACGAAGTGAGCTCAACATTTCGAAAGCATTGTGGGAAGAATCCCTTGCTTTTATTTCCTAAATAGACTACTCGTATGATGGCTATCAGAATTTGTTGGGGCCAGCAGCTAATTTCAATTCCGAAATTATAGCGTTTTTAAGTTTTTTTTGTTTTTCAATAACTTTTCGACAAAAATCTCGTTTGTTCGTTCAGACAAAACAATTTAGAGTATTCAGCAAATGACAGTTAAATTATTGTTAGCAAGACAGGTATACTTGAAGTTAAGATTTTGGAAATTTCACGTCGGAGGTTTGAGTGACTCTCGAATCCCAGAAGTCGACTAACAAATCCTCGTAAGACTTGTTAAATAGGTTTGGAAGTGATATTGACTGGCGGTACTAGGTCACCGACGACGTCTTATCAAACGGCATCTATTACGTCTCGTAACTTATACTTGTAACACAAATAATTATGCAACAGACGATTATTGTTCGAAAACTTTACTGTTCTACGAAAAACTGTTAGATCCATTTATAGGTACAATGTGCATATCGTATTTACGCGCGTTCGGCGTGACCTTTTTGTGTATGAATACCTACATAATTTTGAAATTGAATATCCAAACCTAAGATTTATAAAAATGATCGTATATTGTGTGTGATATAATTTAATTTATCTTACATCGGTTTATTTACTTTGAAAAATATTATACCCATCCATATTAAATTGACCATCATTAAAGATTTAATTTAATTTTAATTTTTGATAGTGTGTGAGACTCAGATTTGGGTAGTATTTCAAATACTTTTTTGTACGTATTCAATACGGTATTTTGAATACTATTTACTAGTATTCTGAATAATATATTGGAAAACTTTTTGTGAAGTATTCCTAATACTTGGGAGTATAATTATCATTAAGTATTTGAATACATATTCTGAATACTTTTTTTTAAATATTCGTACTATTTATTCGAAATACTTTTAAAAAGTATTTTTCCCAAGTTTGGTGAGACTAGATGAACAAACATTAGAGACCAGATGAGGGAATATTTAAATAAAAAAAAAACCAAACGCGGCCAAGCATCGAAAAAAATTCAAGTATGAATACGAAGACCAAGTAATTTTTCTAAAGCAGTATCTCCAGAGCTTAGGATACAAAACATAAAAAACCATGGTTATTTCAAACATAACAATATCGTGACTGATTATTGATAACTGATGAGTGATGACTGACGGCTGAAATAGTAAGCTTATTTAGACGGGGCCCGGACAGTACGAATGCCTACAGACTTGTAACAACAGGTCAACTCGGAGTGACATTTAGTGTCGTTTTCCGGACCAGTGTGAATGGATCAAAATTCGTCGACAATAGTAAAATCGTAATATGTTACTATGCTTCGACATAACGTGAACATATTATGGACAAACCGATGTTTTGCAGGACGTTTTTACCGCTTTGGATCGATTGACCTGTGATTTTACATCTCGAAAACACAATCGGTGAGAATCGCTGAGAACGCATTATCGTGCGATTATTGATTATAGCCGTTTGTCAAAGTTCATAATATTATTCGCGCCGCACCAACTGTGGATGATTCACTGGATTTACTCAAGATATTTAATTTTGTGTAGTGTCTTATCGAATCGAGTGCGGTACACGCGTTCAGAAATTAATCGTCTGATAAAAATAATACCGCAGTTGAAGAGATTTTTGAACGATGTACATTTTAATGGATCAAAAATATTAGAGTAATTTCAATAAATCATTATGAAGTGCTTTCTACAGACAAAGAAATGATGACAGGCAATTATCGTATATCTTCTTATATTCCCTATAATAAAATTCGATTTCTTTCCACACCAAGAAATCTATTTTTCTGACTCGAATTTAATGATAATTTTATTTATTGTAAAACGAAAAATGTGTGGATTTCCGTTTTCATTTTTTGTTTCGAGTATTTTATGAAATACTAATTTGTTTGGACGGAATAAATAAACAAACACATAATGAGATGAATGATAAAATTTAATGTGTTTTCATTTAATTTATATTTTCAAAAATAAATCGTCTGAAAGGAATCTCAAAATTGTGTAGATTATATACATAATTATGTTAAAATTCTATAAAAATTGTGAAATATCATTAAGCACGTTTCATTTCAAATAATTTGGTGGTTTATTTATCCAGTTAAGATATTCAAACGGTACAATAACGATTTGTGATAGCCATTTACAGAATCTTGTTTCCATTGGATTTTACTTAACATATAGTTGCCTACTACTAATGACAAACGTAGACGTTTGGTTTTTTCCCTTTACCTCCAAATAATTTTTTACCAGCCTGAAAACCGCTTTACTGTTTCCTGTCAGCTTCAACTCGATCCGATTTATCACAATAATCCTAGATTTTTCCATTACACAACCTTTCCGAAATACGTTTAGAACATCAAAACCTTTTTTACACCTATATGGCTGTATGTGTTTGTGTAAACTGTTTATAATAATTATAACACACGCTGTAACAATTGATTCTTAAACGTTCTGCTACAAGCAGAAATAGTTTATTTCGGATATTGTTGATATTTCGTGACCTAAGAACTATCATGGCTAATCTCGGTTTTCCAAACTTTTCAAGAGAAACCGATAACTGTTGCTAGACATTTTAAACATAAGTATTCATATTTACGTTAGTTTTTACCACCAACCTGTAGATATGCCGAACTAAAACTCATTACATTAGGTTTGTACTAGTAGTTGACTAGGGCTGTTACTAAAAGTTGACTACTTATAAGTGGAAAACAATAAAATACTAAAATCGTATAGGAATGTCTTTGTAAATATGCTTAAATAATAATGAAATCGTAAAAATAAATCTTTTTTATAAGTTGTTTAACATTTTCTTTGCGTATATCAAAATGTGCACTATTCACAAAATATTATAAATGTATTCGTGTATTCTTGTGTAATGGATCGTCTATTTCTTTATGGAATTTATAATATATAGTACGTATTATTAATATTTTATTGTTGAATGTTACACTTGTAGTAATATTACACTGGCAGAGATCCTGACGACGCGACGTCTAAAATATAATTTGATTGCGGTTTGTTCTCTACTGTAAAATTGTATATCTAAACTGCGATCGACTGTTTTCGGAAATACCTTATAAAGAAGGAATAATCACAACTTGGAAATCGTGACCCAAGTGCGATTTATTGCTATGGCGTGTTATGATGTAAGAAAAATTACGGAAAATGAATTCAAAGCTTTTGGACCTCGGCAATATGTCGTTGACATGACAATTAATTAATGAAAAGAAAAAAACGTCTGTTCGTATAGCCGAGAAATGGAATGGTAGAACTCTATTACCGATAGTAAGTTTTCATGATCACTGTTCAACAAAGAACAACGAACATATCCTTTTAGCCCAATAGAAAACCTATCAAACAATAAACGAACTACATTTCGTTCACGAAACTGTTGCGACCAACAATTCCTTTCAGTTTTCTACACTCTGTATTTTATCGACAACTATTTGCAAACCGTACCGCAAACGTGTCTAGAAAAATGTTAAACGAAATTATTATATAAACCCACTTGACATCTGATGCAAATATTAATATACAATTGACGATAAATTCGTTTAGAGAATAGCTGGATAATAGTTATACTAAATATCCAAACGATATCACCAGAACATTTTTTTTAAAAAAAAACGTATGTTTAAAAGTTTTTGAAATAATTAAATGTTTTAAGACGATGTAGCTAAAATAATTTCGAAACAATAAACCCTTGTAATTTTAGATATTCAGGTACGATTTATATTTTTTTTATGTAAATAACGTAGAGTGGACTCGCTTTAACTCAAATTATACGAATGTTTCGAGAAAACGTAGTTTAATTTTTTTTTGCAATATATTTTTTCAAATAATCTTTCGAAACGAGAGTTTGAATGTTAATCATAGCGGACAATTACCGTAACTTGATCTTAAACCTAACGATATAACTAAAATTATCTTCTTAATAATGAGCAAGTTTTGCTTTGGGTCTGTTCCGCATAGATATCGGTCATTTTCGCCAGCGCATTGTTAACGGCATTCTCATTTTTATTATTTCTCCTATCGAAAGCTTTGAGTTTCCGCACACCAGATATTCGTACAAAGTATTATAAATGTATACGAATAGGTAACTTTTGTAACACGCTACTTTGTGTCTGAAAGTTTTAAAAACGTTTTTAAATGTTTGAAATGAGTTATTAAACCACATTTTTATGTACGTGCAAAGTGCAAACTACGTGTATTAACTTTACATTCGAAACCGAATATTTGACCCGAAAACTAGAATTATTAACTCATTAGGTAAAGTCTTTATGTTTTCGTTTCAGGATGATAAAACTTTGAACACACCGAAACGTTTGCTATCCAAAATCAAAGTTCATAAATGCTCGGTAGGACTGTTAAAACATTTAATTATGTTTTCGGTGTTTTTCAACGTGCGTGCGTGTACATACTCGTATATACATTCTCATTAATTATTTCGTAAAACATATTAAATGATCATCATAAGTTCAGAGATTATTAATTTTACATCGTGCTTAAAGTATTATATTATTATTTCATTATTGTCTCGCGAGATGAAACAACTAATAAGAAAAACAAAGTACTGAAATATTTCATTTTAATTATGATAAAAAATTAATTAAGATATAATATGATCCTTTTGTGTGTGATTATGAAGAAAAAGAAATATTTTAATTAATTTGAGCTGACTTTAATAGCAATTAATTAATTAATTAATTATAAAAGTCTTAACCGTATAAATTGATTAAATCTTGTATCACGATTGGCTGAAGGGAGAAATGATGAAAATGAGAAAAATCAAACGGTTGCTCATTATTACAATGCTTACGAGGCCGGACAACACGGCGTACGCGCGCGTACAAGAAAACTCCAAATCTAATTACTCGAACAATGCGAGCGGTTTTGATATTGTCAAATGCACATTTCTTGTTTGGAAATAAATTCCATCCGCGTCCCTTGTCCCTTTCAAGCGCCATTTACTTAGATTATTATCGAGTAAATCAAAACCCATTGTGCGTCGCATCGCATCGCAAAGTGCGCGGCTACACACACGAAAGGAAAAAAAAAAGGAAAAATAATATAGCAATAACCATGGGTCGCTGTACGGTACGGACCGTTCTGATGGAAAAAAACGAAAACGGATCCTATGTACCTACGTGATATCGGTGTATGTAGTCAATAACTTTCTCTGATAGAACGAGCGTCGAAGGATATCATCGTGTCACGACGGCTTTAGCTGCGGTCGGAATTCGTGCAGGTGGTATCAAAAACAAATTAGACCTATACACGTAAAATATGTGAAATTGCCAAACGGTAAAGGGACAATACTCAATAGTTTTGCGCAAACGGGTTGACCGTGGTAAACTAAAAATAATACGCTCAACAACCTGTTAATAATAATATTCAAAATTGAAAACGAAATAAAATTTAAAAATTATTTTCCCTTTATGGTTAATACTATTGAACTTTATACAGTGTGTTAAGGCTCATCAAATTTTCAATAAAATAAATCAAATAATATATTAAATAATAATAATTTGTTATTTACGAATATTCATTTTGGGATAGGCCGCGGACACACGTTAGTGAAATATTCAAATCTGCCCCCCCCCCATGCAGTGGTACAACTATATAACACAATAAAGGAGTAATATTGAACGAGCTTTTGGGTGTGAAAGAGGAGTTCGCGGCGACCGTTATTGGGCGGACAGACAAACGCAACAACAGCAGCAGTGGCTCCGCTACTACTCTTTCTGGTGATAAATGACGGGCGACGGATACGGCCAATAATCCGTTTTTGTGCATGACCCGCACGGCCCCGCTCCCGCAGACTCAGAGTTTTGCATTTGAAAGGCCATAAATTATACACAATGTACGCGCGCGATAACCGCGAATGTGTATCTTTGTGCCCGAAAACAAATCTCTTCCTCTCTCCTCCTTCCCCCGACTAACTCTATCTCCTCTAAACTTAAACCCCATCACTCCTATCACTCCGTGTATAAATTATAATTCTTATCAATTATTATTCTTATTGTGTATTTATATAGATATTATAGTACGGCTTGGCACGGCACCGTGGACGGTCGAAAAACTATGAAGCCGTAAAGACAAATGGCAATGGCTGCCGCAAGAGCCAACTCATTATTTTATTATTATTTAACTCAGACCGAATGGTAGTTTCAAAATTCTTTCCGGACGAATGCCATCGGATCCGTTTTAAACGTCTGATTTCCATCGTGAAACAGAAAATCATCTCCAAACCGGTCGAATGATTTTTGGTTCCAAGTGATCATATCAAACTCAAAAGAAATAAATGTGCACAAGCGTTTAATGTTGTGCCTAATTGACTTTGGTTAGAGTAGAGGCTAGTAATAATTTTTCGATTTTCTTCGTAAGAATGGATGTTTCTAGAACGTAAGAAAAATGTGTCTTTTTTAGTAAAAAGTTGTATAAATAAATGGTTTTATTAAATGCTAAAAATAAAAGGTATATTAGACAAATCATTTTAATTAATTTCAATTATTTGTACTTTAAGTTTAGAATTCACCTAAATTGGTTTTCCACAGTTATTTTTATATAACCATAATCATTCGTACACATGTATTATCGTTTACCGAATACGTTGATTTGCAAATTTTTTTTGCTTGCAAATTAAAATTATAAAAATTATAATACAACAATATTCCACCACTTACAAATATATATCGCAGCGAATATTAATTTATTTTTTAGATTCTAAGTGAATCGAGGTGTATTGGTTATTTATCAATTATCACGATATGTATTTTTTTGATATTTTTTTTGATATTTCAATGAATTTTGATTCTCAAACTCAACTCAAAACGTTTACTAAGTACTTATATATGTAAAAGTACTTAATAGACTAATAGACATTTCACAACTTCCAAAAGCTTTTTGTTTTTTTGTTGCAAAAGTCAGAAATTTAAAAGTTCAACAACAATATAAAAAAAATTGTTTTCCTAATTTATCGACCATTTTAAGTAATTTAAATTAATCAACGTGACCCTTTTCACTCAGTATTTTTGTTTTCAAGGACAATGGTTCATTGGTTTCAAGTTTAAACGACCCATCCCAGTATCTTTCCGGACTGTACAGTCTAACCCAACCTAGGAGTTTCGACCGTTTTTTTTTTCTAATTTCGTTCAACACTGTGATTTAACTATGGAGATTTTAGACTTTTATTTTCTAAATTCTAGACGAGGACTGTCTGAAAACACAACAGCAGTGTGATTAGACAACGTTTATGATATTATGTATATTTTATTGTTCGGCTCAGGAGAAAAATTATCGCAGCACACACGCTCTTTGGCACCACTCGCCCAGTCAGCTTATCTCTGACGACGGGAACGTGCGGATTTGCGTGGTGACTAACGTGACTACACGATCCGTTTCAAGTTTTGGCCGTCCTTCAACACGATATTGTCGCACACACGCTAATAATAAATTTATTTAAAATGGAGAGCGTGGTTATTGGCAGGAGTAGGTGGCGCGGAACCCTACCCACGGCATTGGCAAACGGTATGCGCCACCGTAATAATGTGTATTCACGTCTCCGACCCTATGGACCACGGTCCACGACGGTTTATTGACTTTGACGAAAATCAGGACGCGCGTGCTCAACGGCAGGACGCGGTTACGGTGAATTTTGTTTTTATTTTTCGCGGATCCATCGGCCTTTTTCACGAACCGCTGTAGGCGACGAAATGGCTGCTACCAAACACCATAATATATGTATCATGATAATACGTTGACATGGGAAAATTATTATTTTATTATTGAAAACAAGCAAAAGTTTAAAAAAAAAAAAAAGAGGCAGTGCTTTTCGTAAATAATAGTATTTACGGTGAAGTAATAATAACAAGAAGAATTATCGGTGTACAAGTTATTCATTAATACGTTTAAGACCATAATATTTCTACGAGACTCATCAAAACCAGACTATTAACACTTCGAAACAAAATTATTGTTTTTTTCTTATTGTATATTTCTAAAAACATGACGTTTAGAATGATTTAATATTAAAAGTTCATGAGTTACGATTGCACAGAACACCGCTTAATATTTATAAATTCAAACATCCTGTTCACTGCTAATGAACATTCTAACATAACCGACTAATAAGTGGTTTACAAAATAAGTGGTTACATAACGGGAATGGACGTGCCAGAACGAAAGGTAACGCCTAAAGATCACACTCGAATCACGTTTTTATTTCTGATGTTCAAAGTCTCGTATAATGGATTTATATTGTAAACAAATAAGATTAATATTTTATCCTGTTCATTTTTTGTGACGCAAATGTCCCACTGCAAGACATGAAAATGCATAGCGCATAGGCTTGCAGAGAACAGATATTTCAGGGTAAACCTAGACCGACGTGTAACTACGTCTTTGAACGGTAAACGTCATATAATTTGAGATGCCAACATTCAAAATTAAATATTAAATACCTGGTTGCAGGTAGGTGGAAACGCCGCATAAATATAGGTATACGATTTACACGTTAAATATAAAAAAAAAATTTGTGGTACGGGTGTTTAGAGTTTTTCCAAAATTGTTTTTCGTAAAAACCTTGTCCTGGCAATTACGATCAATTTAAAAAAAATATTGAGCCAAATCGCCCCAGCCGTTCACAATTGATGAATTGTTATACATTATTGGCTTCATTTTTATATATATATATATATATATATATATATATATATATATATATATATATATATATAGATAAATTATAACTGTATTAATTATAATGTGTGTTGACGATGTGTACCTACTGCGCCGCGGTATTATCGAAATATTCTAACGTCGACGTTGCGAAGCGAATTCCGGAGCGCGTATAAACGAGTTCCGTGTACACAATGTCTGGCGCAAGACCTCAAAATTCAAATACTCCAACACGCTACGGGTGGGTAGAAATAATTGTACGTAAGGCACGTAGTCGTATATTATGTTGTTCGTGGGCCACAATAGACGAAAGACGAGAACAGCTATATTCCACCCCACGGTGCAGCACGGTGAATACCTGCAGCATATTATCATATTTTATGCCTATTATCTCCTTTCCGAGAAGCCAAAATACTTCTTTTACCACCGGGAACTGGTGTAATGCAATTCATCAGAAGTGACGCTTTAAACACCGAACACGGTGCCGTGGAATCTTCAAGGTGATATTTTCGAAATCACGTGACGGCGTCGTCGGATTGTTTACGCATTTCAATGGATCGCAATATCTTTTGAATGAGTCGGGAATGGCAGCGAAACAATGTACCCCTTAAAAACGCCTTTATTGACTTACGCGTGCGTTGTGGAACGTCGAACTACAAGTGGCAGCCAAAAGGAATAAGCGCAAAGGGTATTGTGACAGCACTTTTAAGGGCTCCGATTCATCGATCCCCGATCGCTGTAAGGTTTATTTTCCCTCTCAAAAGCATTCGAAATCGGACGGTTACTTTTCAATGGAATATTATACGGTTTTAACAGCTGAAAAATATACAAATTTAGTCGAATAGATTGGAGGTCGGCTTTACATCACGAAAAAAATGCGTCTGTAAAAATTGTAGCGCCCTGCTCTAGAAAAAAGATTCGTAGCGGACCACGCGTAACGTAATAGCACTATGTAAATGTAATATGCAAACCCGTATATTATTTGTTGTATGTGTAGCCATGTACGCCTGTTACGACGATATTATACTCTCGATATTTTTTTCGCTAAGCTAGTGCGGACGGCATAGCTCCGACTTTAAATCTAGATGCCAGCGTTATATTAATATCGGTTGGTACGCCGCCGGCCCGAAGTCGTGGATGGCGCACTTTGTCGTATTTATTAAAAAATGTTCCAGGTCCGAGAAGCTATCTGGCTTGGTTAAAGTGTACTCATCGTTATCCATTTTCAATAGGTAAGAATCTTTATCAATTTTATTTTCAAAACTAACAGTTGTATCAGAATGGAATAATGTGCTAATTTCATTTTCTTTTTTGAGTTCGGAGTAGGATTCCTCGGATGAAGTTCAATTACTTTTGTGAATTGTTTCTGAATACGTTCAAAAACTATAGTATTAAGGTTATTGAATACTTTTAAGTTATCTGCAGTGCTGTTTATGAATTTATTTGAAATTTCTTTACTGTCTTGGACTGTTACGTGAACCTGCTACTATTTCTAATTAAACAAAATCGATTTTTTTCCGCAATTGGTTTGTTAACAATATATTTACGACCCTCATTGTTTAATGTATTGTTGTGTCTTCTATGGTTAAAATACCTTTTAAATATCTATAAGTCAAGATCTTAAATCATCTATTTTGCCTGTAATTTCTTTGCTCGCCATATTTTTTATAAGTTCTTCCCATGCACCATTTCACCTCCCAATTTGACGCTCAAATTTTCTCTCCAATGATCCTTTAACTAGAGCCATGCGCTCATCAAATAAAAACAATTTTGATCTTTGGTCTTAAAAGGAAAAAAAAAATTTTTGTTATTTATCACTTAAGTATTGTCACTGTAATATTTATAATTGTTATATGCAAAAGCCGATCGGCGTAAATAAATAAAATAAAATAAATAAAATAAAAAATAAAAATAAAAAATTTAAATTTATAGTTAAACATATTTTGGAAAGTAATTTAATATCTTTATTATATAATATATTTGGATTAAAATTTAAATTATCGTATGAAGTATTCTTGTTATCTCAACACGAAACCAATTAAAATTAGAAAGTGAAATTGGAAACTTTATTTATTTTTTTGTTTATTTTTATCAGGTGTCTTACGAGCCCAAGATCGGAAATTTGAAATAATGTTAATAATAATAACAACGAAGGAAATGATGTATTGGTTTTTTTCTACTACTTTATTGAACTGAAAAGTAAAAAATCATAGATAATTATGCAGTTCTTATTTTAACTTGAGTTAAAAGATAAAAAAAACAAGTTTGTGTTGCGTATATAGATATGAACCATACACTTATACCACAAAATTATTTACCTCGGAAGAGTAAAACCACGGCGATGAATAAAATATTATGTAAGGGATGGACGGCAGAGGGATGCGTTGCAGTGGTCTGGTCTTGTACGCACACACACACACTCATGCGATCCACTTCGCAAAGGTTCAGTGCAATAACAGGAGTATACGGAATACTTAATAACATGTACCAATGTACTTATTAACACGGTTAGTGTGCGTGTGCGTGCGTGCGTTCGCGGGGGTGTGCGCCCACGTGCATGTCTGTGTGTGAACTGCGTACTCGTAACACGTGTAGGTAAAACGTGCGTGCATGTATTATATTCACGTGCACCACCGCCGTCGAGCAAATGTAATATTCCCGAGCAGACCCCGCACTGGCTGCTGGCGCACGCACGCGCGTCTACCGACCACGATAAAGTTTAGAGCTCGTAATTTCTTGACGTTCACCGAAAGCTTATACGACGACGGCGGCGGCGAAGAATACCACTACCGTGCCGTACAATATGATACCACGACGAAGAGTGTGCAGCGGCGCAATATGTGTACGTAGATATATGTAGATGATACGGCGCACTGCTCCTCGAAACTCTTGTAATCCTGTTTGCATATTCAGCATCGCCAGCGGCGATAAATTACGTAACATCCACGCTGGCGCGCGTGCGCGTCGTAATATATTATGTACAGACAGCGACGTGGACGTGTACTAACGCGAAGGCGAACACTGCTATTAAATGTACGGGAATATGTTAAACGCGCACGCGGGGCGATTTAAACTACAGGAAATAACACTTTGTTATATTAGTCGGAAGAAAAAAGAAATAAAAAAATACTGATAAAAATAGTAAAAAAATAGATAAAAAGCAAGACCAAATACACCGTCGACTGCACGTATATTTTCCGACCCAACCTCCCCGAGCGAACGTGACCGCGGGCGACAGACACCGCGACTGCACTACCGAAAATCTAAACGTTTCTCGCAATCTCGGTACACGACTTCGGAGTGCCGTTTGGACGGTTCGCTTTCGTCTGCGCTTCAACTGACGAACGACCTAATCAAGATAACGTATGGAACTCTTACTGTTGGAGAAAACATTTATACATTCATACGAACAACAAACAGTAATATTGATGACCATATTATTCATAATGAAAAAAGGCCGAGATGACAAAGTCCGGAGAGATATGGAGACGGATTGCAGTAATAATTGTCTTCTAAACTTGAAACCAACATGCTGTACGTATTGCATTGCTCTCGAAAAAAATGGTTCAGAGTGATAGAGGTCGGGTGCATTAGTTAACATAGATTGTTGGTACAGAAGTAGAACAACATTTCACAACAAGAAAATATGTTGAACTTTTAATTTGTCGACTTTAAACTAATTGTCAATTGAGGTCGTCGATGTATGCTCGCAACGGGTTTCAGGATAACACTCGTGGAAAAGGTATTTGCTCGACGCGGACCACATTATACTTGCATCCTAGCGTCAAAACATAAAATATCGTACGGACTTAACGTAGTTCCGGGTGGGCGTTACTTTAATAATCCGACTAGTATGTTTCTCTGCGACGGACGGACGCGTAAAACTATAGCAGTATTCGGTCTTATCCTCGGAATGCGTCTCGGTGATTTTCATTGGCGCTCGAAGGTTTTTCCCTGAAAATATAATGTATATAGATTCCAACACGTCTCGAGGTTTGTCGAGTCTTATAAGGAAAAAAAAAACAACAACATAATAGTACGTGCACGACGCTCCGGTAAAATTATTATACTACGCTCGTGCGAAGAAATAATATAAATTCGCCTACTAAATGTATGTGTGTCGGTGCGTATGTATATTGTATTTTATACATGTTCCGATTGTGTGTGACAATATAATATAATATACAAAGGCAATTTCCCGTCGACGTTATAAATTGCGCGTCGTACGGCGCCTATCGTGTAAGATTGTTATTTTCCTTTTATTTAAAAAAAAAAAAACATCATAGGCGGACCAATCAGCTGTTTTTTGATGGGTTACATTTTCAACCTGCGTTTTATCACACATCGTATAATTTACAATTTACTAGTATTCATATAAAACTATTATTGTTCCAACAAAATGCCAAGGGATTATCAATCAAAATTCGTTTTTTTTTCGTTCAACAATACTCGATACCTTCTTGGTCTACGTAAACAAACGCTGAATTTAACAAAAAAAAAAAAAACATATTACTATAGGTAAACAGTATTTTCATGTCATATGTGTAAATATGTCTTACGCTCGTTTTTCTTCGTCCAGACTTGTTTTAGATTCGGAGTGAAACATTTACGAAAATATTGATCGTGGGCACCGAGATTTTAAGACGTCGATCCGATAAATATATTTATATATCATATCTCATATCTTCGTCCTTTTCTCAACACCTATTAGATGCTGTTATCGATTTAATTGGACTGGATAATGATTCGAGCTCATGCTGCCAGAAAGTTTTCACAGCTTGAACGGTTTTCGAGTAAATCCATTTCAAGCAAGTACTTATAATAAAATTATTCTGGGCGTGTTCACACACTCGATGTGAAAAACATCGATCCCAACACGGTGGAACAATATATAAAATACGGCGTCAACCAAATTGTATATTTTTAATTTAATAAATACCTAAGCCGTTTGGTTTACGTATTCTTAGAAATCACCCCATGCGTTATCCATTCGGCGTATTTTGCGTGCAGGTTGACTTCAGCGGCAACAAGACCTTTGACAGATTATCATTATGTTGTCAGGTCGAACTCATAATAGCGAAAAAAACGTCAGTTTGGGCTCAGAAGATTGACAACTACCTCGTGTTGACGTGGACTGGTGTCGTGCGAAACATCCCGATTTTTCTTTTCGCCCTAAAACGAAAGTGACGACGGCGCTGACGAGTGTAATATGTGATGTCTAACAGTTGAGTTTTCGGTTGCGTCACGTGACAATTTTATGGCTTACAATTTTTCCCCGGTGCGACAGCCGGAAAGTTTTATTAAAATTTTCACGAAACACTATTAATAGCCTGCCCCCGGGACACCGCGTGGACATTTGAGGATAGTAAATTTATAATTTTATTACTCTACACCGCACCAAAAACGTCTGGCACGCACAAGACAAATCCCAGAAGAGTGAAAGGATGATAACGTGACCGCAACATTTTCGGGTTTTTACGTAAGCTTATTGTATCTGAAAAATTAATAATTTAAAAATCGTTATGAAAGCAAAGAGCACCGTTCAACACTGTCGCAACGAAAACCGTCGATTTATCTGATGAGACAATGGGCTAGTTTGCGTCGTGGTGACCTTTTTCGTTTTATTTGATTTTGCCTCAATATTCTGCATTGTGTGGGTACAACGCCAGTGACGTAAAACGTAGAGCGAAACGTTTAGAGAAACACTCGGTCGAGCGAGGTGATGACCTGATGAAAATAATATCGTCGGCGCGTTTGTGTACACACAAAGGTTTTAATTAGAGGTCTCGATCGAAAACTTGAATTGATACGTACGCGTACGCGAAATCCGTATGCACATGATCGAAAAATGTGTATTCACGTATAATTTACACGTGAATTTACTTTACGTGTTCGCTGTTCACTATTCACGTATTTTAGAGTAATACACGCGTTCACGTTTTCACATATTCACGTAAATTATTTGTTTAGGTGATAAACTAAAAACATACAGCAGTGCGGTACCATGTTATATTATATTCTGTAAGGTATTTTAAGTAGACTGTTATTTCCGATATTAAAAAACGGTTTAATCGAGGAGGGATTTAGAAAGCAGCATCTCTGTAACGACAACTCACGTCATTTTTGTATCCAAGGTATACAAATTTGGATCATGAACCAATCATTGCGCGAGAAAGCATTCGATCATCTGTTAAATAATACTAATGTTCATCATGTCAATTCACGAAGCAAACCATCTCTTCAAAAAAGTGCACTTGAGTTTCTTTACGGTGATGATGTAAATGAAGTCAACGATTTGACGACCGAATTTCAATATAAGTTCGATTGAAATCCATTTGGTTTTTGGAAATCTGGAGAAGATAAATATCCATCAATGGGAATACTGGCAAAAAAATATTTATCAATACCCGCCAAATCGGTGAGTTCCAAACGATGAATTTCCACAGCTGGAAACGTGGTGACCTCAAAAATAACAGCATTATTAACAAACAACTTTAATTTATCAGCTTTTTTATACCAAAAAATATTTCACCTATATAATTTACCTATATAATGGAAATATATTAAATTATAGAGTACATTTTAAAACACTTAAATAAGTGAATATGTGAATACGTTATTAATGGCACGTGTAAACGGCATATTTCTAGTTCACGGTTTTATATCTCCGAATATTAATTTCACGTGAATATTTGAAAGCGTGTAAACGTGAAATAGGGAGCTCTAGTTTCAATACATTTTTAATTCCTTTTAACGGAATGTCAGCGTTGCCACTATGGAAATTTGCACATTTGGACTTCAAGCAGTCTCCGGTGTTCGAAACAATCGCAGAAATAAAATATTAACTTATCGCGTAGAATTTTAAAAAAAAAAGTATTAATAAATTGTGATCTTATGATAGGAACAAATAATAATTTGAACTCAAAATACATTCATATATTGACTGCGCAGTGATATTATATTTGTTTTTCAAGTACTTCGAGATATTAAAGTTTCAATGTTTTTAATTATTCATATTTTAATAAGTTGGAAATAACTAGAGCTCTATAAATCGTCTTTTTTTTTTCAAGTTATATTTTCCTTACACTTCGGTGAACCGTAGAGAACAAATATTTCAGAACTGCATGATATTATCATTATACTATATCAAACTGAAATAATTTGAATTTGTCGAATTTTGTTTAAAATTGTTTGCGATGAATTTGAGTAGAAACAAGAATATCAAGGAGAAAGTTAACAATATATTACAATTTCAAACGGTAAGAAGTATAATACATTGTCGCAGTCGTTAATTTATTTTGACAAAAGTCATGTATGTGACACGTCTGGGGACCTGCAATTGCAATACATATTTAAGGAATGTACGTCAGACATAATTAAAAATGCAAACAATAATGTTTGTGAAGTGTTGTTTACAATAATGATCGTCCATTATTAACTATTTGTACTGCATACCGATTCGTTTTTACGTATTTACATGTTGTAGCTATTCGTTTCGATTCGGTTACTGTTATTCGATCGGAACTTACACTATTTTTACTAACTGACGAGTGATTTCATATAACATAGCAATTTTCAGTATTTTAGAACCCATGGAAATAAAATTTCGAAGACTACCTGCCATTTTTCTGCATCTTTCATTTCCGTTGATATAAATAATTGTACAGACAATACCGGTGTTCCGATGTCATTGAATATTTTAACGTAGTTTCATTTTTACGTTTTATAGCTATAGGATATTTTGTGCGTTATTAATGATTTATAGTTGCGTTTAGTATACGTTTAAAAATTTTATCATGTTTCAAAATGTTGCAAAATATCCATAGCTATATAAAAAGATGTATAGTTCGACTCTATTATTGGCATTTTTTTTTAAATATTTTTTCATTGCGCCTTACGCATACCTAATTTGAATGAGCTCGGTGGAAGTTTTAATTCGAGCAGTCAATACTGAAGAAAAACATATTGTGTTACTAAAAGGACGCCAAATTCTGGCGAGAATGTGTCATTGAGACTGTTCATATGTACAGCTATTGGCTGACATTCAATTTTTTATTTATTATGATTGTAATATGTTATACCAACTGTTAACTAAACTTATCATTAGGCCTGCTGTACCTATAATTACATATTATGAATAAATACGAATGTGTATTATCTTGGCTAATGAGTGGCCATTAGTTTTAATAGGCAAGGCACTAAAAACAAATTGTATTCGAGGATCAGCCAACATTTATAAACTAAATTTAACTATTACACGATGAAGGAGTCCCAATGTGAGACCTTTTTTTTGACAAAACCTGTATAATATAATGTACAATAAAAGTAATAAATTATTGTAACGATCAACTATTTTTGATAATAAAATAATTATACGTGCACGTCATGTAGCGGTGGTGGAGTTACATTTTATTTGGCGGGAGCTTACTTTTTTATTTTCAATTTTAATTTGAACGTCTTTCGGTACACTCGAGTTTGACTTCGGTCGTTTAACTTGAAATATCATCTTTGAGATACAATTTTCATGGAATTTTTTTAAATTTACCCCGAAATATTTAAAAATGTTTTCTGGACTAAAACCTAACGGTTTTTTATGCTATTCCATATTTTTTGTCTCATCTATAAACGGCCGGATTCTGACACATACACCGCGAAACATTACTTTAAAGTTAAAATGTAATATTTATAATTTGTTACTGATGACTGTGGACCTAAATTTTGGCCATAACTTTTGGCCTAACCTAACCGTTCACCCACAATATTCGCTTTACACATATTAAGTCATCGCCACAAAAAATTGATTTTATTAAAAATGTTGTTTATTAGAAAAATGTTTTTCGATAAGGCATTTGTACAAAACTACCACCGTGATTGTATGAAATATTTATGCGAGAAAGGCAACTTATATGTGTTCTTTAAATATATATTATACAAGATAAAATCGTTTGATCTGAATTTGTTTCATATTATAATAGAAAAGAATATCTTTGTTGTAAAAAAAAAATATATATATTATTTTATTATTTCGCAACCCTTTGTACAACATTATTTTTTGTATTTCATCGCAAGTATTTGAGGGTACACATTATTGTATTATGGCTTTCATTGGCATCATTTCTCTCCCACGAGTGATTTTAATGCACCAGAAATAATCATACCGTTTGAACTAACGTTGTATTACACAGAAAAACTACTTTTACAAATGAAAAATTCATTTATTTTTTTATTTTTTTCCTAATTGTTTTTCATCGAAACGACCGTTAGGTCTTTGTCAATGACTTGTCACTTGGGAGGGATAGAGTGCAGTGTAGCACTTGGTATCCTCTTCTCTTAGAAGATAATTTGCACGTGTGTAGACTTCACTCCCAGTGGAGTGAGTCCGTTGAGGAGCAGTGTAGATCAATCAGAACGGTGGCAGGGGGAGAGACTACAGAATTAATTCTGCAGAATATTTTTTGCACTGAGCCGGGTACGAACTGATGACTGCGCGCGTCGTAGCCAACTGTGTGACCACTGCACCACACTACTCCTCAATTTTTTTATTATTGACAATGAACGTATCTGATACAATACTCCGAAGTTTGCGTTTCAATTCGAAATTACATAATTAGTAAGATTCCTTATGACATAACAGCTCCGCGATATACGAGTAAGCACAATAATCGCACTAAAATAATCTAACCTGATGCAGTTGAACTTTGAACATGCATTATGTTTATTAAATAACGATCAGTTAAAAATTTCTAATTGTCCCTGTTCAGGTTAGGATAGGTTAGGTAGGTATTCACAATTCGATTGAATACGAAACGCACAATGTTTTCAAAATTGATTAGTTTGAAATAAACTAATTCATACAACTGACATTCTAAAATTTTGAACCCGAATCTAAAAAATCATGCATACATTCTACAAAACAATTTAAACGCAAAATAAATGTATTAATATGAAAAACCACCTAAAAATATTATACCTGCACGAAGATGAAAAATATTTGTTACACGCCTGTTTAATGGACAATGATTATATCGAATCACTGAAAGACGCTAAAATACAAATTGGATAATTGTACTGTTTGACAATCAATATAAAAAAAAATGTAATGCGATAGTACCGTTATGTATGGAACACGGGAAGGAGAACGACTCACAAGGAAACCGAAAATAATGATAGACGTATTGGAAATCGACAGAGAGAAATTGAAAGGAAAAGAGAAAACGGTTTTTACCGAAAAACAAAAAAAAAGTAGAAAACTAGTAAACGGTGATTATTTACTGACCGAACTAATACTTTTTCCGCGTCGCAGAACGTTCGAAGGAAGTAGGAGCAGATTTTCAATAAAATATCGCGAGGCGTTAAAAATTTGGCGATGCTTATTTTTTGTACTCGTACACGTAGTACAATGCACCTCTCATAAAGTGTTATTAATAGATCACCGTCGGTGAATAAAAGCTGCATTCGATGAACAATTATCTTCGGAAAGTACATAATATAGTATAAGGCATTGCAGGGCTCGTGTAATACAATCCTTGTCCTACTCGGCGCACACACACCTACACATACTCACGCACGTGCACACACACACACACACACACACACACACACACACACACACACACACACACACACGTATACCGTGTACACTCGGAAACGTGCACAATGTACCGTTGCTCTTTCGGTTGAGTGGTGATCGATCAAACAATACGACTTACTCTTCTCACCACTTCCGCGGCCAGAGGATTAGACGCGTGACGTGCCGGGGTCGGTCGGGGGTGCCGAAGCCGTCAGGCGCCATCATTCACCGTCGGTCGGATTCGACGTCTGAACTGAACCCATGGCCGACGCACGGTAATAACGCTGTAATCTTTGCGGGCGCAAAAGTTTTCGCATCGGCGGCCGCGGCGAAATGCACTCGAGAACCTGCACTCAACAACTTTCGTCGAGACGTGCGCTCGCCGGTTAACTGGAAAACTCGTCGCACACGCCAAAAATGTTTCCAACCTACGGTGAGCGAGACCCGAAAAATTCAAGTTCATCTTAAAATGACCCTGAGAAAAAAATACAGCAGGCCGCGTTTAGCCGTTTTCAAATTAAAAATTTCTACTTGAGTCTAAAACGTGCACATGACCGATGGAAATTAAAACAATACCTATTGCCCGTTTACGCGACAGGTTGATGAGACTTGCTTAAGGAGTTTCACTGTTCTATCCCCTGACGTTATGAGATTTTGATGGATTTACTCGCTTACAGGATTCTCACGGTTATGAGAACGACAAACGATTAGGTCGGGTGGTCGCGCATTGTAACGATTCCGAGATAATCATGAACAAGAGTAGACATTGTATAGGCACCTACAACTATTGATAAGTTTAATATTTTGTTAAAGAATGTTATTTTAAATTTTTAGAATATGAAATAATGTAATATCATGTAGTTCATATTTTCGTGATCCACAATAAAAACCTCAACGACCCTAATTTTGGTCGCTACCCAAGGTTGCGAACCGTTGACCTAATAAATGGGTACGATATTGTACAAGTAATTGCGTATACACATTTATTAGGGCAGTAAACCGTTTACACATTGATATTGTACATTTGGAACATTGTTTACAAGGCAGTTGCGCATCGTTTGTCTTCTGGGGTATGCACTATGTATGCATTGACTATTTACTTTACGTCAAACGTCTGCACATCGTTTGCGCATCAGCATATTTGCCCTAAAGTGCAATAGTTGTGTAGGTATTTCATTTTCACTTCACTTCCAGCTCAAAATTGTACACTCGTACCTAGTATTATATTTTCAAATGTTGTGGGGTAGGTATTTTTGTTTGAACATATATATAAATTATATATAATTATAGATACCTCTATACTTTGACGAGATAAATAACTGAAATATAACATTACTTGTATTTTATTTTTATTTTTTTCACTTCCAATAAAAATACACGTTATTGAAATAAGATTGAAGTTCTAAATACAACCAATTGACTTGCTTGTATCCATAAGCACCGCCAGGGGTGTGCAAGATAGTGCACTCGACCTTCTGTCTTTTCAATAAAAAAAAAAAAAGAATTTAATTAGTAATTTTATATTTATCTATAACTTAAAATCATCTTAATTTGTATACTCATTTTTTGAATTAATTTTACTAGGTTCAAATTAATTTATTACAATATCAATGATTGAACATTTTTATTCTAATTCTGATTTTATAGTACTGTATTTTATATATCTACAAGATGCAAAAAAAATCTTATTATAAAGAGCCCCCCCCCCTAAAAATCTGCGTTAGACAAAAATATACACATTTTTGTATATCACGATGGATTTACTTATTTACACTGTTCGGGAATACGCACGTGCTTGCAACCTTTGAATGTTATCTTCCGTTATGGAAAAACATAAAACTATTTTTCTTTGCGTCTCATTTGTGAAATAAATATATTTAGTAAATAATTTAGTTAAGATCTAGTCTGGTTAATATTTCGGCAAAATATTGTGGAAAGTTTAATAATGTTTAAACAGTCACAGAGACACATATAACATTGAGGTAAATTGTCGTAGAAGTGTATATCTTCATATAATCGTACCAGAGAACGAAATCTTAGTTTTTAGATGATAAATCATATTAGTAATGCATGTTTATACAAGTATACAATAACTGCAACATAAAATAGATTATGCAAGCTATAAATACATTTTAGTTAAAAATATCATACATCTTACTTGCAATGGAATCCTTTTTTCCTTCGAATAAATTCTGAAATTTCATTACTATGAATATGTAAAATACGAAAATGATTAATGTTTATTTAAACTCGTATGTTTATACTTTATAACTTAATATTTATTCGTCGTGTTAAGGGCTAGGATTTGAATGAACTAAAAAAATGAAATAAAAAATATCCTAAAAATCCTCTAAAAAATGTCCTTAAGGTAACAAATGATCCAAAAAATCTTAAAAAATGCCCTTAAAATAACTTAAATAATTCCCGAAAAAAAATTGTACGTAGTTACTTATCACATCACTGTCATGCTATTAAATTTAACGATTAAGATAACTCGTGGTATTGGGTGATGGTATCGAAAATTATTTTTGTATATAAGTGGTTTTATTAATTACCGCAAATGTACATGTTCCTTCGTCATCGTCGTCGTCGTAACTGTTGGATTCACAGGCGACGCACGCCCGAGACGACGTACATATAATTCACAGATCCTCTCGTCTAGTTTAAGATCAGAAAATTAAAAAAATAGACAGCTGTGCCCACCTGTAAGCCACGGATATTACGGTCCGTTGTTATAATAGTTATTACTCATCGCGTTTGAAAAAGTATTAAGTCTATACAAACCGTTTTCCGTCCCTTGTCTCCGAGACCCGCATTTTTCAGCGTATCCCTCGTTTCCTCCCTTCCCACATTGTTGCACCTATATAGGGGGTGTAAATGAAAATACCACAACCCCATTCCCACCCAAGGTTATTCAAAGCCGGAAGTACTTTTCGCGTTGGTTAACAGTTTTAGGCCACTCGAGCACCGAGGATGTATAGTTTTTGAAAGGTGCGCGCATTGTTTACCATCATCGAGCGTTTCTTAAAACGATTTTAATAGCTGAAAAAATAAAAAAAACTATGTACTCGAGAGTTTTTGAACTACGTTTCACGTCAGTCGCTAGATTCGGCGGCTCGCGACGTTTTCAGACGTAAAATCTAGTATGCCGATCACCAACTACATGCTTTTGATGAAAAAAAAACAATTATCATATGAATTCGAGTTGACTGTGAATAATATAACTTAATATTTACGGACATTAGGTGGAGTAGACATTAAACACTTTAACGCTAATTCTAAATAATAACGATAGGTTACGCCTGAAAAGTTAATAATCATTTTTAGTCACTACTCTGCGTACACTGTAATGAAATAGTATACAACAAATATGTACCAAACACGTTGACTGACATTGGTGCTTGCCCGCATTTGGCTCCATTAACTTATCGAGTTGGCGTACTTTGAAATCCCGGGGTTTTTGATTCTGGTCACGGTATTTTTGGAAACAAAATCGGTCGGGATCACGGTTTAAGTTAGTACGGTTGCCCAACGACTCGTGATAAGGTGTCTACCAAATTTAATCCGCAGAAACGAGACGGCTTGAGCTCCGAGTGGGATTTACGTGCAGTTCTGTATGATAGGAGTACCAAGGTGGTATATTTATATCCGCCTCGAGGAGCACAGAATATCAGTGATAATAGCAAATTGTGGTAATAATATATAATATAATATA
This sequence comes from Periphyllus acericola, assembly GCA_949715065.1. Classification (NCBI taxonomy): domain Eukaryota; kingdom Metazoa; phylum Arthropoda; class Insecta; order Hemiptera; family Aphididae; genus Periphyllus; species Periphyllus acericola. The sequence goes on from OX454272.1 coordinate 9,936,581, forward strand.
TATATTATTATAATGAAATATTGTTTTTCACCGCATCGTGGTCGTAATCTCTGGACGCAACTTACCTGCTGTAAAATTGCAAATTCTTATCAACAATCTCACGGGACACATGTGACATGCAGCCTAAGCAGATACCCGCACTCATTATAACCGTTTTCAGACTCGCTGTCACGACGTCCCGGTGTAATTACTCTTCTTTCACGGCGATTCGAGTTTTGTTTGCTCTGCAATATTCTTGATACGAAAACCGACTGGTTTAATGCGTACCCTTATAACACTACGAAAAACTAATAAATGCTTTAACTATAAATAGGAGTATTGCAAAACCGTTCGACGGTGAACATAATTTAATTCAGGAACCTTTGAGCGATGCGAACGTGACCGCATTGTTTAACGTCAAACTATAAGTTCCTCGAGCACGTCATAAAACAATCGGAACGTCTACACTATATGCGCGTCTTGCAGGGACGTACACAGGGGGGTGTTTTGGGTGTCAAACACCCCACGAAATATTTGGTTTTTTGTATGGTTATTTATTTATTCAATTTTAATATTAATTTTTATATTATACTTTAATAGACAGATATAATATTACGTTGTGTTTGTGAAAAACCAACTAAAGCAAAATAAAATATAATACATACTAACAAATTTATAAATAAAATAAAATGATACCTACTGTGTATTGACGTGGGTATAAAAGAATTCTAAAATGTACACGGACATGGGAAATACCTAAGCTATACAGACGGGACAATTACTGCGAATTGGAGTGTTAAAATTAATGAATAATGACGTTTCTGTTATATTTTGTTATCGACATTATCTTTCAAGTTTCATGTTTTTGTTTTGTATCTGAAACGAGACACGAAAAGTGACAATATTATACTGTTTTATTTCTTAACTCTCAAGTTGGTGTATAATATTATACTAATATAAAGTATGGAATCGTAAAAAAAAAAAACACTCTACTTTCTTATTCTTATTTCTCAACATATAAAAAATCTCGAACTGAGAATAATGAGGTGCGTATTAGTTTTTATTTTTTTGTTTATTAATATTTTAACTTGTTTTCTAATGTTGATTGTTGCGCTATTTAAGCACCAGTAGAAATAGAAATTGAATGTTTAACATTGTTAAATGTACATAAAGACATAAACGTTAATTGTGAAGATATTTTTAACATAATGGCTAAAACTTCACAAAAATTAGATTTAGTATTGTAATTTTTTTGTTTATATTATAAAAAAAGTATTGTAAGTACTAAGTAAAGAAAATTTCCTTAAAAAAATTTCGTATGTTTATTAAAAAAAAAGTTCTACTTTTCAGCAACTGATTTTCAAAAACACCCCCCGAAACTTTTTTCTGCGTACGTCCCTGGCGTCTTGCATTCACATAATATCATATATTTACACACACACACACATACACATACACATGCAAACTATTGCTCACCTCCGATTTTATAATGAATTAAATTCTCGATAGATTTTCGGAAATCGTACACCGTTTACCTTAAAAGCTGAGATGTATATAAACATATGAGTTCGTAAATTAATAACTGCACACGCACAATGTACAATGCACTAAAGTAATAACTAAAGCGACTTGATTTGGGCTATCGAACATTAACGGTTTTTCAGTAAACTAGTCGAGAAAGAAAATATAAAGACATAAAATAGAAAGGTTAAATTTATAACATTTTTTTTTTGCAACAGTCCTTTTAAATACACACTCCAACTAGAATACTAGATGTACTCGTATGTTATTCTCGTTTAAAACGTCCGTACATGATATAAATATATATTACATACAAAGTTATTCACTGATCATACTCTCCTTTGGCCGTAAAAATAATTAAATTTGGATTTATTTTTATTTTATATTCAAGTAGCCATAAAATCTATGTTTTTTTCATGCTAACTTAAGGGTGTCCCGTGACGATACAAGCTTTCTCCTCAAATGGAAACACAATTTTTTCCCTGCGGTATTTCATCATGGTAGGTTTTCTGTGAATTCTTTATGTAATAATTACTAAACAACTAATAATACGTTAATCTACTCATATGCCATTCCATTTTTTTCAATAAAATACTGATCACATTAATTTTCAGCCAGGAACTTGATCGTTTCAAAGAACCTATAGTTCTAAATTAAAATGTATTGTATACCTTATGGTTAATGTCGTTGAACTATTTGTAGGTATTAATTAATTTATTCATTAGCAATACGCAGTTGGATAGTATTTAATATTGGCGGATAAGATCCAAAATTTAAGAATTTAATTAGATATTAGCAAAAATTAGGGCCAAAGCTTGTGATTACTCGTATAATCGTAACATTAGCCGTATTCCTGACACTGCTTATTTTATTTTATATTTCTGGGAGACCTCGATAAAAAAGCATTCTTTACTATGAGTTAGAATACAATATAAATGAAAACAATTAAGATATTATATAATTGTATTGTTTATTAAAACAACAGCGCTCCATAAAAATTCTTCGAAAATGGTTTAAAATGTTTCAATAGGAAATTTATATTTTTAATAATTCATCACCCACACTAATAATATTGAAAAAAAACAAATATATACATATAGTACTCACTTAAAGATTTAAAACAATTCGTTCGTGCAGTGTTTTAGTACAATATTAAAATATACTGCGAAAATTCGAATTGTATTTTCCGCACGCCGGATGTTATACAGTTTTTCATTTCGGATTTCAATAGCACTCGTTTAGGCGCAAAATGTTTTAAAAAAATCACAAAGTACACAGTTGACGCGATCATTTTTCTTCTGGCTCACGAGTTTCGTTTGATTTTCAGTCACCAAGGGGAGGTGGTCCTATGCGTGTACGCGGAAATGCGGAGTAAACGCTGACGAATATCTACGTCACTTGCACCGAAACGTTGAGCATTTGTCCGGTGTCACGGCCGTGACGGCGGGAAACTTTTTTTTTCGCTTTTTAGCATGACATTTTTTTGTTTATTTTTTTTTTGTCGAACTACTCATACCATATTGGAACACGGAGGCCGAACCCCGTGTGAATAGAACGCGAAATTTTATCACGTTCCTGACACGGATACACCGTCGTGCTAGCTGTAGCCAACAGAGGTTATATTCGTTGCAAGAGAGGACTAGGAGTACTAAGTGGCGGACGGATGGACATGATAAAATGCGCGAAGAATTTTGTTTACTTTGGTAACCATAAAACATAATATCGTCGTTTACATCTGCAGGAAAACACTTCCGCGATCACATCAAGGTTCTTTTTTTTCCATGTTTTCCAATTTTTCTCAACAAAATGTGTTACCGCCCGAATATTATATTTCATTCCAGAGAATCGTCGATTAATTAAAACTTATAAGCGTAGCTGTACGTCGAGTCGATATCACATATTTAATAACGCGAAAAATAATATCGTATGCTTTTGTTCGTCCACCACGCTCGCGTGCTTTTAAATTAATGATTTCCGTGCAATTCCAGTGCCCTGGCAGCATGTTTAGCGGAGGTACAGCCGTACAGGTATTACCTGATATAGGGTTTTTTCTCTTCTCTGAAACACCCATACTGTACCTCACGTGATTTAACCACTCCGGTAGGTCTTGAAAACGATAGCGGTTAGCGGCGGTAAGAATGTTTTTTAAAATTTACGGGAAATTGTCGATACCGTTTTTTAATAAATAAAAAAAATGTAATAAAATAAAAATAATTTTCTTTTTCGTTCCTAGAAGAAACACGATTCTTAGACTCGGGATTCATGTAATGGTATTCTCGCGATACACGCGCGTTTGTGCGACACAGAAATACGTATTTTCTGAATACTGCCGACCGCGTTTTTATAACTTGAACACGTCTTCTTCGTGTTCCGTACGCGTACCGCTGCGGATGTTTTTTAAATAAAAAAAAATGATACACGATAGTCTATCGTAGGCAACAGATATTTATTCGCGGCGAGTTTCTGTGCCGCCGATAAGAACCGTATACCATTATCGTAAACACATACGATTTATACTGTTTGTATTGTTTGCACAATATTATCAATATTGTTTTCGTTTAAGTCGCCATGCCGTTCAATTCGATTCCCCGCTGCTATCGCTGTTTGCTCTCATTTATTTATTCGTTACAACTGTTTAACTTGTACCCGTCAGTGGCGTCAATAGTATCTATAGTCAGTAGTTATCTCGGAAGGAAAAGAAGACCTCTAAGTGTACTACTCGTAATATTTTCTATCTAAATGCTTCCTCGCTTCCTACAAAACGTCAACTATTCGTACAATTTTAGTTGTAACCCACTACCTAAGTTTTCAGTACACTATCGAGTATCGGTAATATAAAACCTCGATTCGCAAAGGTGGTCATCCCCGCAGTAATACGTTAAATATCACGAAAAAAAAAATTGAATTTTACTCTCGAGGATACTAGACTCAGAGCACCGCAAATATATTTTTTTCGATCGAGAATATATTTATGTGTACGTCAAAAAAATCAAAAGTAATATTTTTTCTTCGTCTCGTACATATTATATAATATGCTCTCGCGTTTTGTAATTCTAAGAAACACGCGGATTTGGATACAATATTGACGCGGTCGCGTTTCTGAACACTTAGTCTACGCTCGTAATTTAAAAAAAATAGAGATTGGCCGCACCAAAGTTAGGTGGTTAGAAAGAAGATTTAGTCTACGGTTTTTCGGAACCTATATAATTCATTCAACTGAAAACACGAAAATTCGCAGCAATACTAATTCAGGCCTAGAAATCTAGCAAAAGCACGATTTGCTACTCAATCGAACGTCGCTATTCCAGACCCGATCCGGCTCGAATGGCGCATCCACAATTATACGTATTCACGTATATTTTTTTGTTTTATGTATTATGTTAGGTGATAAACTGATAACGTACAGCAGTACCGTACCATATTATATTATATTATATTCTGTAAGGTATTTTAAGGAAACTGTTAAAAAAACGGTTTAATCTAGAAGGGATTTAAAAAGCAGCATCTCTGTACAACAAATCGTGTCATTTTTGTATCCAAGGTATACCGATTTGGATCATGAAACAATCATTGCGCGATAAAGCATTCGATCGTCTGTTAAATACGAATAATACTAATATTCATCATGTCAATTCACGAAGCGAACCACCACTTCAAAAAGTGCACTTGAGTTCCTTTACAGTGATAATGTTAGTGAAGTCAACGATTTGACGACCGAATTTCAAAATTTTTTAACTGAACCTCAATTAAAGTTCGACTGAAATCCATATGACTTGTGGAAATATAGAGAAGATATATCCAGCAATGGTAATACTGGAAAAAAAATATTTATCAATACCCGCCAAATCGGTGAGTTTTGAATGATATATTTCCACAGCTGAAAACGTGATGACCTCAAAAATAATATCATTATTAACAATAAAATATGTTAAATTGTTGGTTTTCTTATAAAAAATATTGTATTATAAAGTATATTTTAGAACACTAAAATAAGTGAATACGTGAATAATTACACGTGGACACGGCTTTTTCAAGTTCACGGTTTTATATTTTTGAATATTAATTTCATATGAATACGTGAAAGCGTGTACACGTGAAATTGAGAGCTCTAATTATAACAGTTTTCATCGCACAGTAGGTATGTTATAATAATAATAATAACATGAAGAAAGGTGAAAGTCCACGAAGACGGCTAAAAGCGGAAGTTTAATACACAAGAGTATATCCTGACGGCGCAAGAGATGCGGGAGGTAGAAACCACGACAACAAGGACGACGACGTCTCGCCGGCGGTAATCACTCGAACGTGTTTACAATGCATTTGCTTGCCGTAGCCGTTATCTCACCTGAAACGCTTTTCGCGGCCCAGACGCATAACCTTTGCATTGTTAATGTAATCTAATCATAATTCATATTTAAACACTGAAAACTGTTGGAGTTACCACTGAATACCATGTAAAGCAGTGTTATTTTTACTACACTAGAAAAGTCCATGAACTTACGACGTCTTAAACTTTTTTGGGGACTTAATCGCTTCGATACGACAGCACGAACATATATGTATAATTTTAATCGTTAAAAAGGTTTAACTTACTCAAAGCCAGAGCTACATATCGTGGGGCACCGTGCAAAATGGTTGAGAAGTGCCTTCTTTTTTGAATTTCCTTCATTACGGAAGACCGAAAATTGTTTCCTCTACAATACTTACATAAGTAATAATATTTTGAAAGGGAGTTTTTTTCCTGTCTTCTCACTTGCATAATCATGTATAATCATACCATGGTTGATAGTTTCAGATTTATTTTTTTAAATATATTTTGATGAATGTCTAATTAGTCTTGTTTGTCACACAGTGCTCATTAGAATCTAAGGACTAAAGCTTAGATAGTTCTTAATGAACTTTTATCTCGAAAACGATATTCTAGCAAAAACTGATATGTTAGGAATAGAAATCATTATCCGTAGTGTAATAGTTATGTTTGGGAATGAACCATTTCATTTTTTTTTAAGTGTGGAAAGAGGTATAAGTGCGGTTTTGTTTTCTTATACGATAGATTTAAAAATTTTAAGTTCATGATAAAACGCATTGTCATCAATAACTTTGAGCTTGCACATCCATAAAAATAAAATATGAAGATCTTTACAATTATCCATGCTCCGTTTCTTTAATCTGTTTAATGCAATGTATAAAACCAAATTATGTAGAATTAATCAATAAAAATGTTAAGCTTACGCAATGCACTTACGAGTATATTATACACGAGTATGCATTCGAGGAACCTAGCAGAGTAATCGAACAAATTCGAAATAATTTGCGCGGAACAAGTGCCCGCGAGTGCTTCGTATTTCTTAGCATTCTACCCGATTTTTCGGAGAAATTGTGCAATTAAATATGCGTGCAGGTAAGTTTAACCAACAGCTATGTATATGTAAATATACATATATATAAATATACATATATATAAATATGTATATCGATCAAATATCGCGGGGCTTGAAGCATTTTAAATTTCACACGTTGACTATGCGCTTAATGTTTAACGAACTTAACATATCCCCCCCCCTTTAAACCTTGAGATGACGTCAATATAATAAAATGTGTATAAAAATAAATAAGTAAATAAATAATTAACCTGAAAGCAATCGAAACTTTCGCAATCGAATACTCGTATTATGTTTCATTAGTTAACGGCAATAGTTGCAGTGACCGCCTCATGGTCTACGAATGCGATGCTTTTTGTACTGCGTTGGTGTATTACGTTCGTACGCTAAAATGGTCGTTGGAACAACGTTTTTTTACTTTTCACTGTCAATCGACAAAACCATGATAAATATCCAAGTACAAAAAATTCAATTGAATGGTATTTTATACACCTACTGGTTTCGTTTTTTTTTGGTTTGAACATGAAGTGCAATACACATAAATGTATATTTTTGATGTTAAAATCGACGCATTGAGAATCATATACTAAAGATGATTTCAAACACGTCAATCAATTAACACAATACAATACTGACTTTGAAATTTGAAATTTTGAAACTTTGTCGCACATTCCGACTATACGTAACCATGTATAAGTTATTTTCAAAATTATATTTCAAGCACACACACACACACACACACGTAAAATGTGAACGTCACTGATTAATTTTATGCGTCGTCGTGCGTTCAAGTCATTGAAGTCGACAAGTTCGAAGTTTGCCGAGTATAAGTGGCTGTTGAACAGGTATCCGAAGTGCATTGAACCGGATCAAATGTAAACTTGACGTTTTTTGCATAGAAAACTGCTATAAACTTGGACACATATGAAACAGGCTTTACCTACTTCATAACGACTTAATCGAATATCGATTCTAATTATTTGAGCTTCGATGCTTATTGTAACGGAACACCCTCAGACCTTAACGGTCCCAGACGAAATCGGCCCTTTTTATGGCCAATGAATACGGACCATTCGGCCTTGTCGTGTGGTCAAGGTCAACTGTATGACGTTGCATTATGCCAGCGCGGAATGACATTTTTGATAGCACCAAAGGTGAGTCAAAAATGTCGTTCTTCGTTGACATAATGCGAAGGCCAACGAATCAGCGATGTCCGGGAGGCCGACGGATATGCTTATATACGAGTGTATCCGACCCGAGACATCACTCCATCATTCCATTCCAACCAGACAACAACCTGGAATCCCTGGATATTGGAAACTGGAACGACCACACCGCCGAATCATTTACGACGACAACTACCGAGGAATCCTGCTGACAACGCGACCCGTTTTTGCACCTGCTGTTTGAGTGACCTCTATTCTGTTTCCTTAAAACTGCCGTTTTCACGGCAACGTGTATAGCGACCTCCAATCAGAATAGACGTCACTCCCCCAGCATACAATCTCGGCGTCGCCCAGCACACTGCCATATTTGCGGCGACAAGGATCCACGCCGACCGACACCGTCAGTACCAGTCGACCACGTAGCCGCCGCTCCACGGATTCGTGCAGTGACAGATCTACGGCACAAATCGACGCTTTACTCGTCCCTTATATTGTAAATAGTTGTATACTTTTCATAACAATAGAGAGATTTTATAACCAGCAAAAGCAACGTTGTTTTTATTCACGACGCGGGTCGTCCAATCGGACGCACCGCTTCATTATTTCGGATTTCAACCGGTTCTGGGTTCCGATTTTTTCCAGCGTATTTATTAAAAAGTAAAATTACACATGCTGTACAAACGCTTGTATATTAATATACATATGTGTGCATTAGGTATAAGAGAGAATTGGCGTTGCTTGCGGTTTTCAGAAAAAAGAATCTATATCTAACGGGTTACTATTATTATTATTATTATATGTTGGAAATGAAAATTTTTAACGAGGAAAAATATGAATCGGTGACCAGCCTGTGACGCGTATTTTTCGAATCATCGGTGCGTTTGATTGTCGGTCGGGTTGTAGTGATTCTCCTAGTCCTTGTCGCATGAGGTGTTTATGTCTGGATTCGTCTTATTTTCGGCATTCTGTTAGTATGACTCATGTTTTTTATCTTACTAATTAATAATAATAACTTAGAGTTTTGATGGACAACGTTATCCTATGTAGTATATAGTATTAATACAATTATTCATATTAAGTAAAACGTTCGAGTATATTTTCTGATAAAAATTTTTTTCAGCCTCAACAAGACTTATGGTATAGATTTTTTTTTTTTTTTAAACAGCTTTTGGCAATTGTAACGCACTATAATAATATGTATAATGTTCTTAGTTAAGTGCCATAATTGATATTTGTAATAAATTAACAAATATATATGCATATAAATAAGTAAGAATTTTTTTGCGACCATTACCGCAACGGTATAAGTCATGCATAAAATAATCCTGTACCTTGAAAATGTAACATCGTATTAAAATGAATAAAATATGCCGTAGCACTATCGTAACTCGAGGTTACCGAATCATTAGGAGGCGAAAGTTTTGTGAAAGACAAACGACGTGTTCGTCCTAGGCTTGACCTACGGTGTTGTATTGCGTATAGTGGCAGAACTACGTGAACAAAATCGAATTTTTCCGGTTGAATCATTGTGTGCAGAAATTGTTTTAACACGGATCGTCGGACAAGCGATATTGCTACATTTGAATATTATACGAGGATCCGATCGGTCAGGTAAATATTTGCTTTTGTTTTTCGCCGTAAAATCCAACATGTTAATATTAAATGATTAATACGCGCATTCGTACAGATGACCTTAGATTTTCGTAGAAGCAATTGAACGATGATTTCTCTCGGCCAACGTAACGATATTTCAATAACTGTTTTTAGAAGTACTTTAGAAATCCTTGAAAGATCGATTCTAAAAAGTAGGTATAAAATATAAATCATTGCATTCGATTGAATTATTTACGACCTACGTAGCGATAGACGATTCCAAGACTTCTTTGCAGAAAGTTTCGATGTGTTCGTTTCGGGGAAATGCGCAGAGTTAACTTTTTTGATACATTCACATATGGCTGGAGTATCGGTTATCAATTTTTAATTTTTGTTTGAAAGTACTAGTTTGTTTTACATTATTTATGTTCATTTTGAATCCATTCCAAAAGATTTTGGTTTGATTTTTTTACACATTTGATTTTTAAATATTTAATTTTTTTATCACCTGCGGCCGAATCATCATTTCTCAATCATAATGTTATTAGTAGCATAATAAATCCTGCGAAAATCGTTAAGCTCGCTTGCTCAGTGGACAAAATTTTAAACAAAAAAAAAAAAAAATCGAAAAACTGAAACGCGTTATTTTTTGGGTCATTATCGACCGTGGTTCCGAGTCCGAACTTCTGACCGACGCATAGTGACGTCACGCATGTTTACACCAGCTAACCGCGATACGTTTCATCGCTGTTTACCATTTGTTTTTCCCCGGTTCGCCCTACCGGATTTCCAACGTGTTAAACGCCCGTCGCAGACGTTTTGCTATAAAACAGCAACGCCGATCGATGACGACGATGACCGCGTTCTTGTAGAACTTTATCGTACGGTCACCTATTATTGTAACGCGGCGCGTCGGACGGGCAATATCACTGCACGCGCACGTATTATACGCTCGTATCGCCCGACTGTAATAATAGTAATACTGTTATTGTTATTACGTTTTTATCGCTTTACGGTATTATTGCCTCGTGTAAGCATAAAAATAATACTGTCTTAATGAAATAGTGTTGCCGTTTTAAAAGGCATTCGGAAAATTGCACTTTTAGTTTCCAAACGTAATTATATAGTGGGCAATCTATTGTTTACCCGTGTGCAGTGTAGGTGTACCATTTTGTTCCCTTCTTCTCCTATCCTGTTTTCAATAAATACGCAAACGTTTTTCTTCGGCGGAAAAGATCAAACGTGCTAATCGTACTTCTCACACGCGTCGCCGAGAGGATCGACCACGTTCCGGGGAAACTTGTTTGTATTTCGCGTGACTCCTAGACGAGCTCGGAGGGTTCGACAAACATAACCGTACACCGGATAAGGCGAACACCTACTTCAGATCTATCGTACGCGTTAATCGAATGGCCACAACGTACAGAACCTCGAAAGCGATTGACAATCGACGAACTGTTACCGTTCGGGTTCACTTCAAACGCGTCATTTTTCACGTAGCGATTGATCTCGTCGACCATGTATTGTTCAGCGACTGATTACTATGAAATGTGCATCTCCTTTCGGAATCAGTACTCTACCGCATGCCCTTAACGTCGACCCAAAGAGGGGTTAGGTTGAGTAGAGTTACACGACGGGTCAAATAATAGTCTTCGAATCGAAATGCATATTGAACATAAAGTTTTCCGTTGAAATCGATTATTTTCAATGTGTTTGTTCTCTTAAAATATCTCTCTCTCTCTCTCTGTTTCTTTTATTTTTAATCTACGTACACAAACGTGTCATTTCTTGTTGAAAAATTACTTATTTTACTTATTTACTTATTTTACTCGCTCTTAAATTACGGACGCTGGAATTTCGAAGCTCTCGTCACTTTTTTCTGGGGACCCTTATACATTTCTCACAGTATTTAAAATTATGATTCTATATCTCGAACCGTTTTTAATTAAAAATATACATTTTATGATTTTGCTTCACTGGCTATCATATTTATAGGTCTTATAGTTATAATCTAAAAACTTACATCAATCAACTTGAGTGATTCAACTCATTATTTTTTAAATTTCAAAATTGTTTTTTACTAATTTTGACAATTTATTCAAAATTAGATTTTGATAACCAAGCAACAGAGCTTCTAGAAACCAGATTAGGATTTTTCATATTTACAAATATGCAAGTATTATATTGTATTAAAATTGTATTTTTAAATTTAATGCTATCCTCGATGACAAACTGATAAAAAAATCGCCAACTTTCGGTTTTGTGAACGGAAATCACGTCGTAGAAACTATTGTTTGCGTTTCTCGAGAATATTCAACAAATTCGGGGAACCCAACATTTGCGCAGAATAATTGTTTGTTGAATAGTGTAAATCAATTCACAATACTGTCGGTGATTAAAATGTATGTGTCCTTCGAACGTCATTTGTTTAATATCGATTGATCTATTGATTGATCGATTGACACCGACGACGATTCCGGTGGTCGTAACTTTACGTAAAAGGCCTAAATGGGGTCCGTGAGATATTATATGCAAAGCTGCATGGATCTTGCAATAGATTTCAAATCGGAATAAAATATCATTCGTTACACAACGTTCACATTTACTGGTGCGAGCCGTGTAAATAAATTGACCGATGCAATTAAAATATACGCGTAACATACGCACATACATTTATTTCGTTATTTTCCGTTCGAGAACACGAGTCGGACCGTAAAATATTTAACGTTTGGCAAAAATATTTATATTTTTATTTTTTTTCGAGGAGCTGGACGTGTTTCGTGCTGTGCGCTCACGTCGATAGATATATCGAACCATATATAGCTAATACGATGGCGGCGCGGTCGTATCCTTTACGGAACCCAAATATATTATTCGAATTCGTTGAAGTGAATGCTCAATATCGGAGCTCACCCGTATGTGGAACACGTTTTTTTTTCTTTTTTTTTCGTCCTCGGAGAAAGAGAATGACACAACATTACAATGTATCGCGCATAACAATAATACAATACGTAATATCATTGCAAATTGCAAAGCAAGCAACATCATCCGTCGTGACTGCGTTACTGCAGGGCTCTGGACGAGACGTTATGTGATTGAAACACGCCGATGACGCGCCAATAAACAGCAAAATGTATTATTATATAATGAAACCATAGGAATACAACATGCTATGATCATATTCGAACAATGCGTGTGCAACGCATCGATACGTCCTTATAACAATACTAACTGAAACGCATTAGAATATTGTTGAAATGTGGATTCAGATCGTTCTAGTATTTTGGTATTTAGTGAAGATAGTAACACGACTTGATGATTACAACATGTCATAAAACTATGGTTTAACGCATGGTTTGACGTACTGAATTAGAGTAAGGCATGACTCTCACCAAAGCAACTTACAACTGCAACTCGATTGCAATACAAGTACAACGCGACCTTACACCGCGATTAAATGAACATGTTCTCACCGGTTATTATTAGATAGTTTTCACTTATAAAATATATTTCAATATAATAATTTATAATGGAAATGGACAAATAATTAACACTGTACGCTGTAAATATATTATGTAAAAAATGCTGGTTTTGTGTGTACCTACCTATATAATAATGTATCTAAAACATATGTACTAAAATTTAGAATTACTATATACACGACTATTCAATTGTGATATGATAGATATGGACAGAGAGAGAGAGCGAATGCAAGACAACACAACCAAAAGCAACATGAACTAAAAACAGTTGATCAACTTAAATGAGAACACTGACCTCAACGTAATTTAAATTCGATTGCAATTTGCAACCCAACGAGTAGCACGATCTAGTTGCAGTTGTAAATTGTTTTGATGAGAACAACGTCTTAGAGTATGTAACTTATACAACGTTAATAGGATCCTATGTATGGGGTACGTCTGACGTCATAAACTATTATGTGCATCCGTGTAGTGACCTGAAAGTAACTCCCTGACAATATTACCAAGGACAATAGTGAAATACAAAATGTATGTGTTTATAATGATCGAATAATGATTATTAATTGTATATTTCAAGAAATATTGTTCGAAATCGATTGCGATTTCGTCATTATTGTATTCGTAACACTATATTGGCAAAGCTACGGATTTAAATATCGTCATTCGTCAAATCGTCTTCGATCATCGCGTCGACTGTCGGAAATCGAATCGGAAAATGTACGACGACGAATCGTTGTACAATTTAAACGATCCGGGCGCGCGTCACAGGAATCACACACGCAGGATCTCCGCACCGGCACCGCGGTTAGATTAGAGGGGGTGAGGTGGAAATAAAAACCACCCTCACACGTTTTATTGTCCACGAGTGCGCAGCGGTGGTGTAGGTGCTGTACGCGCGTCGCGCATTATCGTTCCGTCGTTGGATCGGATTTCTCGCGCGGAACGCATTATATTTGATTAAAGCGCCGACCAAATGTTAACGGCTACTCGCGGGAAACCCACGCCGCGAGACTAAGCGATTCTAATAAGCTACCCTTATAAATCTACGCGCCACCGGGTCGGGGAGTGTATTTTTCTTCGCGCCGCAATAAACAGCGACCGCGGGCTGAAGGCGGACGGATGATACGGCAGCAGTGGGTTAGCTGCAGTACGTTCTATCGCCGTTTGCCCGCCCCTCCCCCTGGACCGGTGCACATGATTTATACAAGTACCATTTGTCTGCGCGTACACACATATATATTTATATATATATGTGTATGTTTGTGTGTATACACCGTGCCATGAGTAAATAATAAATTACGTTCTAGGTACATTTTTCTAAAATCGATGCGTCACCCCTGCAACGCCGCTTATCAATGTGGGTCAACGTGTAGTCCAATTCTTTGATTTTTTTTCCCGCCAGACTGAATTTAATTTCGATAAATGCTAAAAAAAAAAAACGCATAAGTATATATTTATTATATAATATATTAAATGCATGTTCACGAATCACAATAGAATATTGAAAATAAAATATGTGTGCACCACAGACAATAAGAGCCAATGAGCATATATTCACGCTTCGGCGAATTTCGATTTTAAATATTATTAGTTATTACATTTGGAAATTGCAAAAAATTCGAACGCATAATAGCCAGACATTGGATCGAAAACTATATTTATATATATGAATATGTATGTATATGTCTGCATATATATATATATATAGATATACGTATTCAGATCCGCACTTATAGATGATTAATAAAAATATACTCGCAGCTATCCTTTTGGGAGCACGGTAACTCCGTACGCAATGTGGCCATTTTATAAAATATCACCACAACTCCGCACACAAGATTTAAAATAAATTAAAAATAATATTAGATAAGTTCCGTGATGACATATGACGTCTGCGGATCACACATACAATTGAAATTCAAGCGACATGAAAATATACTAATATTATGTAATTGGTATAATTTGCTATAGTGAAACATTCGTCTTTAATAGTTATCGAATTAGTATTATTATAATGTTTTGATGTACTTCGGATATCGATTTTGGAAGTTTCGGCGAATTGCGAATTCGTTTACGAGAAATACTATCTCTAATTAACTGTGTGACTTTTAATGTTAAAGTCAACGACTTGTACGTTATTAACTTACTATTTCGAGTTCTTATAGTTTAGAGGGGCTTTCAGTAACATAGTCAAGACGCTTTTTCTTCCTACACCGTTACTAATAGTTTGTCGAGCAATCATTTTAGACAACGTATACAGGCGAGATACGAGAACCAGTAATCGTGACTCGTGTTCGGTCCATACTGCAGGAGCGGTGCTCAATGATTCAAATAGTGAAAACCTAACCATTTTATAGAAGCAAATGTTTGAAAATTTGAATTGAATATCTAAGAAGAGGTACTCAACAACGGGATTGAAAAACTTCCTCATTTGCACGACGGACATCACTATATACCCCTAGACAGGTTGCATTTAATAAATTATATAAACAATATTTGGTCGTGTGTATATTTTATATTATATTATATTATATTGCTTCCTTTATGAATTCATGTAATAGTTAAGTTACATACCACCGAGGTCGGTTCTCCCAGGGCCTCGTTAAACATAGAAAAACACGTCGTTACTTATACCGCGTGTTAACTATGTACCCAAACTTCGAAATGCTTACCCAATAAATTTCTCACGTAATACGATACTTGCGCTGTTATAGTATAATATCGTTATGAATAATTTTAACACAAAGTATTTTATGTAACAATATTAGTATCGAAAATTGTCAAGATATTTGGGGTATTTCGGGTTTAGTGGGAATATGTTATTATTAAAATATTTCAACACTCCGAACGTTACGCATACGAACGTTATAAAACAATTTACGATATTACCGTCGTAACTCATGAGATAAGTAGTACAGAAAAATCTGCAGAGTTCCTTTCCGAGTAGACGCGTAAAGTGACTCCATTATTTATGCCAACATATCGATACACCTGTAAACTATTATGGGTATTAAACGACGTAACGGCCGGATGACAAAAAAAAGAGACCTAAAGAAAAAAAAATGAAGACCATTGATCACACCATAGTAAGTACTAAACCCTTTTCGCACGAAATCTATAAACGAATGAAAATGTACAGTTGTTCGTGCGGTATGAGAAAAGAACTTCACCTCTAAATAAAAAATAAAACGCTTCGTTGCACGATTTATTACTGTGTTTTATGATAATTGTATTATACAATTTATTTTTTTTTTTTTTAAACCGCATTTCCTGTCGATAAGAAATAATTATAATTACGATTGTCGGTTGTATAATCCACGTTGCTGTAGAAAAAAAAATGGACGGGATTTGCATGGCTCAGTGTCCTTAATGAAAAATCGTAACGATGAAAAAAATATCTCCATGCGCGAACTGGACGCGACCGTTTGGTCTCCAAAAAATTATAAGTACTCGTATAAATACGTAAGTTAATGATTTAAAAATGTAATATCTTAATAACACAAAATTGGTAGCATAGCAACATAAATATAAATATTTTTAATTACAGGTTGATTATACTACTGAAATGTTTTGAGCTATTCTTTAAAAAAAAATATATTATTTTTAGTCGCTTGTAATTTTGGACAATTTTTAAAATTCTTTTATTTACATCTACGTATTTTTTATTTTATTTTAGAGACTGTTTCCAGCTTATTTCTGATTATTAATTTGATCACTCCTTCTTTTACACGTTAAAAGCAAGAAATAATCAACCACAAACTCCCATTTCAAAGTTGAGTTTTTTATTGAAACATTCAATTTTCAAATGTGTTTCTATTTTTGGCGTCCAAACGGCTTCGCCCAATCGTCCTAGACCGCTCCTTACGTATGCGTCATGATGATGTTCTCCGATTCAGATAATCTTCATACGACCGTTCTACGCTGCTGATAGAACTCGGTTTCGGCTTACACCGGAATGCGTTCTGGGCGCAGAAAAGCGGAGATTACTGCAGAACACTATTCATTACGTGGGGTGGCTATCAATGTTCACGGCAGAAGCGAGTCGCATATTGTTGCTCAAACGTCACTGCCGATACGATATGTTAATTCTTGCTTCGGTGAAACGGAATGGGAATGGAAAAAAAAATTTCGTAATTTGTATGGACACTTTATGGTCGTACGAGAAACAACGCGAGTGCGTGATCATTTATCACAGATAAGCTACTACTGCGTAATACGCAGTAATGAATTGAAGAACAAACTCTTACGATTTATCGTACGCATACGACTGAATAAATATAAAGTTACCATCTTCTAAAATCGCAAAAATCATTCCTGTTCACTCTTTTTCCTTGAAAATGTTCCAAAAACGCACATACACAGGATGATACACGCACCATGAATACGCACGGTTGCGTGTCAACTCTCTCCCTCTGTGCTTCCTTCTAGACAGTGCAAGCGATTTCTATCCCGCTAAACGTTTAGCGTTAAACTTAGCTGAAGGATTGAATATCATTTCAGGGGATCAGTAATCACGTAATATTACAATCATGGGTGTCCATTGGCAAAATTATAACCTCATTGAACCATAATATAATGATACCACTCTGGTTTCTTTGGGGCTCTGCAGACATGCAATTATTTGATGAATGGCGTATACTATATATATTTTTTCTACGGACAATAAAGTTGGATATCAAAAAATTACCACTTACTGGAAATAAAATAAGTATAATTATCATGTATCAAAAAATGTTTTAGTTACGTGTTGCCAAGAAATACCATATCATTAAATGAATTTTCGATTTTTTTATTATCTATATAAAATTCGAAATTGCATCAGTTGAGAACGGCTGGGCCGATTTGGGTCAAATTTTTTTTAAATGATAGAGAATGTCGGGGAGCGGGTTTATAGCATAAATTATGGACCTAACTCCTGTGAGTTAGATATTTAGAGACAAAAATTGAGTTACACCGGTGGCGCCCTCTAGCAGATAA
Source organism: Periphyllus acericola (assembly GCA_949715065.1). Taxonomy (NCBI): domain Eukaryota; kingdom Metazoa; phylum Arthropoda; class Insecta; order Hemiptera; family Aphididae; genus Periphyllus; species Periphyllus acericola. The sequence goes on from OX454272.1 coordinate 9,954,680, forward strand.
AAATAAAAATATAAATATAATATAAATAATACAAATATCGATAATAGCAGGGCTTGAAATCGATTAATATCGATAAAAATCGAAAAAAAAAATATATTTTTATATTCTGGTTGATATACATTTTTTATTATAGACACTTAGACCACCAGCGACGACATTGACAAATTTTTTTTCGACATACGAAAGCGATCCGTTCGCGAGGACTTTACTATATTCGGAAATGCCACGCTATTATACATGGAATGCTGCATCAAAGAAGTTTCAACACAGGAAGAAAGGTGATGCTGTTGCTGGCTTTGCAGATGTCTATTCGACTGATTCCCTCGGACGAATATACACAGTTCATCCACGCCAAGACGAATGCTTCTTTCTTCGCTTACTTTTGGTGAACGTTAGGGGCCCGACATCCTTCAATTCCCTGCGTACTGTCGATGGTGTACTGTGCACAACTTTTCGGGAAGCTTGCCAATGCTTGAATTTGCTCGAAAACGATTCACATTGGGACTTAACACTCGCCGATGCAACCGTTTCTGCGCAAGCAAATCAAATTCGTACGTTGTTTGCGATCATCATAGCCACATGTCATCCATCGAACCCGAGTTGTGGGAGAAATACAAGGACGAGATGGTTGATGACATTTTGCACAGAGTTCGAACGACAAATTTTAATTTTGATATTGAAAGTAACGACGATATGCGCAACGAAGCATTAGTTCTGATCGAAGACATGTGCGTGCTCATGTGCGGCAGTCTGTTGTTAACTTTGGGAATGCCAGCGCTAAATCGTTCGAGGCACGCTGCATTCAATCTTGAATTACAGCGGGAGAAAAACTATGATCTAGATGAGCAGGCTGAAAGAGTCCGAAAAAATGGTCCGCTGTTGAATGCCGAGCAGAAGAATGTATACGATTCGCTGATGAAGGTTGTTGATGATGGAACGGGAGGTATTTACTTTCTCGATGCTCCTGGAGGGACAGGCAAAACGTTCGTCATTTCGTTGATTCTGGCAACAATTCGGTCAAGATCACAAATTGCGTTGGCTGTCGCATCCTCTGGCATTGCTGCCACATTGTTGGAAGGCGGTCGAACTGCACATTCAGCTTTGAAGCTGCCAATGAATCTACTCATGGTTGACAAGCCTACGTGCACAACGACCAAGAATTCAGTGACAGCGAAATTGATGCGAGAATGAAAATCATCATTTGGGATGAATGCACGATGGCACATAAACTAGCTTTGGAGGCAGTTGACCGAACGATGAAAGATTTAAGAGGTAATTCGAGACGATTTGGTGGGGCAATGATATTGCTCTCCGGAGATTTTCGTCAAACACTTCCCGTCATTCCGAAATCTACTGCTGCCGATGAAATTAATGCATGCCTGAAATCGTCGTTTTTGTGGCGGCATGTCAAGAAGTTGAAATTGACCACGAACATGAGAGTTGCGTTGCAAAACGACCCATCGGCTGCTGAATTCTCGAGACAACTGCTGGCGCTTGGTAATGGACACATTCCGATTCATGTTTTGACTGGATTAATATCGTTTCCGGCAAATTTTTGTGAGTTCACATCGTCGAAGGAAGAACTCATTACAAAAGTGTTCCCAAGCATTGAGGTCAATTATAACAATCTTGATTGGATGAGTGAACGGGCAATACTAGCAGCGAGGAATAAGGACGTCGATAGCTTGAATTTTACAATTCAGAGTACAATTGCTGGAGAACTGCGTTCATACAAATCCGTTGACAGCACGACCGACGAAACCGAAGCGGTCAACTATCCGACAGAATTTTTGAACTCGCTTGATGTGCCAGGAACTCCACCGCATAATTTACAGGTAAAAGTGGGATCGATCATAATTATGTTGCGGAATCTAAATCCTCCTAAATTGTGTAATGGTACACGATTGTCCGTCAAGAAACTGATGAACAATGTAATACAATCAACGATCATCAAGGGCAATTTCAAAGGGGAGGAAGTCCTTATCCCACGAATTCCGATCATTCCAACAGATCTTCCATTTCAGTTTAAACGAATTCAAATTCCCGTTATATTGGCTTTTGCGATGACAATTTGCGATTGGAAATCTGTGGGATCAATTTGGAATTTCCATGTTTTTCGCACGGACAGCTGTACGTTGCCAGTTCGCGTGTTGGAAAACCGTCTTCGTTGTTTATTTTTGCACCAGAAAACAAAACGAAAAACATTGTTTATCAAAATGCAATATATTGATTTCTGTAACAATTCATTACAATGGAATACTTGAATTTTATTATCAATCTAGACTTTATTTGAAGGCGTTAAGTTCACCGGGTTAACTTAATTTAAAAAAAAAATTTAGGCAAAACAACGTTTGCCGGGTCAGCTAGTATTATATATTATCCCTGGGGGGTTCACTGATTGAACATACAGTGTCAACATTAAATATTTTTTAGAGTTCTGAAATTTTCCAGGAAGTATAGAAATGGGCATTGATTAAAGACTTTCAATATGTGAATATAAATGTATGCCGCTGGACATTTTCCTTATAATAACACGAAATATAACAACAACGTTCGAATGATTCATATTTGTTTTATTACTAGTATATTTTACGCCAAATTCAAAAACTACCGATTTCATGAAATCGAATAGTATAAGAAAGCATACAATTTAAAAATCATGAAACTACCTATGTTGAAGAACTAATAATCTAGCCCCTTGGATTTCCATGTATCTGCACCGAACGGCTAACTGATCTGAAGTCCATAATGTATACTAAACTTTATTTTTATTTTGAAAAACAAAGTTTCTAATTATTCTCGCTATTAAATTGACGCTATATTACTTTTTTTTATTACCAAATGAACCATGGCAGCATAGACCATGGAATATACTCGGAAATGTATATGTTTACATTTAAGATAAAACAAAATGATATATATATTCAATTATTTTTCGTTTCTTTAAAATTTAAACAAATAATTTCAACTGTTGAAACAAAGAATTTTTTTACTCGGGAAAATTAAGTTGTAGGGTTTTTTTTATATCGTTATTCAGAAGATATGGTTTGATGTATTTTTATTGGGAAGGAATAGTATTAACGACAAGAGCAGTAATAACTATAAACCATAAAGTACACAGCTGTGTGACTCCCTTAAATGCGAGACTCAGGATGGGCGTTACTCCACAGGGTTATTTGTATAATAAAACATATTTTACATTTCACGTCGGTAAAATGTATCACCTGTTTGATTATTATTTATTTCAGCAATTTTCCGAACGTTATAATAGCGCAACAACGATTTCGCGTACAAGTACATACGGTCCATACGTTTATATATAAGATAAATAATTAAACTGATGTTCATTTTTTTTTTTATTTATCGACGCGTTCAGCAACGGTATAAATGTGTACACTAACAGTTTGTGCGTTCATGAAATCAGTGGAAGTGGACGTAAGCTATTTGTCAAAAAGTTAATTTAGTAAGTTATTTGTCAGTACGCTAAACTTCAACGGTATATTAATGTGTCCGAGAATTTTATCGTTAAAGATCGTTCTGTTCTTTGCTCGGACTGTGCGGGCACAACATACACGGATATAACGAATATTTACCCGAACCTCCCTCAATGAGTACCTTTATACTGAGTTCGGTTTCGAAGATGTTCCTTTATAAGATTGTATGATAACGATTTAGTTTTTTTGAACAAAATAATATAACAGAGCATCATATACAATCGTAGATACATCAGTATTATGCTATCATATTTATTATATATTGTATCGAACGAGATACTTTAGCAAACACAACGCCCGTGGTATAGATTCCGTACGCGTTGTGTACCCGAAAACAATAGCAAACGGTATAGGTATTTAATTCGTCGCCGGTAGACCCCGTCGCAAAGGCTTTAGACAACTCGAATTAATGAAGTTTCGCGTGGTTATAATTAACACAAATGGCACACATTACACCGTGTACAATACCCGTCGTACGATGCGAAACATGAGATGAATAAGTTATTATATTTCGGCATAACTTCGGTACCCATTTAAACTCACGAAATAAGTAATAACATCGAGATATAATATGTACCCCGATACCCGGTGTATAGTATATTTCAATGGAATCGCATTAGCTTCTACTGTACACACCGCGCACGTTATACACTAGCCGAGCCGCGTGTCCCGTTAAGCGTGACTCGCGCGGCTGAGACGCACAAAGTTATGATACTAATACCGCCGAGGCGCTGATCGAGTTAAATGAGGAAACAACAAACCTTCGCGCCGACGATCGAATGCAGTCCGTGATCCGATGAATGGTCAAACTTTCAAAAACATCCACCGTAGGTAGATGCAGTTATGACGTTACCGATGAATTTTATTGATAACGGTCCGAAAATGAGATGTACGATATTATTTGATGATTCGTTGCGATTTTCTATGTGGTTTGGACTGATCATTACGATTCCTCGGTTCCAACGTACATATAAATTATCTCGAATGAGTGCATGTCTCGGGAAATAAGTTTGATGGGAATGCAAATGTATTGGATTTCACTTAAGAAAAATTAAAAAAAATTTAACAAGCGCGCAGAAAAAAATCATGATTATATATGGACCACATCATAAGGTTTAGATGTAATTTTAATACGAGGATATAGGATATATTCCAACATTTATTTATAATCTTGTAAAGAAGTTGGGTGGAAATAAGAGCAAATACAATTATACGACAGCTGTATCGATAAATTTGTACTTTCTGCAAAAACTATACAGCTTGAACGGAAATCACAAATTGAATAGGTATAAAAAAAAATTATAGTAAAGTATAATGTAAAAAAAAAAAACAAAGTTAAAGTCAAACGGAATTCTTTTAATTTTAAAAACGTTTTTCACTATTACGCACAAAATAGAAATAATTGATGGGTTTCAACACACATAACATTATTGACTGTGCGGAATTAATGGAATCCTTTTTTTTTCCGGATTCCGACCAAGTCTAAACATCAAATGGCTTTATAATAGTACCTTTTTTATAACAGCAGTATACGTCAACACATTTTCCGAAAGAAAAATTGCTACTGAAAGCTCCACGAGACTTTTTTATTAATAGAAACGTATGCGCATTTTACATGTTCAAGCAGTATTCGGAAAATTGAAAACACTACCAAACAGCAGTGTCCTTGTGGGACATCGGAATAAATTGTATTATACGTCTACTACTATAATTATTAGAGTTGTATATTCGTGTATAAAATATTAATTATGATATTTAGTAACAATTTAAGATAATTAATCAATAACTATAGAGTATAGATCGCCCATAGTGTTCGTAGTATATAAAAGTGAAAGAACAGTGCTAAAGAATTCTTATTGTTTTCGAACTTTTCAAGAGCGTGATAGAAATGTTCGTGTCTATAGACACTGGATTTTAAACACAACTTTGTACAGACTGTAGTTAGCTGCAGTGATACATTTACAGAATTATAATCCCTTAAGTGTATAAGTGTATATCGACTGAAAATAAGGAATGCCATACTATGCATATGGGTACACTTCAGAGGTGTTTGCTTGTTTACGTGCCTGTGTGAAACACGAACCCCAAGCCGTGTTCTGGAATTTTACTCAGAAGGGAAAACTTGAGATAAAATTCGGTGCGTCATACAGGACAATAAGTTTCAACCAATTCAAGTAATATTTTTTAAATATATTTCCGTTGACCATTTAACTTGAAATAATTCTGAAAAAGAGTTTACTATTTTTCAGGTGATCACTGCGACGTGAACTCGTAACTATCGACGTTCTCGCTCGACAACCGACACGAACAAGCCGACTTACATCGGTCGCCCAAGTGTTCAAGGCTGAGTGTTGCGACCTTGAGTGTCTATACGACCTTTGTCGGTAGGTGGCGAACAGCTGGCGAAACGGTGCGCGGATTTCAGCGGAGTCTAAAAACGTCCGATTGATTTACCGGTGGTTTGGTGATAGTTCGGGTCGTGGAAGGACGGGGGGAAGGGGAGGTCGCAATTTCACCAGGAAAATCTCATGCACGCGTGGCCGAACATGTAATTCTGTTGTAAATATCAATTAGCGTTTGACGGCGATGACGTAAGCTTACGCGTTTGTTTGTATTAGGAATCGCCGGTGGCCGTGTTCCAGCAGGATGTGATAATAATATAGTACTATAACGCACGTTAATACACGTCCGCACGCAGTGTTATACGATTTAAAGTGTGTGTGTGTGTGTGTGTGTGTGTGTGTGTGTGTGTGTGTGTGTGTGTGTGTGTGTCTGTGTCTGTGTGTGCGAGTTTGTAGGTGCATGTGTGTGTGTGTGTATGTCCGTGTTTGTATGTTTGTGTGCGCGTGTGTACAAGCGAGTGACGACGTAGAGGAATAAATAACCATATTTGGCATTTTCGATAAAATGATTCTATTATAATACATACAATCTAGGAAAAAAAGCAACTGACAAAAATACATTTAATTTAAATAATAACCAATATTATTATTATTTTCTTATGTTTTTAACTACTGATATACATATATCTTTAGTTCTAAATAGAACATAGTAGAAATAACTTTTCCAGCATACTTTCGTACATTCTTACTTTTTTTCTTTGGTAAATTACAAAGATCATGTGAGGCAAATTTTGCAAATTCTGAATCTATTTTCTACTGGTTTTTTTTTATTACACTCCAAATAGGGATGGTTAAAGCTTACGAGTTTAAAAAATCTGTTATAAAAACATACTTGGTTGTTTTTTCGTTACATAAATATTCATACACGTTATTCACTTATACATATTATGCGTATCAGACTTTACTTCAGACTATTACTTTAAGCGGATAAAGAAAGTAAGTTTAGAGAGTCATGATTTACACTGTAATATGCTTTTTTTTTTCATTGCTACACTACTAGGTACGGCAGCAAAAAAATCTGAAAAATATGTTTGTACCATAGTATGTTCATAAAATATTTGTTGAATATACCGATAATAAATAGTTTGTTATAACATGTTGTGGTAATGCTATTGCCCTTTTGTTATTGATTTTTAAGGGTTTGGAATTTTTAAAAACAAAATCGAACAATTTATTAATAGGAAAGAAAAAAAAATTAAATATTTAAATTTTCGAGAAAACATTTTTAAAGTTATTTTTAAAGTTATGTGTTATAACTTGTTTCGAAAATAATCTACCGTAAGTCTGTTAGCTAAAATACACAAATCCAAAACATCAAACCTATTTATAAAGTATACTTTATTGAAAATGTTAATATACATTAAAGTTATTAAAAATATTAAACTTTTAATATATCCAGATCACGGAAAAATGATAGATTTATTTTTACAAAATTGTTAGTTATTACGGACATAATGGTGGTTTTATCCACTAACTCATAAGTCCGTCTCTGGAGGGTGACTTAAAAATAAATGCTTCGACATTTTTTATAGACACTAATATGATATGTACTTATACGCGGGGAGCTTAAGGGTACACCGAGGAAACATAAAAGCCAATACACGTAACATATATCCTTATATCACGCAAATATAATTTTCCTAGGCCTCCACACGAGTTTAAACTCAGTGAGGCCTAGTAATCTTTACCGATATTAAATAAAATAAAATAAATAAAATAAAAAAATAATACATTGAAGCTCTTAGACAGTAATTCTAACCAAAACATATTGTAAGCGCATATTTTATATCGTAAATACATGATCATGCTTTAAGAAAAAATAAATTCGTTGACATAAAAAATCAGACGAATATCTTCAAGAATGTGTATTATGGTTTTTTTTTCTCTAAGAGTATTCGTAATACTGATCAAGTCCAATATTTTCATCCTGGAATTCACTCTTCTCATCGTCCATCAATATTTATTGTAGTTTTTATGACCAAGATTTACATTTTTCGTATCTAAATCAAATTACTTCATTTAGGCGTGGATATCACTAAATTAATTGTTGGGTACAAGTACATAAGTTTTAAAATTGTTCTCAATGATGAAATTATAAACGAGATTTAAAAAAAAAAACTGATTATCATTAATAAAAATACCAAATACTGCAAGGTTGGGTGATCACTAGAGTGAAAAACGTTGGCGGTTAACATTAGTCTAGATTTTGAAAAAACGATCTCGTCGTGTACCCGATAAGCGGATAATAATAAGACAAACGTACTCCCAAGTGAATACAATAACATGTTATTAGAACCGAAAGGAAAAGATGACACTGGAAAATATGAAGCTGCTCTCGAGCGTTCTCTGTTTCGCTTTCTCTCTTTCACTCCCTTTCTCTCTTTCCCTAGAGCTTTTTTGAACGGCGTGTTTTTATCCGCTATACCGCGATTATGGTACTCGGTTAGAATTGGCGGTAAGGGTGTTAAGGTAAAGTAAGGTAGTGGTGGCTAGGCGATAACAGGCTTCTCACGAGAGACCTGTGCGAGAAGGGATGGAAACGTAGGGTGCAACGGGAACGGTGACAGCTATTGGGCAGGAATAATAAGAAACGGCTAAAGGAAATTACGCGAGATGACCCGCCAGCGCGTCGTCCTTCATTTGTCTTTGGGCGACGGCGGCCAGAACGCTTTCTTTCGAATCGCCGCGTCCTCGGAGAATAATGGCTGCTCGTCGAGGGTGATTCGTCGACGCATTGTCCGAGGTGGTGGCGGTGGGGTGACGTTTTAAATTGGAAACGAGTTGAGACCGCGGAGGAGATTGATCGAATCGGCTCGGAAGCGTTACGAGGCCCGAGTTATTGATTGGCCCCCGTGTACGATTCGGTTTTTTTTTTATCTAGACGCGCACCCCGTGGCCATTTATTCGCGTACATTTTAATAAATATGCATTAAATATTTGTATATATATACTATATCAGGGGTGGCCAGCGAGAAGAGACTCGCGAGCCACCAAATACATTAATAAATATGGAAGATCTAAAATGTAAAAAAAAATAAAATATAAAGGTCATATTATTATATGATTTTTATATATATGATATTGTAAACAAGATATAGATAAGATAAGGTATCGTATTTAATAAAATGCGAAGAAGTGAAGAATACGATAACAATAATTGTACATCTTCATAAATAATTAAAAAATTACTCTTTGCGCTCAAAAGTTAATATCGATTTTTGGAATAACATATTCTTGCTAGTCTTTATACTCAACCATGAAAATGATTAAATCTAAACATCGATCAACATTAACGGTTGATCATTTAACTGAATTGTTAAGTACTGCGTTAACAACATGTAGTCCTGATTTTAAAAAGCTTACAAGCAAAATAAACACGTAACAAATAAGAAAATAGTCAATAAAGAAAAATGATATCAAGAACACTTTATTTTTACAAATTGTTTTCTA